>OU744365.1:8481043-8483543 GCA_916610255.1 Lasioglossum lativentre
CTCTCTATTTATCGAGTTCGCGTATAACCAAGAGCACAAAACGTGTCGCCGCACGCGTTGTTCGTTGAAGAACGGTGTAATATATTCGAGAGGACCGGCTGTGAAGCTCCTCGCTTGTTAAGGCTATGTGTTGCGATTCTGACACCCTACTCTCTGTGGGGCGATAATACTGTGCACAAGAGTTGGGACGAACGATCGCGCACGGCCAGAGTGAGAGAGCCGGCTGTGAAGTCCGCTAACATCGAATTCACATTTCCAATAAAAAGGAGGAGGGAAGTGTTCTGGATCCAGTATATCGGGTTGTCTATGATCCCCGTCGTTTTCAGAATTCCCCTCCGCGTTTTCCATTTTAAAGGTTTTTCAATGTACTGTTCGCCCGGCCGTGTCAGGTACGTGCTGTCTCCGCGCGTGCGTACTCTGCGCGGTTTCCGTTTCCACGGACGACTGTGTCGTCCTTAAAAACGACGCCTGAATCTCCTTCGCGCGCTGGTTGGAGTTTTCAGGTATCGGCGTTCTTACGAACCGCAGAACAAAGAGACAAAATATACATATATTGATTACAAATCAAAATTATACGATTACCCTGAACGGTGGATCACTTGGCTCGTGGGTCGATGAAGAACGCAGCTAATTGCGCGTCAACGTGTGAACTGCAGGACACATGAACATCGACATTTCGAACGCACATTGCGGTCCACGGATACAATTCCTGGACCACGCCTGGCTGAGGGTCGTTTACGTAACCAAATACTGCTTGCGTTGCTCTTGTAAGTCCCCGCCGTCGCTTACCTCTCCAATATTTATAAAATTGGAGGGCGCAAGAGCGTTTCTGAGTCGGGTTGCGAAGATGCTCTACGTACGAGCGAATGATGGGCGTTTCGTCGGCGTTTGACGCGGTTCTGTGAAAATTGTAAATTTTGCATTGCGTCTAACAGTTTCGCGAGAATAGTAGAGAGATTGGTATTCTCACATTCGGACTTGCGTGAGTGTTTTGCGGTGTCGCGAGTCGTACGACCGACCGCCCGTAAGACACCGCTCCGACGAGTTCGACATCTCTCACTTTCTCTGTGAAACGATTCGCATTGCGAAAGAAGCGTTTCACTCGTGAACATTCAACGCGCTCCCGACGTCGCCTGAAATGATGCGTATACGAAAGAGGTATAAAGAGTCAGTCTTTAAGAGACTATACAGATAATGGACACAAAAATAAAGAGAAGATACAGACACCCGTGTATAAAATCTGTGTGGTGTGCGATGTAAGCCCCAGGGAGATATATATATATATATATATATATATATATATATATATATATATAAAGAGAAATACGCTTGTGCGTGGATGTGTTTCTGTCTCTACATATTTAACATGCATGCGGAGGGTCGTCGTTGCCTAGCGACTTCTCGACAAACATTGTGAGAGTCCTTCGAGAAGAGAAAAAAGACGTTGGTCTCTCGTTCTACGAACGCTTGGATAATCGATGGACAGCGGAGCAACGCTAAATTGTGCGGGACGAGCACGCGTACTTGTATCGGGTTGAATAAAATTTCCCCGTCGTCGCGTGTCCTCGCTAATCAGCGTGTTGCCATTCCATCGCCACGTTCGTTGAATTGAATGACGACCGCGCGAGATCTCTCTCGTGTCTCTTTGGTTTGATCGAGATATGATGTCGTCTGTGCGCAACGTTTCTGTACCCCCGTGTGTGTCTAGAGTGTGTTAGAGAGAAAGAAATCCCACCGAGAGTTAATATTTTATATATACTCCTCTATTGGAGTGGCTTTCGAACTTCATTGTCACGCACAAGAGAGATTAGCACCGCGGAGAAGGTAAATGACCTTTGTCGGTCGCCCCTTGTCATTTTTTTTTCTTCATTTGCGATCGCGAAACCGCGCGATCTGCCGGTCGTCCAGTCCCCGGAAGTTCTTTTCGACGGACGTTAAAGTTTAACCGGCGGATCGTCTAGCGAGAGTTTCCGATCGACGAGCAATATGAAGAGAAAGAAAGAGAGACACTTTGGTGTGGCGCATAAGACATATTGGTTTCATTAAGCTTCTTCGTCGAGTAGTGGTGTTTTGTTTTTTTTTTGTGCTCCTCTGTACGTGTTCTCGTGCGTACTTTTTAATGCTCTTTCGGCGAAATATACGAAAGATTTTTTTTTCACGTTAGACGACCTCAGAGTAGGCGAGATTACCCGCTGAATTTAAGCATATTACTAAGCGGAGGAAAAGAAACTAACAAGGATTTCCTTAGTAGCGGCGAGCGAACAGGAATTAGCCCAGCACTGAATCCCGCGGTTCTGCCGTTGGGAAATGTAGTGTTTAGGAGGGTCAATTTATCCCGTGACGTCGAACCGCGTCCAAGTCCATCTTGAATGGGGCCATTTACCCGTAGAGGGTGCCAGGCCCGTAGCGACCGGTACGCGTTTCGGGAGGACCTCTCCTTAGAGTCGGGTTGCTTGAGAGTGCAGCCCTAAGTGGGTGGTAAACTCCATCTAAGGCTAAA
>OU744365.1:8486043-8488543 GCA_916610255.1 Lasioglossum lativentre
TGTGGAGGGAAGGGAGCCACTTTTCATCATGTGGCGCCGTCGGATTGACATGGACGCGTCAGAAGTCATAGTTGAGCAAGCAGTCCCCTTCGCGTGGGTCCCGCCGCCAGTACCCCCCTAGGGGGGGAAGCTAAGAACTGCCTCTGCGATCACCGGTCTTGTTGGGTTGCCAGCCCGCTCGACCGAATTAAGTCGGCCCTGATATAAATAGTAAAGCCTCGGATGAAAACAATACTATAGCCGGGGGGTCCTCAGACTCACCCGGTCCGACTACGCAAACCGACATGATGAGGCACGAGTCTGAACAGTTCCTCTGCAGAATGCCTGACTGTAACAGAGTCTTTCCCACCTTGCGAGGGAGAGGAGTACACGAGCAGCGTGCACATAAGAACTGGCACGACGAGAGACAAATGGAGATGCTTGACAGCCGCAAAGCACCGTGGAGTACCGAAGAACGTGCTTTAATGGCCCGCCAAGAGGCAAAATTAACGATAGAAGGAGTCAAATTCATTAACCAGGCGTTGGTTCCAGTATTTCCAAATCGGACTCTAGAAGCCATAAAAGGTCAAAGGAAGAGAGCAGACTATAAGGATAAAGTTCTCGAACTCATTAGAGAACTTAACGATACCGACTCTGCGGACCAGCTACAACAACAGCTGCAAGATACGCCTGATGACCCCCGGTTGACGACAAATGATATGGCAGCGGCAATTATCGAAGCACACCAGGGAATGCCACCAATAGAGGGCAATGATTTCCATGTCGATGAACTTGGCAGGATATATGATAATATCGGTACATGGCCACTCGAGCGAACCTTCGAAGAGCTTCAGCTCTATTTGCTGAAGGTGTTCCCTATACCACCGCGAAAGAAGAACAAATCGCCACGGGAATACACCGACCAGGCTGTCACGAAGCGGAAGGCGAGGCGAATTGAGTACGCTCGCACACAAAGAGCCTGGAAACGCCATCCTTGCAAGTGCTTGAGGACAATTATCAAGGATAAAGTGTCAGCACATTCACCGCCTAAGGATGTGATGCTACCATTTTGGAATGCCGTAATGACGGAAAGTGACAGCCAATCACCTGGGATCGGAAACAGGAGTCCAGTGAAAGCGGAACTATGGAGACCTATCGTACCCGGAGAGATAAGACAAGCCTTCCCGGAATTGACAACCGCTCCGGGACCGGACGGCTTAAAAACACGCCAGTTCAGAGCCATGCCCCTAGGCGTAATAGCTAGAATATTTAATCTATTTATGCTATGCGGTAAAATGCCAAAACACCTAACGGCATCTAGGACAGTTCTTATCCCTAAGAAAGACAACGCTCTGGATCCCGGGGACTTTAGACCGATTACGGTATCTTCAATTATCGCGAGAACCTTCCACAAAATCTTGGGGAAGAGAATCATGTGTACGATTGGACTGGACCCGAGACAAAAGGCCTTTTTACCGGTAGACGGATGTAACGAGAACATCTTTGACCTGGACCTGGTACTTCGTTATCACCGCCAAAACTTCAAGCCGCTATATATGGCATCTATGGATATTGCGAAGGCATTTGACTCCGTGACCCACAATACCATCAGGGACACACTGATGAATGTAGGCCTTCCGGACCCTATGGTGCAGTATATAGTGGGCACATATGAACAAAGCACGACGAGACTAATGTGTGGCGATTGGGAATCGGATGATATCCACCCCACCTGTGGAGTGAAGCAAGGTGACCCACTGTCACCAATCATATTCAATATGGTGATGGACTCGCTCCTCAAGAGAATACCACCGGAGGTGGGCGTGGATATTGGAGGAGTGCACTATAACGCACTCTTATTCGCCGATGATATGGTGTTTATGGCATCAACACCGAATGGACTCCAAAAGTCAATAGACATAGCCGCTGAATACCTGGCGCAGTGTGGGCTAAACATCAATGCCTCAAAATCGTTTACGATGTCCATTAAAAACGTACCGCACGTTAAGAAGTCCATAGTTGATGCGAAAATGAAGTTCCGCTGCCTTGGAAGAACACTCCCATCAATGTCGAGAGAGGACGAGTGGAAATACCTAGGAGTGCCGTTTACCCCCGAAGGTCGCCAGGGAGTGAATGAGGTGGCCCGCTTGAAGGAAGCACTGGACAAACTCACCAAAGCACCCCTTAAACCCCAGCAACGAATGTTTGCCCTCAGAGTTATGGTACTGCCTGGGCTATACCATCTGCTAACTCTGGGACATACAACCTTAAGCAAACTAAAGAGAGTTGATACTACGGTTCGGGGTACAGTTCGGAAATGGCTGAATCTCCCTCACGACGCCCCAAACGCCTACTTCCACGCGAACGCCAAAGATGGTGGCCTCTCTATACCATCGATGAGATGGCTTATGCCCCTTAGACGGAAAGAAAGGCTCAGAGCAATGGTGGGAGATGGAGTAGAACCCTCTTCCTACCTGGCTCTCGAGATACAAAGGGCAACTCGTAGGCTGAGCGAGGGACG
>OU744365.1:8493543-8503543 GCA_916610255.1 Lasioglossum lativentre
ATACCTAAGCGACTCGCCGGAAGTTAACTCGCTTATAACTCGGTAAATACGCGTCCGAGAGAACTGGCGTCACGACACACGGTTTCGTATGCACAGTTTACCACGAATATAACGTTTAAAATCATCTAGGAACGATAGGAAAAAAGTTTACTCTTACCGCGAACCGTCTAACCGACACGGCGCGGTACTTAGCAATTTTATCGTTCCAGCGATACCTAAGCGACTCGCCGGAAGTTAACTCGCTTATAACTCGGTAAATACGCGTCCGAGAGAACTGGCGTCACGACACACGGTTTCGTATGCACAGTTTACCACGAATATAACGTTTAAAATCATCTAGGAACGATAGGAAAAAAGTTTACTCTTACCGCGAACCGTCTAACCGACACGGCGCGGTACTTAGCAATTTTATCGTTCCAGCGATACCTAAGCGACTCGCCGGAAGTTAACTCGCTTATAACTCGGTAAATACGCGTCCGAGAGAACTGGCGTCACGACACACGGTTTCGTATGCACAGTTTACCACGAATATAACGTTTAAAATCATCTAGGAACGATAGGAAAAAAGTTTACTCTTACCGCGAACCGTCTAACCGACACGGCGCGGTACTTAGCAATTTTATCGTTCCAGCGATACCTAAGCGACTCGCCGGAAGTTAACTCGCTTATAACTCGGTAAATACGCGTCCGAGAGAACTGGCGTCACGACACACGGTTTCGTATGCACAGTTTACCACGAATATAACGTTTAAAATCATCTAGGAACGATAGGAAAAAAGTTTACTCTTACCGCGAACCGTCTAACCGACACGGCGCGGTACTTAGCAATTTTATCGTTCCAGCGATACCTAAGCGACTCGCCGGAAGTTAACTCGCTTATAACTCGGTAAATACGCGTCCGAGAGAACTGGCGTCACGACACACGGTTTCGTATGCACAGTTTACCACGAATATAACGTTTAAAATCATCTAGGAACGATAGGAAAAAAGTTTACTCTTACCGCGAACCGTCTAACCGACACGGCGCGGTACTTAGCAATTTTATCGTTCCAGCGATACCTAAGCGACTCGCCGGAAGTTAACTCGCTTATAACTCGGTAAATACGCGTCCGAGAGAACTGGCGTCACGACACACGGTTTCGTATGCACAGTTTACCACGAATATAACGTTTAAAATCATCTAGGAACGATAGGAAAAAAGTTTACTCTTACCGCGAACCGTCTAACCGACACGGCGCGGTACTTAGCAATTTTATCGTTCCAGCGATACCTAAGCGACTCGCCGGAAGTTAACTCGCTTATAACTCGGTAAATACGCGTCCGAGAGAACTGGCGTCACGACACACGGTTTCGTATGCACAGTTTACCACGAATATAACGTTTAAAATCATCTAGGAACGATAGGAAAAAAGTTTACTCTTACCGCGAACCGTCTAACCGACACGGCGCGGTACTTAGCAATTTTATCGTTCCAGCGATACCTAAGCGACTCGCCGGAAGTTAACTCGCTTATAACTCGGTAAATACGCGTCCGAGAGAACTGGCGTCACGACACACGGTTTCGTATGCACAGTTTACCACGAATATAACGTTTAAAATCATCTAGGAACGATAGGAAAAAAGTTTACTCTTACCGCGAACCGTCTAACCGACACGGCGCGGTACTTAGCAATTTTATCGTTCCAGCGATACCTAAGCGACTCGCCGGAAGTTAACTCGCTTATAACTCGGTAAATACGCGTCCGAGAGAACTGGCGTCACGACACACGGTTTCGTATGCACAGTTTACCACGAATATAACGTTTAAAATCATCTAGGAACGATAGGAAAAAAGTTTACTCTTACCGCGAACCGTCTAACCGACACGGCGCGGTACTTAGCAATTTTATCGTTCCAGCGATACCTAAGCGACTCGCCGGAAGTTAACTCGCTTATAACTCGGTAAATACGCGTCCGAGAGAACTGGCGTCACGACACACGGTTTCGTATGCACAGTTTACCACGAATATAACGTTTAAAATCATCTAGGAACGATAGGAAAAAAGTTTACTCTTACCGCGAACCGTCTAACCGACACGGCGCGGTACTTAGCAATTTTATCGTTCCAGCGATACCTAAGCGACTCGCCGGAAGTTAACTCGCTTATAACTCGGTAAATACGCGTCCGAGAGAACTGGCGTCACGACACACGGTTTCGTATGCACAGTTTACCACGAATATAACGTTTAAAATCATCTAGGAACGATAGGAAAAAAGTTTACTCTTACCGCGAACCGTCTAACCGACACGGCGCGGTACTTAGCAATTTTATCGTTCCAGCGATACCTAAGCGACTCGCCGGAAGTTAACTCGCTTATAACTCGGTAAATACGCGTCCGAGAGAACTGGCGTCACGACACACGGTTTCGTATGCACAGTTTACCACGAATATAACGTTTAAAATCATCTAGGAACGATAGGAAAAAAGTTTACTCTTACCGCGAACCGTCTAACCGACACGGCGCGGTACTTAGCAATTTTATCGTTCCAGCGATACCTAAGCGACTCGCCGGAAGTTAACTCGCTTATAACTCGGTAAATACGCGTCCGAGAGAACTGGCGTCACGACACACGGTTTCGTATGCACAGTTTACCACGAATATAACGTTTAAAATCATCTAGGAACGATAGGAAAAAAGTTTACTCTTACCGCGAACCGTCTAACCGACACGGCGCGGTACTTAGCAATTTTATCGTTCCAGCGATACCTAAGCGACTCGCCGGAAGTTAACTCGCTTATAACTCGGTAAATACGCGTCCGAGAGAACTGGCGTCACGACACACGGTTTCGTATGCACAGTTTACCACGAATATAACGTTTAAAATCATCTAGGAACGATAGGAAAAAAGTTTACTCTTACCGCGAACCGTCTAACCGACACGGCGCGGTACTTAGCAATTTTATCGTTCCAGCGATACCTAAGCGACTCGCCGGAAGTTAACTCGCTTATAACTCGGTAAATACGCGTCCGAGAGAACTGGCGTCACGACACACGGTTTCGTATGCACAGTTTACCACGAATATAACGTTTAAAATCATCTAGGAACGATAGGAAAAAAGTTTACTCTTACCGCGAACCGTCTAACCGACACGGCGCGGTACTTAGCAATTTTATCGTTCCAGCGATACCTAAGCGACTCGCCGGAAGTTAACTCGCTTATAACTCGGTAAATACGCGTCCGAGAGAACTGGCGTCACGACACACGGTTTCGTATGCACAGTTTACCACGAATATAACGTTTAAAATCATCTAGGAACGATAGGAAAAAAGTTTACTCTTACCGCGAACCGTCTAACCGACACGGCGCGGTACTTAGCAATTTTATCGTTCCAGCGATACCTAAGCGACTCGCCGGAAGTTAACTCGCTTATAACTCGGTAAATACGCGTCCGAGAGAACTGGCGTCACGACACACGGTTTCGTATGCACAGTTTACCACGAATATAACGTTTAAAATCATCTAGGAACGATAGGAAAAAAGTTTACTCTTACCGCGAACCGTCTAACCGACACGGCGCGGTACTTAGCAATTTTATCGTTCCAGCGATACCTAAGCGACTCGCCGGAAGTTAACTCGCTTATAACTCGGTAAATACGCGTCCGAGAGAACTGGCGTCACGACACACGGTTTCGTATGCACAGTTTACCACGAATATAACGTTTAAAATCATCTAGGAACGATAGGAAAAAAGTTTACTCTTACCGCGAACCGTCTAACCGACACGGCGCGGTACTTAGCAATTTTATCGTTCCAGCGATACCTAAGCGACTCGCCGGAAGTTAACTCGCTTATAACTCGGTAAATACGCGTCCGAGAGAACTGGCGTCACGACACACGGTTTCGTATGCACAGTTTACCACGAATATAACGTTTAAAATCATCTAGGAACGATAGGAAAAAAGTTTACTCTTACCGCGAACCGTCTAACCGACACGGCGCGGTACTTAGCAATTTTATCGTTCCAGCGATACCTAAGCGACTCGCCGGAAGTTAACTCGCTTATAACTCGGTAAATACGCGTCCGAGAGAACTGGCGTCACGACACACGGTTTCGTATGCACAGTTTACCACGAATATAACGTTTAAAATCATCTAGGAACGATAGGAAAAAAGTTTACTCTTACCGCGAACCGTCTAACCGACACGGCGCGGTACTTAGCAATTTTATCGTTCCAGCGATACCTAAGCGACTCGCCGGAAGTTAGCTCGCTTATAACTCGGTAAATACGCGTCCGAGAGAACTGGCGTCACGACACACGGTTTCGTATGCACAGTTTACCACGAATATAACGTTTAAAATCATCTAGGAACGATAGGAAAAAAGTTTACTCTTACCGCGAACCGTCTAACCGACACGGCGCGGTACTTAGCAATTTTATCGTTCCAGCGATACCTAAGCGACTCGCCGGAAGTTAACTCGCTTATAACTCGGTAAATACGCGTCCGAGAGAACTGGCGTCACGACACACGGTTTCGTATGCACAGTTTACCACGAATATAACGTTTAAAATCATCTAGGAACGATAGGAAAAAAGTTTACTCTTACCGCGAACCGGCTAACCGACACGGCGCGGTACTTAGCAATTTTATCGTTCCAGCGATACCTAAGCGACTCGCCGGAAGTTAACTCGCTTATAACTCGGTAAATACGCGTCCGAGAGAACTGGCGTCACGACACACGGTTTCGTATGCACAGTTTACCACGAATATAACGTTTAAAATCATCTAGGAACGATAGGAAAAAAGTTTACTCTTACCGCGAACCGTCTAACCGACACGGCGCGGTACTTAGCAATTTTATCGTTCCAGCGATACCTAAGCGACTCGCCGGAAGTTAACTCGCTTATAACTCGGTAAATACGCGTCCGAGAGAACTGGCGTCACGACACACGGTTTCGTATGCACAGTTTACCACGAATATAACGTTTAAAATCATCTAGGAACGATAGGAAAAAAGTTTACTCTTACCGCGAACCGTCTAACCGACACGGCGCGGTACTTAGCAATTTTATCGTTCCAGCGATACCTAAGCGACTCGCCGGAATTTAACTCGCTTATAACTCGGTAAATACGCGTCCGAGAGAACTGGCGTCACGACACACGGTTTCGTATGCACAGTTTACCACGAATATAACGTTTAAAATCATCTAGGAACGATAGGAAAAAAGTTTACTCTTACCGCGAACCGGCTAACCGACACGGCGCGGTACTTAGCAATTTTATCGTTCCAGCGATACCTAAGCGACTCGCCGGAAGTTAACTCGCTTATAACTCGGTAAATACGCGTCCGAGAGAACTGGCGTCACGACACACGGTTTCGTATGCACAGTTTACCACGAATATAACGTTTAAAATCATCTAGGAACGATAGGAAAAAAGTTTACTCTTACCGCGAACCGTCTAACCGACACGGCGCGGTACTTAGCAATTTTATCGTTCCAGCGATACCTAAGCGACTCGCCGGAAGTTAACTCGCTTATAACTCGGTAAATACGCGTCCGAGAGAACTGGCGTCACGACACACGGTTTCGTATGCACAGTTTACCACGAATATAACGTTTAAAATCATCTAGGAACGATAGGAAAAAAGTTTACTCTTACCGCGAACCGTCTAACCGACACGGCGCGGTACTTAGCAATTTTATCGTTCCAGCGATACCTAAGCGACTCGCCGGAAGTTAACTCGCTTATAACTCGGTAAATACGCGTCCGAGAGAACTGGCGTCACGACACACGGTTTCGTATGCACAGTTTACCACGAATATAACGTTTAAAATCATCTAGGAACGATAGGAAAAAAGTTTACTCTTACCGCGAACCGGCTAACCGACACGGCGCGGTACTTTGCAATTTTATCGTTCCAGCGATACCTAAGCGACTCGCCGGAAGTTAACTCGCTTATAACTCGGTAAATACGCGTCCGAGAGAACTGGCGTCACGACACACGGTTTCGTATGCACAGTTTACCACGAATATAACGTTTAAAATCATCTAGGAACGATAGGAAAAAAGTTTACTCTTACCGCGAACCGTCTAACCGACACGGCGCGGTACTTAGCAATTTTATCGTTCCAGCGATACCTAAGCGACTCGCCGGAAGTTAACTCGCTTATAACTCGGTAAATACGCGTCCGAGAGAACTGGCGTCACGACACACGGTTTCGTATGCACAGTTTACCACGAATATAACGTTTAAAATCATCTAGGAACGATAGGAAAAAAGTTTACTCTTACCGCGAACCGTCTAACCGACACGGCGCGGTACTTAGCAATTTTATCGTTCCAGCGATACCTAAGCGACTCGCCGGAAGTTAACTCGCTTATAACTCGGTAAATACGCGTCCGAGAGAACTGGCGTCACGACACACGGTTTCGTATGCACAGTTTACCACGAATATAACGTTTAAAATCATCTAGGAACGATAGGAAAAAGTTTACTCTTACCGCGAACCGGCTAACCGACACGGCGCGGTACTTAGCAATTTTATCGTTCCAGCGATACCTAAGCGACTCGCCGGAAGTTAACTCGCTTATAACTCGGTAAATACGCGTCCGAGAGAACTGGCGTCACGACACACGGTTTCGTATGCACAGTTTACCACGAATATAACGTTTAAAATCATCTAGGAACGATAGGAAAAAAGTTTACTCTTACCGCGAACCGTCTAACCGACACGGCGCGGTACTTAGCAATTTTATCGTTCCAGCGATACCTAAGCGACTCGCCGGAAGTTAACTCGCTTATAACTCGGTAAATACGCGTCCGAGAGAACTGGCGTCACGACACACGGTTTCGTATGCACAGTTTACCACGAATATAACGTTTAAAATCATCTAGGAACGATAGGAAAAAAGTTTACTCTTACCGCGAACCGTCTAACCGACACGGCGCGGTACTTAGCAATTTTATCGTTCCAGCGATACCTAAGCGACTCGCCGGAAGTTAACTCGCTTATAACTCGGTAAATACGCGTCCGAGAGAACTGGCGTCACGACACACGGTTTCGTATGCACAGTTTACCACGAATATAACGTTTAAAATCATCTAGGAACGATAGGAAAAAAGTTTACTCTTACCGCGAACCGTCTAACCGACACGGCGCGGTACTTAGCAATTTTATCGTTCCAGCGATACCTAAGCGACTCGCCGGAAGTTAACTCGCTTATAACTCGGTAAATACGCGTCCGAGAGAACTGGCGTCACGACACACGGTTTCGTATGCACAGTTTACCACGAATATAACGTTTAAAATCATCTAGGAACGATAGGAAAAAAGTTTACTCTTACCGCGAACCGTCTAACCGACACGGCGCGGTACTTAGCAATTTTATCGTTCCAGCGATACCTAAGCGACTCGCCGGAAGTTAACTCGCTTATAACTCGGTAAATACGCGTCCGAGAGAACTGGCGTCACGACACACGGTTTCGTATGCACAGTTTACCACGAATATAACGTTTAAAATCATCTAGGAACGATAGGAAAAAAGTTTACTCTTACCGCGAACCGGCTAACCGACACGGCGCGGTACTTAGCAATTTTATCGTTCCAGCGATACCTAAGCGACTCGCCGGAAGTTAACTCGCTTATAACTCGGTAAATACGCGTCCGAGAGAACTGGCGTCACGACACACGGTTTCGTATGCACAGTTTACCACGAATATAACGTTTAAAATCATCTAGGAACGATAGGAAAAAAGTTTACTCTTACCGCGAACCGTCTAACCGACACGGCGCGGTACTTAGCAATTTTATCGTTCCAGCGATACCTAAGCGACTCGCCGGAAGTTAACTCGCTTATAACTCGGTAAATACGCGTCCGAGAGAACTGGCGTCACGACACACGGTTTCGTATGCACAGTTTACCACGAATATAACGTTTAAAATCATCTAGGAACGATAGGAAAAAAGTTTACTCTTACCGCGAACCGGCTAACCGACACGGCGCGGTACTTAGCAATTTTATCGTTCCAGCGATACCTAAGCGACTCGCCGGAAGTTAACTCGCTTATAACTCGGTAAATACGCGTCCGAGAGAACTGGCGTCACGACACACGGTTTCGTATGCACAGTTTACCACGAATATAACGTTTAAAATCATCTAGGAACGATAGGAAAAAAGTTTACTCTTACCGCGAACCGGCTAACCGACACGGCGCGGTACTTAGCAATTTTATCGTTCCAGCGATACCTAAGCGACTCGCCGGAAGTTAACTCGCTTATAACTCGGTAAATACGCGTCCGAGAGAACTGGCGTCACGACTCACGGTTTCGTATGCACAGTTTACCACGAATATAACGTTTAAAATCATCTAGGAACGATAGGAAAAAAGTTTACTCTTACCGCGAACCGTCTAACCGACACGGCGCGGTACTTAGCAATTTTATCGTTCCAGCGATACCTAAGCGACTCGCCGGAAGTTAACTCGCTTATAACTCGGTAAATACGCGTCCGAGAGAACTGGCGTCACGACACACGGTTTCGTATGCACAGTTTACCACGAATATAACGTTTAAAATCATCTAGGAACGATAGGAAAAAAGTTTACTCTTACCGCGAACCGTCTAACCGACACGGCGCGGTACTTAGCAATTTTATCGTTCCAGCGATACCTAAGCGACTCGCCGGAAGTTAACTCGCTTATAACTCGGTAAATACGCGTCCGAGAGAACTGGCGTCACGACACACGGTTTCGTATGCACAGTTTACCACGAATATAACGTTTAAAATCATCTAGGAACGATAGGAAAAAAGTTTACTCTTACCGCGAACCGTCTAACCGACACGGCGCGGTACTTAGCAATTTTATCGTTCCAGCGATACCTAAGCGACTCGCCGGAAGTTAACTCGCTTATAACTCGGTAAATACGCGTCCGAGAGAACTGGCGTCACGACACACGGTTTCGTATGCACAGTTTACCACGAATATAACGTTTAAAATCATCTAGGAACGATAGGAAAAAAGTTTACTCTTACCGCGAACCGTCTAACCGACACGGCGCGGTACTTAGCAATTTTATCGTTCCAGCGATACCTAAGCGACTCGCCGGAAGTTAACTCGCTTATAACTCGGTAAATACGCGTCCGAGAGAACTGGCGTCACGACACACGGTTTCGTATGCACAGTTTACCACGAATATAACGTTTAAAATCATCTAGGAACGATAGGAAAAAAGTTTACTCTTACCGCGAACCGTCTAACCGACACGGCGCGGTACTTAGCAATTTTATCGTTCCAGCGATACCTAAGCGACTCGCCGGAAGTTAACTCGCTTATAACTCGGTAAATACGTGTCCGAGAGAACTGGCGTCACGACACACGGTTTCGTATGCACAGTTTACCACGAATATAACGTTTAAAATCATCTAGGAACGATAGGAAAAAAGTTTACTCTTACCGGTGGGACTTCGAGCAACGAAGTAGTACGCTATCGACCATTATTTTCAATTATTTCGGTAAATACGCATTGTAGCGCTTTGTAACTTTATATTCATTGTTAATATGTTTTATATTACAATGATCTAACATTTAAAATCGCCTGGAATCGATACAGAAAAAGTTTACTCTTGCCGTTGGAACTTAAAAAAATTTTTGAGTCCGAGAAAGTATATGAAAAGTTGAATGTTTTGTGTTAAATATCCTAGAAATACAAAAATTTATTGTATTTTACGAAATAAATTTTCACAGTTTTTTCGCTCTAAGTCCCAACAGCCCCGCCGGTTGGGCTGTTGCCGCGACGGTTTACCGCCATAAGCGCGCGTGCTATTGACCGCGCGGCGCCGGCGTCCCGGCCGGCCGTTCGGTATCTATAAGAGAGTCGACCGTTCGGTCGCTTCGATCGGTTCAGCGTGCGCTTGGGGCTATTCTACGATCTCGGTCGAGAAGCAGCTCTCACGGCGCCTCGAGACTTCGGTCTTGACTGTTTCGTATCGAATATTTTCTCTACACAGCATAGCC
>OU744365.1:8511043-8513543 GCA_916610255.1 Lasioglossum lativentre
TTTTTTAAAGGCGCGTCTTCCATGAAGCTCTGACGAGTAGGAGGGTCGCGGCGGTGTGCGCAGAAGGGTCTGGGCGTGAGCCTGCCTGGAGCCGCCGTCGGTGCAGATCTTGGTGGTAGTAGCAAATACTCCAGCGAGGCCCTGGAGGACTGACGTGGAGAAGGGTTTCGTGTGAACAGCCGTTGCACACGAGTCAGTCGATCCTAAGCCCTAAGAGAAATCCTATGTAGATGAGGTGTCCTAAGAGAGAGAGAAAATGTATTCTATACATAACAAACACACACCCATCGGGCGAAAGGGAATCCGGTTTCTATTCCGGAACCCGGCAGCGGAACCGCATACCATTCGGGCCCTCGTAAGAGTGTTCGTCGGGGTAACCCAAAATGACCTGGAGACGCCGTCGGGAGATCCGGGGAGAGTTTTCTTTTCTGTATAAGCGTTCGAGTTCCCTGGAAACCTCTAGCAGGGAGATAGGGTTTGGAACGCGAAGAGCACCGCAGTTGCGGCGGTGTCCGGATCTTCCCCTCGGACCTTGAAAATCCAGGAGAGGGCCACGTGGAGGTGTCGCGCCGGTTCGTACCCATATCCGCAGCAGGTCTCCAAGGTAAAGAGCCTCTAGTCGATAGATTAATGTAGGTAAGGGAAGTCGGCAAATTGGATCCGTAACTTCGGAATAAGGATTGGCTCTGAGGAGCGGGGCGTGTCGGGCTTGGTCGGGAAGCGGGTCTGGCTGACGTGCCGGGCCTGGGCGAGGTGAACACATTATTGATGGGAATCCGAGCTCGGTCCCGTGCCTTGGCCTCCCGCGGATCTTCCTTGCTGCGAGGCTTCCGTCTAGAACGGTCGTCCTCTTCGGCCGCCATTCAACGCTCAGCTCAGAACTGGCACGGACTAGGGGAATCCGACTGTCTAATTAAAACAAAGCATTGCGATGGCCCCCACGGGTGTTGACGCAATGTGATTTCTGCCCAGTGCTCTGAATGTCAACGTGAAGAAATTCAAAAAAGCGCGGGTAAACGGCGGGAGTAACTATGACTCTCTTAATTTTAATTTTGCAGCTCTAAGTTGCTCGGTTCGCCGAGCGACATGTGCCAACCCCACCTCCTAGTGGTGTGCTGCGGGCAACGTCTCGTCAAGTCAACAGCTTGGCGGGGCGGCTAACGGGGCTCTGGCTTGAGGGGGTTAAACCCCTCCGTGGTCCGTCGGGTTGCCTACCCGTCGGGCCCGAATAACGTAGGCCCAAATGGAAGAAGGAATTATAATCTCCGGCGGGGGCCTCGGCCCGCCGGTCCTACGTCCCCCCCCCTTAATGTGTCGTCGGAGCCAACACCTGCTCCGGATCGGCCTATTGGTGTGACTCCCGAAGGCCTGCTGTCTTTCCCATGCCCTAATTGCAGTCTAGCATTTCGCACAAAGATCGGTCTCGGTGTGCACCGGTCATCGGCACACCCGGCAGTCGTGAACGAGGAAATTGACGTGAGTCGCGCTAAGCGTAGATGGGGAGACGAAGAACTCCGCCTCATGGCGAGGGAGGAGGCATTAGCGGCGCAGCGAGGGGTCCGGTTTATTAACCAACATCTGGTCACCGTCGTCCCCGGTCGCACTCTCGACGCCATCAAGGGAGTGCGTCGGGGACAGGCGTACCGGAACCTCGTTGCTGCCGCAATGCAAGACGTCGAGGCAGCCTCGCTGAATAGTACCGGCGTGGTGGGTGCCTCGCCGTCCCCCCCTCCTAGATCTCCCCATCGATGCTCTACACCGCTGACTCGAACCGGGCCAACGAGCCCTGGCGTCCCTTCTCCCGGCGAAGTCTCGTTCCTGGGCCTGCTGTGTGACGATATTCCCACTGCGATCCGGGGGTTGATACCCGTAGCAGGGAATATCGTCGGGTGGCAGTCCACCAGCCTTGTCCGGCTGGCCCAGGACAGTCTCGCCGGATTGGACGTCAGGGAGCGTTTGTCAGCATGGCTCGGTTCCGTCTTTCCTTCGTTCCAGCCGCCTCCCCGGCCATTAACATCTACGGCGCGCACTCGCCGTGCCTCAGGGTCCGGGAAGAAGGCTCAACGCCGCCGCGAATATGCGCGTATCCAGCGCCTATTCCGGTCGAGCATGAGCCGGGCCGCACGCGAGATACTGGATGGCCAGGGTGATACGGGCGCAACGGTTCCCAATGTTTCGGCTATGACCGGACATTGGGGTCCGTACGTTGGTCGCCCGTCCTGCGTCGTGGAGCAGTTACAAGCTCCACGACGCAGCCCTGATCTAACTCACCTGTGGCTTCCAGTGTCTTGCGAGGAGGTGGTGGCTGCCAAGCTGCCCCCTCAGTCGGCCCCCGGACCCGATGGCATTAGCGTACCTCTGTGGAGGGCCGTTCCACCATCTATCAAGGCCCTCCTTTTTAACATCGTGCTGCATATAGGCGGATTTCCGGCGTCGATGCTAACGAGTCGGACGGTTTTCATTGCGAAGAAGGGCGATTCCCAACTTCCGAGTGACTACC
>OU744365.1:8518543-8528255 GCA_916610255.1 Lasioglossum lativentre
AGAACTGGCGTCACGACACACGGTTTCGTATGCACAGTTTACCACGAATATAACGTTTAAAATCATCTAGGAACGATAGGAAAAAAGTTTACTCTTACCGCGAACCGTCTAACCGACACGGCGCGGTACTTAGCAATTTTATCGTTCCAGCGATACCTAAGCGACTCGCCGGAAGTTAACTCGCTTATAACTCGGTAAATACGCGTCCGAGAGAACTGGCGTCACGACACACGGTTTCGTATGCACAGTTTACCACGAATATAACGTTTAAAATCATCTAGGAACGATAGGAAAAAAGTTTACTCTTACCGCGAACCGTCTAACCGACACGGCGCGGTACTTAGCAATTTTATCGTTCCAGCGATACCTAAGCGACTCGCCGGAAGTTAACTCGCTTATAACTCGGTAAATACGCGTCCGAGAGAACTGGCGTCACGACACACGGTTTCGTATGCACAGTTTACCACGAATATAACGTTTAAAATCATCTAGGAACGATAGGAAAAAAGTTTACTCTTACCGCGAACCGTCTAACCGACACGGCGCGGTACTTAGCAATTTTATCGTTCCAGCGATACCTAAGCGACTCGCCGGAAGTTAACTCGCTTATAACTCGGTAAATACGCGTCCGAGAGAACTGGCGTCACGACACACGGTTTCGTATGCACAGTTTACCACGAATATAACGTTTAAAATCATCTAGGAACGATAGGAAAAAAGTTTACTCTTACCGCGAACCGTCTAACCGACACGGCGCGGTACTTAGCAATTTTATCGTTCCAGCGATACCTAAGCGACTCGCCGGAAGTTAACTCGCTTATAACTCGGTAAATACGCGTCCGAGAGAACTGGCGTCACGACACACGGTTTCGTATGCACAGTTTACCACGAATATAACGTTTAAAATCATCTAGGAACGATAGGAAAAAAGTTTACTCTTACCGCGAACCGTCTAACCGACACGGCGCGGTACTTAGAAATTTTATCGTTCCAGCGATACCTAAGCGACTCGCCGGAAGTTAACTCGCTTATAACTCGGTAAATACGCGTCCGAGAGAACTGGCGTCACGACACACGGTTTCGTATGCACAGTTTACCACGAATATAACGTTTAAAATCATCTAGGAACGATAGGAAAAAAGTTTACTCTTACCGCGAACCGTCTAACCGACACGGCGCGGTACTTAGCAATTTTATCGTTCCAGCGATACCTAAGCGACTCGCCGGAAGTTAACTCGCTTATAACTCGGTAAATACGCGTCCGAGAGAACTGGCGTCACGACACACGGTTTCGTATGCACAGTTTACCACGAATATAACGTTTAAAATCATCTAGGAACGATAGGAAAAAAGTTTACTCTTACCGCGAACCGTCTAACCGACACGGCGCGGTACTTAGCAATTTTATCGTTCCAGCGATACCTAAGCGACTCGCCGGAAGTTAACTCGCTTATAACTCGGTAAATACGCGTCCGAGAGAACTGGCGTCACGACACACGGTTTCGTATGCACAGTTTACCACGAATATAACGTTTAAAATCATCTAGGAACGATAGGAAAAAAGTTTACTCTTACCGCGAACCGTCTAACCGACACGGCGCGGTACTTAGCAATTTTATCGTTCCAGCGATACCTAAGCGACTCGCCGGAAGTTAACTCGCTTATAACTCGGTAAATACGCGTCCGAGAGAACTGGCGTCACGACACACGGTTTCGTATGCACAGTTTACCACGAATATAACGTTTAAAATCATCTAGGAACGATAGGAAAAAAGTTTACTCTTACCGCGAACCGTCTAACCGACACGGCGCGGTACTTAGCAATTTTATCGTTCCAGCGATACCTAAGCGACTCGCCGGAAGTTAACTCGCTTATAACTCGGTAAATACGCGTCCGAGAGAACTGGCGTCACGACACACGGTTTCGTATGCACAGTTTACCACGAATATAACGTTTAAAATCATCTAGGAACGATAGGAAAAAAGTTTACTCTTACCGCGAACCGTCTAACCGACACGGCGCGGTACTTAGCAATTTTATCGTTCCAGCGATACCTAAGCGACTCGCCGGAAGTTAACTCGCTTATAACTCGGTAAATACGCGTCCGAGAGAACTGGCGTCACGACACACGGTTTCGTATGCACAGTTTACCACGAATATAACGTTTAAAATCATCTAGGAACGATAGGAAAAAAGTTTACTCTTACCGCGAACCGTCTAACCGACACGGCGCGGTACATAGCAATTTTATCGTTCCAGCGATACCTAAGCGACTCGCCGGAAGTTAACTCGCTTATAACTCGGTAAATACGCGTCCGAGAGAACTGGCGTCACGACACACGGTTTCGTATGCACAGTTTACCACGAATATAACGTTTAAAATCATCTAGGAACGATAGGAAAAAAGTTTACTCTTACCGCGAACCGTCTAACCGACACGGCGCGGTACTTAGCAATTTTATCGTTCCAGCGATACCTAAGCGACTCGCCGGAAGTTAACTCGCTTATAACTCGGTAAATACGCGTCCGAGAGAACTGGCGTCACGACACACGGTTTCGTATGCACAGTTTACCACGAATATAACGTTTAAAATCATCTAGGAACGATAGGAAAAAAGTTTACTCTTACCGCGAACCGTCTAACCGACACGGCGCGGTACTTAGCAATTTTATCGTTCCAGCGATACCTAAGCGACTCGCCGGAAGTTAACTCGCTTATAACTCGGTAAATACGCGTCCGAGAGAACTGGCGTCACGACACACGGTTTCGTATGCACAGTTTACCACGAATATAACGTTTAAAATCATCTAGGAACGATAGGAAAAAAGTTTACTCTTACCGCGAACCGTCTAACCGACACGGCGCGGTACTTAGCAATTTTATCGTTCCAGCGATACCTAAGCGACTCGCCGGAAGTTAACTCGCTTATAACTCGGTAAATACGCGTCCGAGAGAACTGGCGTCACGACACACGGTTTCGTATGCACAGTTTACCACGAATATAACGTTTAAAATCATCTAGGAACGATAGGAAAAAAGTTTACTCTTACCGCGAACCGTCTAACCGACACGGCGCGGTACTTAGCAATTTTATCGTTCCAGCGATACCTAAGCGACTCGCCGGAAGTTAACTCGCTTATAACTCGGTAAATACGCGTCCGAGAGAACTGGCGTCACGACACACGGTTTCGTATGCACAGTTTACCACGAATATAACGTTTAAAATCATCTAGGAACGATAGGAAAAAAGTTTACTCTTACCGCGAACCGTCTAACCGACACGGCGCGGTACTTAGCAATTTTATCGTTCCAGCGATACCTAAGCGACTCGCCGGAAGTTAACTCGCTTATAACTCGGTAAATACGCGTCCGAGAGAACTGGCGTCACGACACACGGTTTCGTATGCACAGTTTACCACGAATATAACGTTTAAAATCATCTAGGAACGATAGGAAAAAAGTTTACTCTTACCGCGAACCGTCTAACCGACACGGCGCGGTACTTAGCAATTTTATCGTTCCAGCGATACCTAAGCGACTCGCCGGAAGTTAACTCGCTTATAACTCGGTAAATACGCGTCCGAGAGAACTGGCGTCACGACACACGGTTTCGTATGCACAGTTTACCACGAATATAACGTTTAAAATCATCTAGGAACGATAGGAAAAAAGTTTACTCTTACCGCGAACCGTCTAACCGACACGGCGCGGTACTTAGCAATTTTATCGTTCCAGCGATACCTAAGCGACTCGCCGGAAGTTAACTCGCTTATAACTCGGTAAATACGCGTCCGAGAGAACTGGCGTCACGACACACGGTTTCGTATGCACAGTTTACCACGAATATAACGTTTAAAATCATCTAGGAACGATAGGAAAAAAGTTTACTCTTACCGCGAACCGTCTAACCGACACGGCGCGGTACTTAGCAATTTTATCGTTCCAGCGATACCTAAGCGACTCGCCGGAAGTTAACTCGCTTATAACTCGGTAAATACGCGTCCGAGAGAACTGGCGTCACGACACACGGTTTCGTATGCACAGTTTACCACGAATATAACGTTTAAAATCATCTAGGAACGATAGGAAAAAAGTTTACTCTTACCGCGAACCGTCTAACCGACACGGCGCGGTACTTAGCAATTTTATCGTTCCAGCGATACCTAAGCGACTCGCCGGAAGTTAACTCGCTTATAACTCGGTAAATACGCGTCCGAGAGAACTGGCGTCACGACACACGGTTTCGTATGCACAGTTTACCACGAATATAACGTTTAAAATCATCTAGGAACGATAGGAAAAAAGTTTACTCTTACCGCGAACCGTCTAACCGACACGGCGCGGTACTTAGCAATTTTATCGTTCCAGCGATACCTAAGCGACTCGCCGGAAGTTAACTCGCTTATAACTCGGTAAATACGCGTCCGAGAGAACTGGCGTCACGACACACGGTTTCGTATGCACAGTTTACCACGAATATAACGTTTAAAATCATCTAGGAACGATAGGAAAAAAGTTTACTCTTACCGCGAACCGTCTAACCGACACGGCGCGGTACTTAGCAATTTTATCGTTCCAGCGATACCTAAGCGACTCGCCGGAAGTTAACTCGCTTATAACTCGGTAAATACGCGTCCGAGAGAACTGGCGTCACGACACACGGTTTCGTATGCACAGTTTACCACGAATATAACGTTTAAAATCATCTAGGAACGATAGGAAAAAAGTTTACTCTTACCGCGAACCGTCTAACCGACACGGCGCGGTACTTAGCAATTTTATCGTTCCAGCGATACCTAAGCGACTCGCCGGAAGTTAACTCGCTTATAACTCGGTAAATACGCGTCCGAGAGAACTGGCGTCACGACACACGGTTTCGTATGCACAGTTTACCACGAATATAACGTTTAAAATCATCTAGGAACGATAGGAAAAAAGTTTACTCTTACCGCGAACCGTCTAACCGACACGGCGCGGTACTTAGCAATTTTATCGTTCCAGCGATACCTAAGCGACTCGCCGGAAGTTAACTCGCTTATAACTCGGTAAATACGCGTCCGAGAGAACTGGCGTCACGACACACGGTTTCGTATGCACAGTTTACCACGAATATAACGTTTAAAATCATCTAGGAACGATAGGAAAAAAGTTTACTCTTACCGCGAACCGTCTAACCGACACGGCGCGGTACTTAGCAATTTTATCGTTCCAGCGATACCTAAGCGACTCGCCGGAAGTTAACTCGCTTATAACTCGGTAAATACGCGTCCGAGAGAACTGGCGTCACGACACACGGTTTCGTATGCACAGTTTACCACGAATATAACGTTTAAAATCATCTAGGAACGATAGGAAAAAAGTTTACTCTTACCGCGAACCGTCTAACCGACACGGCGCGGTACTTAGCAATTTTATCGTTCCAGCGATACCTAAGCGACTCGCCGGAAGTTAACTCGCTTATAACTCGGTAAATACGCGTCCGAGAGAACTGGCGTCACGACACACGGTTTCGTATGCACAGTTTACCACGAATATAACGTTTAAAATCATCTAGGAACGATAGGAAAAAAGTTTACTCTTACCGCGAACCGTCTAACCGACACGGCGCGGTACTTAGCAATTTTATCGTTCCAGCGATACCTAAGCGACTCGCCGGAAGTTAACTCGCTTATAACTCGGTAAATACGCGTCCGAGAGAACTGGCGTCACGACACACGGTTTCGTATGCACAGTTTACCACGAATATAACGTTTAAAATCATCTAGGAACGATAGGAAAAAAGTTTACTCTTACCGCGAACCGTCTAACCGACACGGCGCGGTACTTAGCAATTTTATCGTTCCAGCGATACCTAAGCGACTCGCCGGAAGTTAACTCGCTTATAACTCGGTAAATACGCGTCCGAGAGAACTGGCGTCACGACACACGGTTTCGTATGCACAGTTTACCACGAATATAACGTTTAAAATCATCTAGGAACGATAGGAAAAAAGTTTACTCTTACCGCGAACCGTCTAACCGACACGGCGCGGTACTTAGCAATTTTATCGTTCCAGCGATACCTAAGCGACTCGCCGGAAGTTAACTCGCTTATAACTCGGTAAATACGCGTCCGAGAGAACTGGCGTCACGACACACGGTTTCGTATGCACAGTTTACCACGAATATAACGTTTAAAATCATCTAGGAACGATAGGAAAAAAGTTTACTCTTACCGCGAACCGTCTAACCGACACGGCGCGGTACTTAGCAATTTTATCGTTCCAGCGATACCTAAGCGACTCGCCGGAAGTTAACTCGCTTATAACTCGGTAAATACGCGTCCGAGAGAACTGGCGTCACGACACACGGTTTCGTATGCACAGTTTACCACGAATATAACGTTTAAAATCATCTAGGAACGATAGGAAAAAAGTTTACTCTTACCGCGAACCGTCTAACCGACACGGCGCGGTACTTAGCAATTTTATCGTTCCAGCGATACCTAAGCGACTCGCCGGAAGTTAACTCGCTTATAACTCGGTAAATACGCGTCCGAGAGAACTGGCGTCACGACACACGGTTTCGTATGCACAGTTTACCACGAATATAACGTTTAAAATCATCTAGGAACGATAGGAAAAAAGTTTACTCTTACCGCGAACCGTCTAACCGACACGGCGCGGTACTTAGCAATTTTATCGTTCCAGCGATACCTAAGCGACTCGCCGGAAGTTAACTCGCTTATAACTCGGTAAATACGCGTCCGAGAGAACTGGCGTCACGACACACGGTTTCGTATGCACAGTTTACCACGAATATAACGTTTAAAATCATCTAGGAACGATAGGAAAAAAGTTTACTCTTACCGCGAACCGTCTAACCGACACGGCGCGGTACTTAGCAATTTTATCGTTCCAGCGATACCTAAGCGACTCGCCGGAAGTTAACTCGCTTATAACTCGGTAAATACGCGTCCGAGAGAACTGGCGTCACGACACACGGTTTCGTATGCACAGTTTACCACGAATATAACGTTTAAAATCATCTAGGAACGATAGGAAAAAAGTTTACTCTTACCGCGAACCGTCTAACCGACACGGCGCGGTACTTAGCAATTTTATCATTCCAGCGATACCTAAGCGACTCGCCGGAAGTTAACTCGCTTATAACTCGGTAAATACGCGTCCGAGAGAACTGGCGTCACGACACACGGTTTCGTATGCACAGTTTACCACGAATATAACGTTTAAAATCATCTAGGAACGATAGGAAAAAAGTTTACTCTTACCGCGAACCGTCTAACCGACACGGCGCGGTACTTAGCAATTTTATCGTTCCAGCGATACCTAAGCGACTCGCCGGAAGTTAACTCGCTTATAACTCGGTAAATACGCGTCCGAGAGAACTGGCGTCACGACACACGGTTTCGTATGCACAGTTTACCACGAATATAACGTTTAAAATCATCTAGGAACGATAGGAAAAAAGTTTACTCTTACCGCGAACCGTCTAACCGACACGGCGCGGTACTTAGCAATTTTATCGTTCCAGCGATACCTAAGCGACTCGCCGGAAGTTAACTCGCTTATAACTCGGTAAATACGCGTCCGAGAGAACTGGCGTCACGACACACGGTTTCGTATGCACAGTTTACCACGAATATAACGTTTAAAATCATCTAGGAACGATAGGAAAAAAGTTTACTCTTACCGCGAACCGTCTAACCGACACGGCGCGGTACTTAGCAATTTTATCGTTCCAGCGATACCTAAGCGACTCGCCGGAAGTTAACTCGCTTATAACTCGGTAAATACGCGTCCGAGAGAACTGGCGTCACGACACACGGTTTCGTATGCACAGTTTACCACGAATATAACGTTTAAAATCATCTAGGAACGATAGGAAAAAAGTTTACTCTTACCGCGAACCGTCTAACCGACACGGCGCGGTACTTAGCAATTTTATCGTTCCAGCGATACCTAAGCGACTCGCCGGAAGTTAACTCGCTTATAACTCGGTAAATACGCGTCCGAGAGAACTGGCGTCACGACACACGGTTTCGTATGCACAGTTTACCACGAATATAACGTTTAAAATCATCTAGGAACGATAGGAAAAAAGTTTACTCTTACCGCGAACCGTCTAACCGACACGGCGCGGTACTTAGCAATTTTATCGTTCCAGCGATACCTAAGCGACTCGCCGGAAGTTAACTCGCTTATAACTCGGTAAATACGCGTCCGAGAGAACTGGCGTCACGACACACGGTTTCGTATGCACAGTTTACCACGAATATAACGTTTAAAATCATCTAGGAACGATAGGAAAAAAGTTTACTCTTACCGCGAACCGTCTAACCGACACGGCGCGGTACTTAGCAATTTTATCGTTCCAGCGATACCTAAGCGACTCGCCGGAAGTTAACTCGCTTATAACTCGGTAAATACGCGTCCGAGAGAACTGGCGTCACGACACACGGTTTCGTATGCACAGTTTACCACGAATATAACGTTTAAAATCATCTAGGAACGATAGGAAAAAAGTTTACTCTTACCGCGAACCGTCTAACCGACACGGCGCGGTACTTAGCAATTTTATCGATCCAGCGATACCTAAGCGACTCGCCGGAAGTTAACTCGCTTATAACTCGGTAAATACGCGTCCGAGAGAACTGGCGTCACGACACACGGTTTCGTATGCACAGTTTACCACGAATATAACGTTTAAAATCATCTAGGAACGATAGGAAAAAAGTTTACTCTTACCGCGAACCGTCTAACCGACACGGCGCGGTACTTAGCAATTTTATCATTCCAGCGATACCTAAGCGACTCGCCGGAAGTTAACTCGCTTATAACTCGGTAAATACGCGTCCGAGAGAACTGGCGTCACGACACACGGTTTCGTATGCACAGTTTACCACGAATATAACGTTTAAAATCATCTAGGAACGATAGGAAAAAAGTTTACTCTTACCGCGAACCGTCTAACCGACACGGCGCGGTACTTAGCAATTTTATCGTTCCAGCGATACCTAAGCGACTCGCCGGAAGTTAACTCGCTTATAACTCGGTAAATACGCGTCCGAGAGAACTGGCGTCACGACACACGGTTTCGTATGCACAGTTTACCACGAATATAACGTTTAAAATCATCTAGGAACGATAGGAAAAAAGTTTACTCTTACCGCGAACCGTCTAACCGACACGGCGCGGTACTTAGCAATTTTATCGTTCCAGCGATACCTAAGCGACTCGCCGGAAGTTAACTCGCTTATAACTCGGTAAATACGCGTCCGAGAGAACTGGCGTCACGACACACGGTTTCGTATGCACAGTTTACCACGAATATAACGTTTAAAATCATCTAGGAACGATAGGAAAAAAGTTTACTCTTACCGCGAACCGTCTAACCGACACGGCGCGGTACTTAGCAATTTTATCGTTCCAGCGATACCTAAGCGACTCGCCGGAAGTTAACTCGCTTATAACTCGGTAAATACGCGTCCGAGAGAACTGGCGTCACGACACACGGTTTCGTATGCACAGTTTACCACGAATATAACGTTTAAAATCATCTAGGAACGATAGGAAAAAAGTTTACTCTTACCGCGAACCGTCTAACCGACACGGCGCGGTACTTAGCAATTTTATCGTTCCAGCGATACCTAAGCGACTCGCCGGAAGTTAACTCGCTTATAACTCGGTAAATACGCGTCCGAGAGAACT
>CAKAJI010000001.1:600000-1020130 GCA_916610255.1 Lasioglossum lativentre
ACAGTTTACCACGAATATAACGTTTAAAATCATCTAGGAACGATAGGAAAAAAGTTTACTCTTACCGGTGCGACGGGCGAACCGGCTAACCGACACGGCGCGGTACTTAGCAATCTATCGTTCCAGCGATACCTAAGTGACTCGCCGGAAGTTAACTCGCTTATAACTCGGTAAATACGCGTCCGAGAGAACTGGCGTCACGACACACGGTTTCGTATGCACAGTTTACCACGAATATAACGTTTAAAATCATCTAGGAACGATAGGAAAAAAGTTTACTCTTACCGGTGCGACGGGCGAACCGGCTAACCGACACGGCGCGGTACTTAGCAATCTATCGTTCCAGCGATACCTAAGTGACTCGCCGGAAGTTAACTCGCTTATAACTCGGTAAATACGCGTCCGAGAGAACTGGCGTCACGACACACGGTTTCGTATGCACAGTTTACCACGAATATAACGTTTAAAATCATCTAGGAACGATAGGAAAAAAGTTTACTCTTACCGCGAACCGGCTAAGCGACACGGCTCGGTACTTAGAAATCTATCGTTCCAGCGATACCTAAGTGACTCGCCGGAAGTTAACTCGCTTATAACTCGGTAAATACGCGTCCGAGAGTACTGGCGTCACGACACACGGTTTCGTATGCACAGTTTACCACGAATATAACGTTTAAAATCATCTAGGAACGATAGGAAAAAAGTTTACTCTTACCGCGAACCGGCTAAGCGACACGGCGCGGTACTTAGCAATCTATCGTTCCAGCGATACCTAAGTGACTCGCCGGAAGTTAACTCGCTTATAACTCGGTAAATACGCGTCCGAGAGAACTGGCGTCACGACACACGGTTTCGTATGCACAGTTTACCACGAATATAACGTTTAAAATCATCTAGGAACGATAGGAAAAAAGTTTACTCTTACCGGTGCGACGGGCGAACCGGCTAACCGACACGGCGCGGTACTTAGCAATCTATCGTTCCAGCGATACCTAAGTGACTCGCCGGAAGTTAACTCGCTTATAACTCGGTAAATACGCGTCCGAGAGAACTGGCGTCACGACACACGGTTTCGTATGCACAGTTTACCACGAATATAACGTTTAAAATCATCTAGGAACGATAGGAAAAAAGTTTACTCTTACCGCGAACCGGCTAAGCGACACGGCGCGGTACTTAGCAATCTATCGTTCCAGCGATACCTAAGTGACTCGCCGGAAGTTAACTCGCTTATAACTCGGTAAATACGCGTCCGAGAGAACTGGCGTCACGACACACGGTTTCGTATGCACAGTTTACCACGAATATAACGTTTAAAATCATCTAGGAACGATAGGAAAAAAGTTTACTCCTACCGGTGCGACGGGCGAACCGGCTAACCGACACGGCGCGGTACTTAGCAATCTATCGTTCCAGCGATACCTAAGTGACTCGCCGGAAGTTAACTCGCTTATAACTCGGTAATTACGCGTCCGAGAGAACTGGCGTCACGACACACGGTTTCGTATGCACAGTTTACCACGAATATAACGTTTAAAATCATCTAGGAACGATAGGAAAAAAGATTACTCTTACCGGTGCGACGGGCGAACCGGCTAACCGACACGGCGCGGTACTTAGCAATCTATCGTTCCAGCGATACCTAAGTGACTCGCCGCAAGTTAACTCGCTTATAACTCGGTAAATACGCGTCCGAGAGAACTGGCCTCACGACACACGGTTTCGTATGCACAGTTTACCACGAATATAACGTTTAAAATCATCTAGGAACGATAGGAAAAAAGTTTACTCTTACCGCGAACCGGCTAACCGACACGGGGCGGTACTTAGCAATCTATCGTTCCAGCGATACCTAAGTGACTCGCCGGAAGTTAACTCGCTTATAACTCGGTAAATACGCGTCCGAGAGAACTGGCGTCACGACACACGGTTTCGTATGCACAGTTTACCACGAATATAACGTTTAAAATCATCTAGGAACGATAGGAAAAAAGTTTACTCTTACCGCGAACCGGCTGAGCGACACGGCGCGGTACTTAGCAATCTATCGTTCCAGCGATACCTAAGTGACTCGCCGGAAGTTAACTCGCTTATAACTCGGTAAATACGCGTCCGAGAGAACTGGCGTCACGACACACGGTTTCGTATGCACAGTTTACCACGAATATAACGTTTAAAATCATCTAGGAACGATAGGAAAAAAGTTTACTCTTACCGCGAACCGGCTAAGCGACACGGCTCGGTACTTAGCAATCTATCGTTCCAGCGATACCTAAGTGACTCGCCGGAAGTTAACTCGCTTATAACTCGGTAAATACGCGTCCGAGAGAACTGGCGTCACGACACACGGTTTCGTCTGCACAGTTTACCACGAATATAACGTTTAAAATCATCTAGGAACGATACGAAAAAAGTTTACTCTTACAGCGAACCGGCTAAGCGACACGGCTCGGTACTTAGCAATCTATCGTTCCAGCGATACCTGAGTGACTCGCCGGAAGTTAACTCGCTCATAACTCGGTAAATACGCGTCCGAGAGTACTGGCGTCACGACACACGGTTTCGTATGCACAGTTTACCACGAATATAACGTTTAAAATCATCTAGGAACGATAGGAAAAAAGTTTACTCTTACCGCGAACCGGCTAAGCGACACGGGGCGGTACTTAGCAATCTATCGTTCCAGCGATACCTAAGTGATTCGCCGCAAGTTAACTCGCTTATAACTCGGTAAATACGCGTCCGAGAGAACTGGCGTCACGACACACGGTTTCGTATGCACAGTTTACCACGAATATAACGTTTAAAATCATCTAGGAACGATAGGAAAAAAGTTTACTCTTACCGCGAACCGGCTAAGCGACACGGCGCGGTACTTAGCAATCTATCGTTACAGCGATACCTAAGTGACTCGCCGGAAGTTAACTCGCTTATAACTCGGTAAATACGCGTTCGAGAGAACTGGCGTCACGACACACGGTTTCGTATGCACAGTTTACCACGAATATAACGTTTAAAATCATCTAGGAACGATAGGAAAAAAGTTTACTCTTACCGGTGCGACGGGCGAACCGGCTAACCGACACGGCGCGGTACTTAGCAATCTATCGTTCCAGCGATACCTAAGTGACTCGCCGGAAGTTAACTCGCTTATAACTCGGTAAATACGCGTCCGAGAGAACTGGCGTCACGACACACGGTTTCGTATGCACAGTTTACCACGAATATAACGTTTAAAATCATCTAGGAACGATAGGAAAAAAGTTTACTCTTACCGGTGCGACGGGCGAACCGGCTAACCGACACGGCGCGGTACTTAGCAATCTATCGTTCCAGCGATACCTAAGTGACTCGCCGGAAGTTAACTCGCTTATAACTCGGTAAATACGCGTCCGAGAGAACTGGCGTCACGACACACGGTTTCGTATGCACAGTTTACCACGAATATAACGTTTAAAATCATCTAGGAACGATAGGAAAAAAGTTTACTCCTACCGGTGCGACGGGCGAACCGGCTAACCGACACGGCGCGGTACTTAGCAATCTATCGTTCCAGCGATACCTAAGTGACTCGCCGGAAGTTAACTCGCTTATAACTCGGTAATTACGCGTCCGAGAGAACTGGCGTCACGACACACGGTTTCGTATGCACAGTTTACCACGAATATAACGTTTAAAATCATCTAGGAACGATAGGAAAAAAGATTACTCTTACCGGTGCGACGGGCGAACCGGCTAACCGACACGGCGCGGTACTTAGCAATCTATCGTTCCAGCGACACCTAAGTGACTCGCCGGAAGTTAACTCGCTTATAACTCGGTAAATACGCGTCCGAGAGAACTGGCGTCACGACACACGGTTTCGTATGCACAGTTTACCACGAATATAACGTTTAAAATCATCTAGGAACGATAGGAAAAAAGTTTACTCTTACCGCGAACCGGCTAAACGACACGGCTCGGTACTTAGCAATCTATCGTTCCAGCGATACCTAAGTGACTCGCCGGAAGTTAACTCGCTTATAACTCGGTAAATACGCGTCCGAGAGAACTGGCGTCAAGACACACGGTTTCGTATGCACAGTTTACCACGAATATAACGTTTAAAATCATCTAGGAACGATAGGAAAAAAGTTTACTCTTACCGCGAACCGGCTAACCGACACGGCGCGGTACTTAGCAATCTATCGTTACAGCGATACCTAAGTGACTCGCCGGAAGTTAACTCGCTTATAACTCGGTAAATACGCGTCCGAGAGAACTGGTGTCACGACACACGGTTTCGTATGCACAGTTTACCACGAATATAACGTTTAAAATCATCTAGGAACGATAGGAAAAAAGTTTACTCTTACCGGTGCGACGGGCGAACCGGCTAAGCGACACGGCGCTGTACTTAGCAATCTATCGTTCCAGCGATACCTAAGTGACTCGCCGGAAGTTAACTCGCTTATAACTCGGTAAATACGCGTCCGAGAGAACTGGCGTCACGACACACGGTTTCGTATGCACAGTTTACCACGAATATAACGTTTAAAATCATCTAGGAACGATAGGAAAAAAGTTTACTCTTACCGGTGCGACGGGCGAACCGGCTAACCGACACGGCGCGGTACTTAGCAATCTATCGTTCCAGCGATACCTAAGTGACTCGCCGGAAGTTAACTCGCTTATAACTCGGTAAATACGCGTCCGAGAGAAATGGCGTCACGACACACGGTTTCGTATGCACAGTTTACCACGAATATAACGTTTAAAATCATCTAGGAACGATAGGAAAAAAGTTTACTCTTACCGCGAACCGGCTAAGCGACACGGCGCGGTACTTAGCAATCTATCGTTCCAGCGATACCTAAGTGACTCGCCGGAAGTTAACTCGCTTATAACTCGGTAAATACGCGTCCGAGAGAACTGGCGTCACGACACACGGTTTCGTATGCACAGTTTACCACGAATATAACGTTTAAAATCATCTAGGAACGATAGGAAAAAAGTTTACTCTTACCGCGAACCGGCTAAGCGACACGGCTCGGTACTTAGCAATCTATCGTTCCAGCGATACCTAAGTGACTCGCCGGAAGTTAACTCGCTTATAACTCGGTAAATACGCGTCCGAGAGTACTGGCGTCACGACACACGGTTTCGTATGCACAGTTTACCACGAATATAACGTTTAAAATCATCTAGGAACGATAGGAAAAAAGTTTACTCTTACCGCGAACCGGCTAAGCGACACGGCGCGGTACTTAGCAATCTATCGTTCCAGCGATACCTAAGTGACTCGCCGGAAGTTAACTCGCTTATAACTCGGTAAATACGCGTCCGAGAGAACTGGCGTCACGACACACGGTTTCGTATGCACAGTTTACCACGAATATAACGTTTAAAATCATCTAGGAACGATAGGAAAAAAGTTTACTCTTACCGCGAACCGGCTAACCGACACGGCTCGGTACTTAGCAATCTATCGTTCCAGCGATACCTAAGTGACTCGCCGGAAGTTAACTCGCTTATAACTCGGTAAATACGCGTCCGAGAGAACTGGCGTCACGACACATGGTTTCGTATGCACAGTTTACCACGAATATAACGTTTAAAATCATCTAGGAACGATAGGAAAAAAGTTTACTCTTACCGCGAACCGGCTAAGTGACACGGCGCGGTACTTAGCAATCTATCGTTCCAGCGATACCTAAGTGACTCGCCGGAAGTTAACTCGCTTATAACTCGGTAAATACGCGTCCGAGAGAACTGGCGTCACGACACACGGTTTCGTATGCACAGTTTACCACGAATATAACGTTTAAAATCATCTAGGAACGATAGGAAAAAAGTTTACTCTTACCGGTGCGACGGGCGAACCGGCTAACCGACACGGCGCGGTACTTAGCAATCTATCGTTCCAGCGATACCTAAGTGACTCGCCGGAAGTTAACTCGCTTATAACTCGGTAAATACGCGTCCGAGAGAACTGGCGTCACGACACACGGTTTCGTATGCACAGTTTACCACGAATATAACGTTTAAAATCATCTAGGAACGATAGGAAAAAAGTTTACTCTTACCGCGAACCGGCTAAGCGACACGGCTCGGTACTTAGAAATCTATCGTTCCAGCGATACCTAAGTGACTCGCCGGAAGTTAACTCGCTTATAACTCGGTAAATACGCGTCCGAGAGTACTGGCGTCACGACACACGGTTTCGTATGCACAGTTTACCACGAATATAACGTTTAAAATCATCTAGGAACGATAGGAAAAAAGTTTACTCTTACCGCGAACCGGCTAACCGACACGGCGCGGTACTTAGCAATCTATCGTTCCAGCGATACCTAAGTGACTCGCCGGAAGTTAACTCGCTTATAACTCGGTAAATACGCGTCCGAGAGAACTGGCGTCACGACACACGGTTTCGTATGCACAGTTTACCACGAATATAACGTTTAAAATCATCTAGGAACGATAGGAAAAAAGTTTACTCTTACCGGTGCGACGGGCGAACCGGCTAACCGACACGGCGCGGTACTTAGCAATCTATCGTTCCAGCGATACCTAAGTGACTCGCCGGAAGTTAACTCGCTTATAACTCGGTAAATACGCGTCCGAGAGAACTGGCGTCACGACACACGGTTTCGTATGCACAGTTTACCACGAATATAACGTTTAAAATCATCTAGGATCGATAGGAAAAAAGTTTACTCCTACCGGTGCGACGGGCGAACCGGCTAACCGACACGGCGCGGTACTTAGCAATCTATCGTTCCAGCGATACCTAAGTGACTCGCCGGAAGTTAACTCGCTTATAACTCGGTAAATACGCGTCCGAGAGAACTGGCGTCACGACACACGGTTTCGTATGCACAGTTTACCACGAATATAACGTTTAAAATCATCTAGGAACGATAGGAAAAAAGTTTACTCCTACCGGTGCGACGGGCGAACCGGCTAACCGACACGGCGCGGTACTTAGCAATCTATCGTTCCAGCGATACCTAAGTGACTCGCCGGAAGTTAACTCGCTTATAACTCGGTAATTACGCGTCCGAGAGAACTGGCGTCACGACACACGGTTTCGTATGCACAGTTTACCACGAATATAACGTTTAAAATCATCTAGGAACGATAGGAAAAAAGATTACTCTTACCGGTGCGACGGGCGAACCGGTATAACCGACACGGCGCGGTACTTAGCAATCTATCGTTCCAGCGACACCTAAGTGACTCGCCGGAAGTTAACTCGCTTATAACTCGGTAAATACGCGTCCGAGAGAACTGGCGTCACGACACACGGTTTCGTATGCACAGTTTACCACGAATATAACGTTTAAAATCATCTAGGAACGATAGGAAAAAAGTTTACTCTTACCGCGAACCGGCTAAGCGACACGGCTCGGTACTTAGCAATCTATCGTTCCAGCGATACCTAAGTGACTCGCCGGAAGTTAACTCGCTTATAACTCGGTAAATACGCGTCCGAGAGAACTGGCGTCAAGACACACGGTTTCGTATGCACAGTTTACCACGAATATAACGTTTAAAATCATCTAGGAACGATAGGAAAAAAGTTTACTCTTACCGCGAACCGGCTAAGCGACACGGCGCGGTACTTAGCAATCTATCGTTACAGCGATACCTAAGTGACTCGCCGGAAGTTAACTCGCTTATAACTCGGTAAATACGCGTCCGAGAGAACTGGTGTCACGACACACGGTTTCGTATGCACAGTTTACCACGAATATAACGTTTAAAATCATCTAGGAACGATAGGAAAAAAGTTTACTCTTACCGGTGCGACGGGCGAACCGGCTAACCGACACGGCGCGGTACTTAGCAATCTATCGTTCCAGCGATACCTAAGTGACTCGCCGGAAGTTAACTCGCTTATAACTCGGTAAATACGCGTCCGAGAGAACTGGCGTCACGACACACGGTTTCGTATGCACAGTTTACCACGAATATAACGTTTAAAATCATCTAGGAACGATAGGAAAAAAGTTTACTCTTACCGGTGCGACGGGCGAACCGGCTAACCGACACGGCGCGGTACTTAGCAATCTATCGTTCCAGCGATACCTAAGTGACTCGCCGGAAGTTAACTCGCTTATAACTCGGTAAATACGCGTCCGAGAGAAATGGCGTCAAGACACACGGTTTCGTATGCACAGTTTACCACGAATATAACGTTTAAAATCATCTAGGAACGATAGGAAAAAAGTTTACTCTTACCGCGAACCGGCTAAGCGACACGGCTCGGTACTTAGCAATCTATCGTTCCAGCGATACCTAAGTGACTCGCCGGAAGTTAACTCGCTTATAACTCGGTAAATACGCGTCCGAGAGAACTGGCGTCAAGACACACGGTTTCGTATGCACAGTTTACCACGAATATAACGTTTAAAATCATCTAGGAACGATAGGAAAAAAGTTTACTCTTACCGCGAACCGGCTAAGCGACACGGCGCGGTACTTAGCAATCTATCGTTACAGCGATACCTAAGTGACTCGCCGGAAGTTAACTCGCTTATAACTCGGTAAATACGCGTCCGAGAGAACTGGTGTCACGACACACGGTTTCGTATGCACAGTTTACCACGAATATAACGTTTAAAATCATCTAGGAACGATAGGAAAAAAGTTTACTCTTACCGGTGCGACGGGCGAACCGGCTAACCGACACGGCGCGGTACTTAGCAATCTATCGTTCCAGCGATACCTAAGTGACTCGCCGGAAGTTAACTCGCTTATAACTCGGTAAATACGCGTCCGAGAGAACTGGCGTCACGACACACGGTTTCGTATGCACAGTTTACCACGAATATAACGTTTAAAATCATCTAGGAACGATAGGAAAAAAGTTTACTCTTACCGGTGCGACGGGCGAACCGGCTAACCGACACGGCGCGGTACTTAGCAATCTATCGTTCCAGCGATACCTAAGTGACTCGCCGGAAGTTAACTCGCTTATAACTCGGTAAATACGCGTCCGAGAGAAATGGCGTCAAGACACACGGTTTCGTATGCACAGTTTACCACGAATATAACGTTTAAAATCATCTAGGAACGATAGGAAAAAAGTTTACTCTTACCGCGAACCGGCTAAGCGACACGGCTCGGTACTTAGCAATCTATCGTTCCAGCGATACCTAAGTGACTCGCCGGAAGTTAACTCGCTTATAACTCGGTAAATACGCGTCCGAGAGAACTGGCGTCAAGACACACGGTTTCGTATGCACAGTTTACCACGAATATAACGTTTAAAATCATCTAGGAACGATAGGAAAAAAGTTTACTCTTACCGCGAACCGGCTAAGCGACACGGCGCGGTACTTAGCAATCTATCGTTACAGCGATACCTAAGTGACTCGCCGGAAGTTAACTCGCTTATAACTCGGTAAATACGCGTCCGAGAGAACTGGTGTCACGACACACGGTTTCGTATGCACAGTTTACCACGAATATAACGTTTAAAATCATCTAGGAACGATAGGAAAAAAGTTTACTCTTACCGGTGCGACGGGCGAACCGGCTAACCGACACGGCGCGGTACTTAGCAATCTATCGTTCCAGCGATACCTAAGTGACTCGCCGGAAGTTAACTCGCTTATAACTCGGTAAATACGCGTCCGAGAGAACTGGCGTCACGACACACGGTTTCGTATGCACAGTTTACCACGAATATAACGTTTAAAATCATCTAGGAACGATAGGAAAAAAGTTTACTCTTACCGGTGCGACGGGCGAACCGGCTAACCGACACGGCGCGGTACTTAGCAATCTATCGTTCCAGCGATACCTAAGTGACTCGCCGGAAGTTAACTCGCTTATAACTCGGTAAATACGCGTCCGAGAGAAATGGCGTCACGACACACGGTTTCGTATGCACAGTTTACCACGAATATAACGTTTAAAATCATCTAGGAACGATAGGAAAAAAGTTTACTCTTACCGCGAACCGGCTAAGCGACACGGCGCGGTACTTAGCAATCTATCGTTCCAGCGATACCTAAGTGACTCGCCGGAAGTTAACTCGCTTATAACTCGGTAAATACGCGTCCGAGAGAACTGGCGTCAAGACACACGGTTTCGTATGCACAGTTTACCACGAATATAACGTTTAAAATAATCTAGGAACGATAGGAAAAAAGTTTACTCTTACCGCGAACCGGCTAAGCGACACGGCGCGGTACTTAGCAATCTATCGTTACAGCGATACCTAAGTGACTCGCCGGAAGTTAACTCGCTTATAACTCGGTAAATACGCGTCCGAGAGAACTGGTGTCACGACACACGGTTTCGTATGCACAGTTTACCACGAATATAACGTTTAAAATCATCTAGGAACGATAGGAAAAAAGTTTACTCTTACCGGTGCGACGGGCGAACCGGCTAACCGACACGGCGCGGTACTTAGCAATCTATCGTTCCAGCGATACCTAAGTGACTCGCCGGAAGTTAACTCGCTTATAACTCGGTAAATACGCGTCCGAGAGAACTGGCGTCACGACACACGGTTTCGTATGCACAGTTTACCACGAATATAACGTTTAAAATCATCTAGGAACGATAGGAAAAAAGTTTACTCTTACCGGTGCGACGGGCGAACCGGCTAAGCGACACGGCGCGGTACTTAGCAATCTATCGTTCCAGCGATACCTAAGTGACTCGCCGGAAGTTAACTCGCTTATAACTCGGTAAATACGCGTCCGAGAGAAATGGCGTCACGACACACGGTTTCGTATGCACAGTTTACCACGAATATAACGTTTAAAATCATCTAGGAACGATAGGAAAAAAGTTTACTCTTACCGCGAACCGGCTAAGCGACACGGCTCGGTACTTAGCAATCTATCGTTCCAGCGATACCTAAGTGACTCGCCGGAAGTTAACTCGCTTATAACTCGGTAAATACGCGTCCGAGAGAACTGGCGTCAAGACACACGGTTTCGTATGCACAGTTTACCACGAATATAACGTTTAAAATCATCTAGGAACGATAGGAAAAAAGTTTACTCTTACCGCGAACCGGCTAAGCGACACGGCGCGGTACTTAGCAATCTATCGTTACAGCGATACCTAAGTGACTCGCCGGAAGTTAACTCGCTTATAACTCGGTAAATACGCGTCCGAGAGAACTGGTGTCACGACACACGGTTTCGTATGCACAGTTTACCACGAATATAACGTTTAAAATCATCTAGGAACGATAGGAAAAAAGTTTACTCTTACCGGTGCGACGGGCGAACCGGCTAACCGACACGGCGCGGTACTTAGCAATCTATCGTTCCAGCGATACCTAAGTGACTCGCCGGAAGTTAACTCGCTTATAACTCGGTAAATACGCGTCCGAGAGAACTGGCGTCACGACACACGGTTTCGTATGCACAGTTTACCACGAATATAACGTTTAAAATCATCTAGGAACGATAGGAAAAAAGTTTACTCTTACCGGTGCGACGGGCGAACCGGCTAACCGACACGGCGCGGTACTTAGCAATCTATCGTTCCAGCGATACCTAAGTGACTCGCCGGAAGTTAACTCGCTTATAACTCGGTAAATACGCGTCCGAGAGAAATGGCGTCACGACACACGGTTTCGTATGCACAGTTTACCACGAATATAACGTTTAAAATCATCTAGGAACGATAGGAAAAAAGTTTACTCTTACCGCGAACCGGCTAAGCGACACGGCGCGGTACTTAGCAATCTATCGTTCAAGCGATACCTAAGTGACTCGCCGGAAGTTAACTCGCTTATAACTCGGTAAATACGCGTCCGAGAGAACTGGCGTCACGACACACGGTTTCGTATGCACAGTTTACCACGAATATAACGTTTAAAATCATCTAGGAACGATAGGAAAAAAGTTTACTCTTACCGCGAACCGGCTAAGCGACACGGCTCGGTACTTAGCAATCTATCGTTCCAGCGATACCTAAGTGACTCGCCGGAAGTTAACTCGCTTATAACTCGGTAAATACGCGTCCGAGAGTACTGGCGTCACGACACACGGTTTCGTATGCACAGTTTACCACGAATATAACGTTTAAAATCATCTAGGAACGATAGGAAAAAAGTTTACTCTTACCGCGAACCGGCTAAGCGACACGGCGCGGTACTTAGCAATCTATCGTTCCAGCGATACCTAAGTGACTCGCCGGAAGTTAACTCGCTTATAACTCGGTAAATACGCGTCCGAGAGAACTGGCGTCACGACACACGGTTTCGTATGCACAGTTTACCACGAATATAACGTTTAAAATCATCTAGGAACGATAGGAAAAAAGTTTACTCTTACCGCGAACCGGCTAACCGACACGGCTCGGTACTTAGCAATCTATCGTTCCAGCGATACCTAAGTGACTCGCCGGAAGTTAACTCGCTTATAACTCGGTAAATACGCGTCCGAGAGAACTGGCGTCACGACACATGGTTTCGTATGCACAGTTTACCACGAATATAACGTTTAAAATCATCTAGGAACGATAGGAAAAAAGTTTACTCTTACCGCGAACCGGCTAAGTGACACGGCGCGGTACTTAGCAATCTATCGTTCCAGCGATACCTAAGTGACTCGCCGGAAGTTAACTCGCTTATAACTCGGTAAATACGCGTCCGAGAGAACTGGCGTCACGACACACGGTTTCGTATGCACAGTTTACCACGAATATAACGTTTAAAATCATCTAGGAACGATAGGAAAAAAGTTTACTCTTACCGGTGCGACGGGCGAACCGGCTAACCGACACGGCGCGGTACTTAGCAATCTATCGTTCCAGCGATACCTAAGTGACTCGCCGGAAGTTAACTCGCTTATAACTCGGTAAATACGCGTCCGAGAGAACTGGCGTCACGACACACGGTTTCGTATGCACAGTTTACCACGAATATAACGTTTAAAATCATCTAGGAACGATAGGAAAAAAGTTTACTCTTACCGCGAACCGGCTAAGCGACACGGCTCGGTACTTAGAAATCTATCGTTCCAGCGATACCTAAGTGACTCGCCGGAAGTTAACTCGCTTATAACTCGGTAAATACGCGTCCGAGAGTACTGGCGTCACGACACACGGTTTCGTATGCACAGTTTACCACGAATATAACGTTTAAAATCATCTAGGAACGATAGGAAAAAAGTTTACTCTTACCGCGAACCGGCTAAGCGACACGGCGCGGTACTTAGCAATCTATCGTTCCAGCGATACCTAAGTGACTCGCCGGAAGTTAACTCGCTTATAACTCGGTAAATACGCGTCCGAGAGAACTGGCGTCACGACACACGGTTTCGTATGCACAGTTTACCACGAATATAACGTTTAAAATCATCTAGGAACGATAGGAAAAAAGTTTACTCTTACCGGTGCGACGGGCGAACCGGCTAACCGACACGGCGCGGTACTTAGCAATCTATCGTTCCAGCGATACCTAAGTGACTCGCCGGAAGTTAACTCGCTTATAACTCGGTAAATACGCGTCCGAGAGAACTGGCGTCACGACACACGGTTTCGTATGCACAGTTTACCACGAATATAACGTTTAAAATCATCTAGGAACGATAGGAAAAAAGTTTACTCTTACCGCGAACCGGCTAAGCGACACGGCGCGGTAATTAGCAATCTATCGTTCCAGCGATACCTAAGTGACTCGCTGGAAGTTAACTCGCTTATAACTCGGTAAATACGCGTCCGAGAGAACTGGCGTCACGACACACGGTTTCGTATGCACAGTTTACCACGAATATAACGTTTAAAATCATCTAGGAACGATAGGAAAAAAGTTTACTCTTACCGCGAACCGGCTAAGCGACACGGCGCGGTACTTAGCAATCTATCGTTCCAGCGATACCTAAGTGACTCGCCGGAAGTTAACTCGCTTATAACTCGGTAAATACGCGTCCGAGAGAACTGGCGTCACGACACACGGTTTCGTATGCACAGTTTACCACGAATATAACGTTTAAAATCATCTAGGAACGATAGGAAAAAAGTTTACTCTTACCGGTGCGACGGGCGAACCGGCTAACCGACACGGCGCGGTACTTAGCAATCTATCGTTCCAGCGATACCTAAGTGACTCGCCGGAAGTTAACTCGCTTATAACTCGGTAAATACGCGTTCGAGAGAACTGGCGTCACGACACATGGTTTCGTATGCACAGTTTACCACGAATATAACGTTTAAAATCATCTAGGACCGATAGGAAAAAAGTTTACTCTTACCGGTGCGACGGGCGAACCGGCTAACCGACACGGCGCGGTACTTAGCAATCTATCGTTCCAGCGATACCTAAGTGACTCGCCGGAAGTTAACTCGCTTATAACTCGGTAAATACGCGTCCGAGAGAACTGGCGTCACGACACACGGTTTCGTATGCACAGTTTACCACGAATATAACGTTTAAAATCATCTAGGATCGATAGGAAAAAAGTTTACTCCTACCGGTGCGACGGGCGAACCGGCTAACCGACACGGCGCGGTACTTAGCAATCTATCGTTCCAGCGATACCTAAGTGACTCGCCGGAAGTTAACTCGCTTATAACTCGGTAAATACGCGTCCGAGAGAACTGGCGTCACGACACATGGTTTCGTATGCACAGTTTACCACGAATATAACGTTTAAAATCATCTAGGAACGATAGGAAAAAAGTTTACTCTTACCGCGAACCGGCTAAGTGACACGGCGCGGTACTTAGCAATCTATCGTTCCAGCGATACCTAAGTGACTCGCCGGAAGTTAACTCGCTTATAACTCGGTAAATACGAGTCCGAGAGAACTGGCGTCACGACACACGGTTTCGTATGCACAGTTTACCACGAATATAACGTTTAAAATCATCTAGGAACGATAGGAAAAAAGTTTACTCTTACCGTGAACCGGCTAAGCGACACGGCTCGGTACTTAGAAATCTATCGTTCCAGCGATACCTAAGTGACTCGCCGGAAGTTAACTCGCTTATAACTCGGTAAATACGCGTCCGAGAGTACTGGCGTCACGACACACGGTTTCGTATGCACAGTTTACCACGACTATAACGTTTAAAATCATCTAGGAACGATAGGAAAAAAGTTTACTCCTACCGGTGCGACGGGCGAACCGGCTAACCGACACGGCGCGGTACTTAGCAATCTATCGTTCCAGCGATACCTAAGTGACTCGCCGGAAGTTAACTCGCTTATAACTCGGTAAATACGCGTCCGAGAGAACTGGCGTCACGACACATGGTTTCGTATGCACAGTTTACCACGAATATAACGTTTAAAATCATCTAGGAACGATAGGAAAAAAGTTTACTCTTACCGCGAACCGGCTAAGTGACACGGCGCGGTACTTAGCAATCTATCGTTCCAGCGATACCTAAGTGACTCGCCGGAAGTTAACTCGCTTATAACTCGGTAAATACGCGTCCGAGAGAACTGGCGTCACGACACACGGTTTCGTATGCACAGTTTACCACGAATATAACGTTTAAAATCATCTAGGAACGATAGGAAAAAAGTTTACTCTTACCGGTGCGACGGGCGAACCGGCTAAGCGACACGGCGCGGTACTTAGCAATCTATCGTTTCAGCGATACCTAAGTGACTCGCCGGAAGTTAACTCGCTTATAACTCGGTAAATACGCGTCCGAGAGAACTGGCGTCACGACACACGGTTTCGTATGCACAGTTTACCACGAATATAACGTTTAAAATCATCTAGGAACGATAGGAAAAAAGTTTACTCTTACCGCGAACCGGCTAAGCGACACGGCTCGGTACTTAGAAATCTATCGTTCCAGCGATACCTAAGTGACTCGCCGGAAGTTAACTCGCTTATAACTCGGTAAATACGCGTCCGAGAGTACTGGCGTCACGACACACGGTTTCGTATGCACAGTTTACCACGAATATAACGTTTAAAATCATCTAGGAACGATAGGAAAAAAGTTTACTCTTACCGCGAACCGGCTAAGCGACACGGCGCGGTACTTAGCAATCTATCGTTCCAGCGATACCTAAGTGACTCGCCGGAAGTTTACTCGCTTATAACTCGGTAAATACGCGTCCGAGAGAACTGGCGTCACGACACACGGTTTCGTATGCACAGTTTACCACGAATATAACGTTTAAAATCAGCTAGGAACGATAGGAAAAAAGTTTACTCTTACCGGTGCGACGGGCGAACCGGCTAACCGACACGGCGCGGTACTTAGCAATCTATCGTTCCAGCGATACCTAAGTGACTCGCCGGAAGTTAACTCGCTTATAACTCGGTAAATACGCGTCCGAGAGAACTGGCGTCACGACACACGGTTTCGTATGCACAGTTTACCACGAATATAACGTTTAAAATCATCTAGGAACGATAGGAAAAAAGTTTACTCTTACCGGTGCGACGGGCGAACCGGCTAACCGACACGGCGCGGTACTTAGCAATCTATCGTTCCAGCGATACCTAAGTGACTCGCCGGAAGTTAACTCGCTTATAACTCGGTAAATACGCGTCCGAGAGAACTGGCGTCACGACACACGGTTTCGTATGCACAGTTTACCACGAATATAACGTTTAAAATCAGCTAGGAACGATAGGAAAAAAGTTTACTCTTACCGGTGCGACGGGCGAACCGGCTAAGCGACACGGCGCGGTACTTAGCAATCTATCGTTCCAGCGATACCTAAGTGACTCGCCGGAAGTTTACTCGCTTATAACTCGGTAAATACGCGTCCGAGAGAACTGGCGTCACGACACACGGTTTCGTATGCACAGTTTACCACGAATATAACGTTTAAAATCATCTAGGAACGATAGGAAAAAAGTTTACTCTTACCGGTGCGACGGGCGAACCGGCTAACCGACACGGCGCGGTACTTAGCAATCTATCGTTCCAGCGATACCTCAGTGACTCGCCGGAAGTTAACTCGCTTATAACTCGGTAAATACGCGTCCGAGAGAACTGGCGTCACGACACACGGTTTCGTATGCACAGTTTACCACGAATATAACGTTTAAAATCAGCTAGGAACGATAGGAAAAAAGTTTACTCTTACCGGTGCGACGGGCGAACCGGCTAACCGACACGGCGCGGTACTTAGCAATCTATCGTTCCAGCGATACCTAAGTGACTCGCCGGAAGTTAACTCGCTTATAACTCGGTAAATACGCGTCCGAGAGAACTGGCGTCACGACACACGGTTTCGTATGCACAGTTTACCACGAATATAACGTTTAAAATCATCTAGGAACGATAGGAAAAAAGTTTACTCTTACCGGTGCGACGGGCGAACCGGCTAACCGACACGGCGCGGTACTTAGCAATCTATCGTTCCAGCGATACCTAAGTGACTCGCCGGAAGTTAACTCGCTTATAACTCGGTAAATACGCGTCCGAGAGAACTGGCGTCACGACACACGGTTTCGTATGCACAGTTTACCACGAATATAACGTTTAAAATCATCTAGGAACGATAGGAAAAAAGTTTACTCCTACCGGTGCGACGGGCGAACCGGCTAACCGACACGGCGCGGTACTTAGCAATCTATCGTTCCAGCGATACCTAAGTGACTCGCCGGAAGTTAACTCGCTTATAACTCGGTAAATACGCGTCCGAGAGAACTGGCGTCACGACACACGGTTTCGTATGCACAGTTTACCACGAATATAACGTTTAAAATCATCTAGGAACGATAGGAAATAAGTTTACTCTTACCGCGAACCGGCTAAGCGACACGGCGCGGTACTTAGAAATCTATCGTTCCAGCGATACCTAAGTGACTCGCCGGAAGTTAACTCGCTTATAACTCGGTAAATACGCGTCCGAGAGTACTGGCGTCACGACACACGGTTTCGTATGCACAGTTTACCACGAATATAACGTTTAAAATCATCTAGGAACGATAGGAAAAAAGTTTACTCTTACCGCGAACCGGCTAAGCGACACGGCGCGGTACTTAGCAATCTATCGTTCCAGCGATACCTAAGTGACTCGCCGGAAGTTAACTCGCTTATAACTCGGTAAATACGCGTCCGAGAGAACTGGCGTCACGACACACGGTTTCGTATGCACAGTTTACCACGACTATAACGTTTAAAATCATCTAGGAACGATAGGAAAAAAGTTTACTCTTACCGGTGCGACGGGCGAACCGGCTAACCGACACGGCGCGGTACTTAGCAATCTATCGTTCCAGCGATACCTAAGTGACTCGCCGGAAGTTAACTCGCTTATAACTCGGTAAATACGCGTCCGAGAGAACTGGTGTCACGACACACGGTTTCGTATGCACAGTTTACCACGAATATAACGTTTAAAATCATCTAGGAACGATAGGAAAAAAGTTTACTCTTACCGGTGCGACGGGCGAACCGGCTAACCGACACGGCGCGGTACTTAGCAATCTATCGTTCCAGCGATACCTAAGTGACTCGCCGGAAGTTAACTCGCTTATAACTCGGTAAATACACGTCCGAGAGAACTGGCGTCACGACACACGGTTTCGTCTGCACAGTTTACCACGAATATAACGTTTAAAATCATCTAGGAACGATAGGAAAAAAGTTTACTCTTACCGCGAACCGGCTAAGCGACACGGCGCGGTACTTAGCAATCTATCGTTCCAGCGATACCTAAGTGACTCGCCGGAAGTCAACTCGCTTATAACTCGGTAAATACGCGTCCGAGAGAACTGGCGTCACGACACACGGTTTCGTATGCACAGTTTACCACGAATATAACGTTTAAAATCATCTAGGAACGATAGGAAAAAAGTTTACTCTTACCGCGAACCGGCTAAGCGACACGGCTCGGTACTTAGCAATCTATCGTTCCAGCGATACCTAAGTGCCTCGCCGGAAGTTAACTCGCTTATAACTCGGTAAATACGCGCCCGAGAGTACTGGCGTCACGACACACGGTTTCGTATGCACAGTTTACCACGAATATAACGTTTAAAATCATCTAGGAACGATAGGAAAAAAGTTTACTCTTACCGCGAACCGGCTAAGCGACACGGCGCGGTACTTAGCAATCTATCGTTCCAGCGATACCTAAGTGACTCGCCGGAAGTTAACTCGCTTATAACTCGGTAAATACGCGTCCGAGAGTACTGGCGTCACGACACACGGTTTCGTATGCACAGTTTACCACGAATATAACGTTTAAAATCATCTAGGAACGATAGGAAAAATGTTTACTCTTACCGCGAACCGGCTAAGCGACACGGCTCGGTACTTAGAAATCTATCGTTCCAGCGATACCTAAGTGACTCGCCGGAAGTTAACTCGCTTATAACTCGGTAAATACGCGTCCGAGAGTACTGGCGTCACGACACACGGTTTCGTATGCACAGTTTACCACGAATATAACGTTTAAAATCATCTAGGAACGATAGGAAAAAAGTTTACTCTTACCGCGAACCGGCTAAGCGACACGGCGCGGTACTTACAAGGAGACTGCAAAGCCTTCGGGTCACAGATTTAGTTGAGACTTTACAGAGTTATAGATCTCGTTCCCCTGATTACGAATATACCCGGTTATAAGGGCAAACACTCAATAGTTTTCGAGATATTTGCAATTAAAGTTTTATAGCCGTTAAATCTCAGTTTTGTTCAATTTCATACCAAGCAATGGCGTGGCACAGCGGTAGCGAGCTGAATTTCTACGCCGTGGGCCTGGGTTCGAATCCCGCCGCGGCGTGGTAACACTTGTTCTTATTTTTTTTTATATTCTACTTGCATTTTCGAAGTTGAATAAATTTTAAATAAAATATTTTTATTCGTCAAAGGGTTAATTGAAAATGCTACTTATTATTTTATAGAACAAAAGATAATTTATATAACAATAATAATATTAAATAAAAGAAACTATTACTACATACACAAAAGATAATAATTAATAAAACAATAACAATATTAAAATTATACATAAGAAACAATAAATAATATAATAAAAGAAACTATTACTATACATACACAAAAGATAATAATTAATAAAACAATAACAATATTAAAATTATACGTAGGAAATAATAAATAATATAATAAAAGAAACTATTACTATACATATACAAAAGATAATAATTAATAAAACAATAACAATATTAAAATTATACATAGGAAATAATAAATAATATAATAAAAGAAACTATTACTATACATATACAAAAGATAATAATTAATAAAACAATAACAATATTAAAATTATACATAGGAAATAATAAATAATATAATAAATAGTAATCGAAGCGTAGTTTGTATAATATTAGTCGTACCTGAAAGCAAAGGAAATAATAGAATATAAAAAATATACGTTACGTAGAATAAATATAGAAATCAAATACAATACTTACACTTTTTGTTATGTGCAACAATGGTACTTATCGTAAAAGCAAGGAAAACATAATGTGCAAAAACATTTTGCACATCGAATGAAAACTGTTTCATTGCACGAACATTTCTTTCCTCGCATCTCTGGTGGAAAGCAAATCTGGTTTACGTTTTCTAAAACTTCTCTTTCTGTAGATAAGCCTGAAGCGAACCATGCATATTGCAACATTAGTTTAAAAATTGGTGCACATAATTGACGGTGAATGAGCGAATGCAATTTTATTGCGTCTTCTCTACTTGCGATTTCTCTTTTTCTTTCCAGTAAATAATCATAAAATATTATTTATTATTTCCTATGTATAATTTTAATATTGTTATTGTTTTATTAATTATTATCTTTTGTATATGTATAGTAATAGTTTCTTTTATTATATTATTTATTATTTCGTATGTATAATTTTAATATTGTTATTGTTTTATTAATTATTATCTTTTGTATATGTATAGTAATAGTTTCTTTTATTATATTATTTATTATTTCCTACGTATAATTTTAATATTGTTATTGTTTTATTAATTATTATCTTTTGTGTATGTATAGTAATAGTTTCTTTTATTATATTATTTATTATTTCCTATGTATAATTTTAATATTGTTATTGTTTTATTAATTATTATCTTTTGTGTATGTATAGTAATAGTTTCTTTTATTATATTATTTATTGTTTCTTATGTATAATTTTAATATTGTTATTGTTTTATTAATTATTATCTTTTGTGTATGTAGTAATAGTTTCTTTTATTATATTATTTATTGTTTGTTATGTATAATTTTAATATTATTATTGTTATATAAATTATCTTTTGTTCTATAAAATAATAAGTAGCATTTTCAATTAACCCTTTGACGAATAAAAATATTTTATTTAAAATTTATTCAACTTCGAAAATGCAAGTAGAATATAAAAAAAAATAAGAACAAGTGTTACCACGCCGCGGCGGGATTCGAACCCAGGCCCACGGCGTAGAAATTCAGCTCGCTACCGCTGTGCCACGCCATTGCTTGGTATGAAATTGAACAAAACTGAGATTTAACGGCTATAAAACTTTAATTGCAAATATCTCGAAAACTATTGAGTGTTTGCCCTTATAACCGGGTATATTCGTAATCAGGGGAACGAGATCTATAACTCTGTAAAGTCTCAACTAAATCTGTGACCCGAAGGCTTTGCAGTCTCCTTGTTAGCAATCTATCGTTCCAGCGATACCTAAGTGACTCGCCGGAAGTTAACTCGCTTATAACTCGGTAAATACGCGTCCGAGAGAACTGGCGTCACGACACACGGTTTCGTATGCACAGTTTACCACGACTATAACGTTTAAAATCATCTAGGAACGATAGGAAAAAAGTTTACTCTTACCGGTGCGACGGGCGAACCGGCTAACCGACACGGCGCGGTACTTAGCAATCTATCGTTCCAGCGATACCTAAGTGACTCGCCGGAAGTTAACTCGCTTATAACTCGGTAAATACGCGTCCGAGAGAACTGGCGTCACGACACACGGTTTCGTATGCACAGTTTACCACGAATATAACGTTTAAAATCATCTAGGAACGATAGGAAAAAAGTTTACTCTTACCGGTGCGACGGGCGAACCGGCTAACCGACACGGCGCGGTACTTAGCAATCTATCGTTCCAGCGATACCTAAGTGACTCGCCGGAAGTTAACTCGCTTATAACTCGGTAAATACGCGCCCGAGAGTACTGGCGTCACGACACACGGTTTCGTATGCACAGTTTACCACGAATATAACGTTTAAAATCATCTAGGAACGATAGGAAAAAAGTTTACTCTTACCGCGAACCGGCTAAGCGACACGGCGCGGTACTTAGCAATCTATCGTTCCAGCGATACCTAAGTGACTCGCCGGAAGTTAACTCGCTTATAACTCGGTAAATACGCGCCCGAGAGTACTGGCGTCACGACACACGGTTTCGTATGCACAGTTTACCACGAATATAACGTTTAAAATCATCTAGGAACGATAGGAAAAAAGTTTACTCTTACCGCGAACCGGCTAAGCGACACGGCGCGGTACTTAGCAATCTATCGTTCCAGCGATACCTAAGTGACTCGCCGGAAGTTAACTCGCTTATAACTCGGTAAATACGCGTCCGAGAGAACTGGCGTCACGACACACGGTTTCGTATGCACAGTTTACCACGAATATAACGTTTAAAATCATCTAGGAACGATAGGAAAAAAGTTTACTCTTACCGGTGCGACGGGCGAACCGGCTAACCGACACGGCGCGGTACTTAGCAATCTATCGTTCCAGCGATACCTAAGTGACTCGCCGGAAGTTAACTCGCTTATAACTCGGTAAATACGCGTCCGAGAGAACTGGCGTCACGACACACGGTTTCGTATGCACAGTTTACCACGAATATAACGTTTAAAATCATCTAGGAACGATAGGAAAAAAGTTTACTCTTACCGGTGCGACGGGCGAACCGGCTAACCGACACGGCGCGGTACTTAGCAATCTATCGTTCCAGCGATACCTAAGTGACTCGCCGGAAGTTAACTCGCTTATAACTCGGTAAATACGCGTCCGAGAGAACTGGCGTCACGACACACGGTTTCGTATGCACAGTTTACCACGAATATAACGTTTAAAATCATCTAGGAACGATAGGAAAAAAGTTTACTCTTACCGCGAACCGGCTAAGCGACACGGCGCGGTACTTAGCAATCTATCGTTCCAGCGATACCTAAGTGACTCGCCGGAAGTTAACTCGCTTATAACTCGGTAAATACGCGTCCGAGAGAACTGGCGTCACGACACACGGTTTCGTATGCACAGTTTACCACGACTATAACGTTTAAAATCATCTAGGAACGATAGGAAAAAAGTTTACTCTTACCGGTGCGACGGGCGAACCGGCTAACCGACACGGCGCGGTACTTAGCAATCTATCGTTCCAGCGATACCTAAGTGACTCGCCGGAAGTTAACTCGCTTATAACTCGGTAAATACGCGTCCGAGAGAACTGGCGTCACGACACACGGTTTCGTATGCACAGTTTACCACGAATATAACGTTTAAAATCATCTAGGAACGATAGGAAAAAAGTTTACTCTTACCGGTGCGACGGGCGAACCGGCTAACCGACACGGCGCGGTACTTAGCAATCTATCGTTCCAGCGATACCTAAGTGACTCGCCGGAAGTTAACTCGCTTATAACTCGGTAAATACGCGTCCGAGAGAACTGGCGTCACGACACACGGTTTCGTATGCACAGTTTACCACGAATATAACGTTTAAAATCATCTAGGAACGATAGGAAAAAAGTTTACTCTTACCGGTGCGACGGGCGAACCGGCTAACCGACACGGCGCGGTACTTAGCAATCTATCGTTCCAGCGATACCTAAGTGACTCGCCGGAAGTTAACTCGCTTATAACTCGGTAAATACGCGTCCGAGAGAACTGGCGTCACGACACACGGTTTCGTATGCACAGTTTACCACGAATATAACGTTTAAAATCATCTAGGAACGATAGGAAAAAAGTTTACTCTTACCGGTGCGACGGGCGAACCGGCTAACCGACACGGCGCGGTACTTAGCAATCTATCGTTCCAGCGATACCTAAGTGACTCGCCGGAAGTTAACTCGCTTATAACTCGGTAAATACGCGTCCGAGAGAACTGGCGTCACGACACACGGTTTCGTATGCACAGTTTACCACGAATATAACGTTTAAAATCATCTAGGAACGATAGGAAAAAAGTTTACTCTTACCGCGAACCGGCTAAGCGACACGGCGCGGTACTTAGCAATCTATCGTTCCAGCGATACCTAAGTGACTCGCCGGAAGTTAACTCGCTTATAACTCGGTAAATACGCGTCCGAGAGAACTGGCGTCACGACACACGGTTTCGTCTGCACAGTTTACCACGAATATAACGTTTAAAATCATCTAGGAACGATAGGAAAAAAGTTTACTCTTACCGCGAACCGGCTAAGCGACACGGCGCGGTACTTAGCAATCTATCGTTCCAGCGATACCTAAGTGACTCGCCGGAAGTTAACTCGCTTATAACTCGGTAAATACGCGTCCGAGAGAACTGGCGTCACGACACACGGTTTCGTATGCACAGTTAACCACGAATATAACGTTTAAAATCATCTAGGAACGATAGGAAAAAAGTTTACTCCTACCGGTGCGACGGGCGAACCGGCTAACCGACACGGCGCGGTACTTAGCAATCTATCGTTCCAGCGATACCTAAGTGACTCGCCGGAAGTTAACTCGCTTATAACTCGGTAAATACGCGTCCGAGAGAACTGGCGTCACGACACACGGTTTCGTCTGCACAGTTTACCACGAATATAACGTTTAAAATCATCTAGGAACGATAGGAAAAAAGTTTACTCTTACCGCGAACCGGCTAAGCGACACGGCGCGGTACTTAGCAATCTATCGTTCCAGCGATACCTAAGTGACTCGCCGGAAGTTAACTCGCTTATAACTCGGTAAATACGCGTCCGAGAGAACTGGCGTCACGACACACGGTTTCGTATGCACAGTTTACCACGAATATAACGTTTAAAATCATCTAGGAACGATAGGAACAAAGTTTACTCCTACCGGTGCGACGGGCGAACCGGCTAACCGACACGGCGCGGTACTTAGCAATCTATCGTTCCAGCGATACCTAAGTGACTCGCCGCAAGTTAACTCGCTTATAACTCGGTAAATACGCGTCCGAGAGAACTGGCCTCACGACACACGGTTTCGTATGCACAGTTTACCACGAATATAACGTTTAAAATCATCTAGGAACGATAGGAAAAAAGTTTACTCTTACCGCGAACCGGCTAACCGACACGGCGCGGTACTTAGCAATCTATCGTTCCAGCGATACCTAAGTGACTCGCCGGAAGTTAACTCGCTTATAACTCGGTAAATACGCGTCCGAGAGAACTGGCGTCACGACACACGGTTTCGTATGCACAGTTTACCACGAATATAACGTTTAAAATCATCTAGGAACGATAGGAAAAAAGTTTACTCTTACCGCGAACCGGCTGAGCGACACGGCGCGGTACTTAGCAATCTATCGTTCCAGCGATACCTAAGTGACTCGCCGGAAGTTAACTCGCTTATAACTCGGTAAATACGCGTCCGAGAGAACTGGCGTCACGACACACGGTTTCGTATGCACAGTTTACCACGAATATAACGTTTAAAATCATCTAGGAACGATAGGAAAAAAGTTTACTCTTACCGCGAACCGGCTAAGCGACACGGCTCGGTACTTAGCAATCTATCGTTCCAGCGATACCTAAGTGACTCGCCGGAAGTTAACTCGCTTATAACTCGGTAAATACGCGTCCGAGAGAACTGGCGTCACGACACACGGTTTCGTCTGCACAGTTTACCACGAATATAACGTTTAAAATCATCTAGGAACGATACGAAAAAAGTTTACTCTTACAGCGAACCGGCTAAGCGACACGGCTCGGTACTTAGCAATCTATCGTTCCAGCGATACCTGAGTGACTCGCCGGAAGTTAACTCGCTCATAACTCGGTAAATACGCGTCCGAGAGTACTGGCGTCACGACACACGGTTTCGTATGCACAGTTTACCACGAATATAACGTTTAAAATCATCTAGGAACGATAGGAAAAAAGTTTACTCTTACCGCGAACCGGCTAAGCGACACGGCGCGGTACTTAGCAATCTATCGTTCCAGCGATACCTAAGTGACGCGCCGGAAGTTAACTCGCTTATAACTCGGTAAATACGCGTCCGAGAGAACTGGCCTCACGACACACGGTTTCGTATGCACAGTTTACCACGAATATGACGTTTAAAATCATCTAGGAAGGATAGGAAAAAAGTTTACTCTTACCGGTGCGACGGGCGAACCGGCTAACCGACACGGCGCGGTACTTAGCAATCTATCGTTCCAGCGATACCTAAGTGACTCGCCGGAAGTTAACTCGCTTATAACTCGGTAAATACGCGTCCGAGAGAACTGGCGTCACGACACACGGTTTCGTATGCACAGTTTACCACGAATATAACGTTTAAAATCATCTAGGAACGATAGGAAAAAAGTTTACTCTTACCGCGAACCGGCTAACCGACACGGGGCGGTACTTAGCAATCTATCGTTCCAGCGATACCTAAGTGATTCGCCGGAAGTTAACTCGCTTATAACTCGGTAAATACGCGTCCGAGAGAACTGGCGTCACGACACACGGTTTCGTATGCACAGTTTACCACGAATATAACGTTTAAAATCATCTAGGAACGATAGGAAAAAAGTTTACTCTTACCGCGAACCGGCTAAGCGACACGGCGCGGTACTTAGCAATCTATCGTTACAGCGATACCTAAGTGACTCGCCGGAAGTTAACTCGCTTATAACTCGGTAAATACGCGTTCGAGAGAACTGGCGTCACGACACACGGTTTCGTATGCACAGTTTACCACGAATATAACGTTTAAAATCATCTAGGAACGATAGGAAAAAAGTTTACTCTTACCGGTGCGACGGGCGAACCGGCTAACCGACACGGCGCGGTACTTAGCAATCTATCGTTCCAGCGATACCTAAGTGACTCGCCGGAAGTTAACTCGCTTATAACTCGGTAAATACGCGTCCGAGAGAACTGGCGTCACGACACACGGTTTCGTATGCACAGTTTACCACGAATATAACGTTTAAAATCATCTAGGAACGATAGGAAAAAAGTTTACTCTTACCGGTGCGACGGGCGAACCGGCTAACCGACACGGCGCGGTACTTAGCAATCTATCGTTCCAGCGATACCTAAGTGACTCGCCGGAAGTTAACTCGCTTATAACTCGGTAAATACGCGTCCGAGAGAACTGGCGTCACGACACACGGTTTCGTATGCACAGTTTACCACGAATATAACGTTTAAAATCATCTAGGAACGATAGGAAAAAAGTTTACTCCTACCGGTGCGACGGGCGAACCGGCTAACCGACACGGCGCGGTACTTAGCAATCTATCGTTCCAGCGATACCTAAGTGACTCGCCGGAAGTTAACTCGCTTATAACTCGGTAATTACGCGTCCGAGAGAACTGGCGTCACGACACACGGTTTCGTATGCACAGTTTACCACGAATATAACGTTTAAAATCATCTAGGAACGATAGGAAAAAAGATTACTCTTACCGGTGCGACGGGCGAACCGGCTAACCGACACGGCGCGGTACTTAGCAATCTATCGTTCCAGCGACACCTAAGTGACTCGCCGGAAGTTAACTCGCTTATAACTCGGTAAATACGCGTCCGAGAGAACTGGCGTCACGACACACGGTTTCGTATGCACAGTTTACCACGAATATAACGTTTAAAATCATCTAGGAACGATAGGAAAAAAGTTTACTCTTACCGCGAACCGGCTAAGCGACACGGCTCGGTACTTAGCAATCTATCGTTCCAGCGATACCTAAGTGACTCGCCGGAAGTTAACTCGCTTATAACTCGGTAAATACGCGTCCGAGAGAACTGGCGTCAAGACACACGGTTTCGTATGCACAGTTTACCACGAATATAACGTTTAAAATCATCTAGGAACGATAGGAAAAAAGTTTACTCTTACCGCGAACCGGCTAAGCGACACGGCGCGGTACTTAGCAATCTATCGTTACAGCGATACCTAAGTGACTCGCCGGAAGTTAACTCGCTTATAACTCGGTAAATACGCGTCCGAGAGAACTGGTGTCACGACACACGGTTTCGTATGCACAGTTTACCACGAATATAACGTTTAAAATCATCTAGGAACGATAGGAAAAAAGTTTACTCTTACCGGTGCGACGGGCGAACCGGCTAACCGACACGGCGCGGTACTTAGCAATCTATCGTTCCAGCGATACCTAAGTGACTCGCCGGAAGTTAACTCGCTTATAACTCGGTAAATACGCGTCCGAGAGAACTGGCGTCACGACACACGGTTTCGTATGCACAGTTTACCACGAATATAACGTTTAAAATCATCTAGGAACGATAGGAAAAAAGTTTACTCTTACCGGTGCGACGGGCGAACCGGCTAACCGACACGGCGCGGTACTTAGCAAACTATCGTTCCAGCGATACCTAAGTGACTCGCCGGAAGTTAACTCGCTTATAACTCGGTAAATACGCGTCCGAGAGAAATGGCGTCACGACACACGGTTTCGTATGCACAGTTTACCACGAATATAACGTTTAAAATCATCTAGGAACGATAGGAAAAAAGTTTACTCTTACCGCGAACCGGCTAAGCGACACGGCGCGGTACTTAGCAATCTATCGTTCCAGCGATACCTAAGTGACTCGCCGGAAGTTAACTCGCTTATAACTCGGTAAATACGCGTCCGAGAGAACTGGCGTCACGACACACGGTTTCGTATGCACAGTTTACCACGAATATAACGTTTAAAATCATCTAGGAACGATAGGAAAAAAGTTTACTCTTACCGCGAACCGGCTAAGCGACACGGCTCGGTACTTAGCAATCTATCGTTCCAGCGATACCTAAGTGACTCGCCGGAAGTTAACTCGCTTATAACTCGGTAAATACGCGTCCGAGAGTACTGGCGTCACGACACACGGTTTCGTATGCACAGTTTACCACGAATATAACGTTTAAAATCATCTAGGAACGATAGGAAAAAAGTTTACTCTTACCGCGAACCGGCTAAGCGACACGGCGCGGTACTTAGCAATCTATCGTTCCAGCGATACCTAAGTGACTCGCCGGAAGTTAACTCGCTTATAACTCGGTAAATACGCGTCCGAGAGAACTGGCGTCACGACACACGGTTTCGTATGCACAGTTTACCACGAATATAACGTTTAAAATCATCTAGGAACGATAGGAAAAAAGTTTACTCTTACCGCGAACCGGCTAACCGACACGGCTCGGTACTTAGCAATCTATCGTTCCAGCGATACCTAAGTGACTCGCCGGAAGTTAACTCGCTTATAACTCGGTAAATACGCGACCGAGAGAACTGGCGTCACGACACATGGTTTCGTATGCACAGTTTACCACGAATATAACGTTTAAAATCATCTAGGAACGATAGGAAAAAAGTTTACTCTTACCGCGAACCGGCTAAGTGACACGGCGCGGTACTTAGCAATCTATCGTTCCAGCGATACCTAAGTGACTCGCCGGAAGTTAACTCGCTTATAACTCGGTAAATACGCGTCCGAGAGAACTGGCGTCACGACACACGGTTTCGTATGCACAGTTTACCACGAATATAACGTTTAAAATCATCTAGGAACGATAGGAAAAAAGTTTACTCTTACCGGTGCGACGGGCGAACCGGCTAACCGACACGGCGCGGTACTTAGCAATCTATCGTTCCAGCGATACCTAAGTGACTCGCCGGAAGTTAACTCGCTTATAACTCGGTAAATACGCGTCCGAGAGAACTGGCGTCACGACACACGGTTTCGTATGCACAGTTTACCACGAATATAACGTTTAAAATCATCTAGGAACGATAGGAAAAAAGTTTACTCTTACCGCGAACCGGCTAAGCGACACGGCTCGGTACTTAGAAATCTATCGTTCCAGCGATACCTAAGTGACTCGCCGGAAGTTAACTCGCTTATAACTCGGTAAATACGCGTCCGAGAGTACTGGCGTCACGACACACGGTTTCGTATGCACAGTTTACCACGAATATAACGTTTAAAATCATCTAGGAACGATAGGAAAAAAGTTTACTCTTACCGCGAACCGGCTAAGCGACACGGCGCGGTACTTAGCAATCTATCGTTCCAGCGATACCTAAGTGACTCGCCGGAAGTTAACTCGCTTATAACTCGGTAAATACGCGTCCGAGAGAACTGGCGTCACGACACACGGTTTCGTATGCACAGTTTACCACGAATATAACGTTTAAAATCATCTAGGAACGATAGGAAAAAAGTTTACTCTTACCGGTGCGACGGGCGAACCGGCTAACCGACACGGCGCGGTACTTAGCAATCTATCGTTCCAGCGATACCTAAGTGACTCGCCGGAAGTTAACTCGCTTATAACTCGGTAAATACGCGTCCGAGAGAACTGGCGTCACGACACACGGTTTCGTATGCACAGTTTACCACGAATATAACGTTTAAAATCATCTAGGATCGATAGGAAAAAAGTTTACTCCTACCGGTGCGACGGGCGAACCGGCTAACCGACACGGCGCGGTACTTAGCAATCTATCGTTCTAGCGATACCTAAGTGACTCGCCGGAAGTTAACTCGCTTATAACTCGGTAAATACGCGTCCGAGAGAACTGGCGTCACGACACACGGTTTCGTATGCACAGTTTACCACGAATATAACGTTTAAAATCATCTAGGAACGATAGGAAAAAAGTTTACTCCTACCGGTGCGACGGGCGAACCGGCTAACCGACACGGCGCGGTACTTAGCAATCTATCGTTCCAGCGATACCTAAGTGACTCGCCGGAAGTTAACTCGCTTATAACTCGGTAATTACGCGTCCGAGAGAACTGGCGTCACGACACACGGTTTCGTATGCACAGTTTACCACGAATATAACGTTTAAAATCATCTAGGAACGATAGGAAAAAAGATTACTCTTACCGGTGCGACGGGCGAACCGGTATAACCGACACGGCGCGGTACTTAGCAATCTATCGTTCCAGCGACACCTAAGTGACTCGCCGGAAGTTAACTCGCTTATAACTCGGTAAATACGCGTCCGAGAGAACTGGCGTCACGACACACGGTTTCGTATGCACAGTTTACCACGAATATAACGTTTAAAATCATCTAGGAACGATAGGAAAAAAGTTTACTCTTACCGCGAACCGGCTAAGCGACACGGCTCGGTACTTAGCAATCTATCGTTCCAGCGATACCTAAGTGACTCGCCGGAAGTTAACTCGCTTATAACTCGGTAAATACGCGTCCGAGAGAACTGGCGTCAAGACACACGGTTTCGTATGCACAGTTTACCACGAATATAACGTTTAAAATCATCTAGGAACGATAGGAAAAAAGTTTACTCTTACCGCGAACCGGCTAAGCGACACGGCGCGGTACTTAGCAATCTATCGTTACAGCGATACCTAAGTGACTCGCCGGAAGTTAACTCGCTTATAACTCGGTAAATACGCGTCCGAGAGAACTGGTGTCACGACACACGGTTTCGTATGCACAGTTTACCACGAATATAACGTTTAAAATCATCTAGGAACGATAGGAAAAAAGTTTACTCTTACCGGTGCGACGGGCGAACCGGCTAACCGACACGGCGCGGTACTTAGCAATCTATCGTTCCAGCGATACCTAAGTGACTCGCCGGAAGTTAACTCGCTTATAACTCGGTAAATACGCGTCCGAGAGAACTGGCGTCACGACACACGGTTTCGTATGCACAGTTTACCACGAATATAACGTTTAAAATCATCTAGGAACGATAGGAAAAAAGTTTACTCTTACCGGTGCGACGGGCGAACCGGCTAACCGACACGGCGCGGTACTTAGCAATCTATCGTTCCAGCGATACCTAAGTGACTCGCCGGAAGTTAACTCGCTTATAACTCGGTAAATACGCGTCCGAGAGAAATGGCGTCACGACACACGGTTTCGTATGCACAGTTTACCACGAATATAACGTTTAAAATCATCTAGGAACGATAGGAAAAAAGTTTACTCTTACCGCGAACCGGCTAAGCGACACGGCTCGGTACTTAGCAATCTATCGTTCCAGCGATACCTAAGTGACTCGCCGGAAGTTAACTCGCTTATAACTCGGTAAATACGCGTCCGAGAGAACTGGCGTCAAGACACACGGTTTCGTATGCACAGTTTACCACGAATATAACGTTTAAAATCATCTAGGAACGATAGGAAAAAAGTTTACTCTTACCGCGAACCGGCTAAGCGACACGGCGCGGTACTTAGCAATCTATCGTTACAGCGATACCTAAGTGACTCGCCGGAAGTTAACTCGCTTATAACTCGGTAAATACGCGTCCGAGAGAACTGGTGTCACGACACACGGTTTCGTATGCACAGTTTACCACGAATATAACGTTTAAAATCATCTAGGAACGATAGGAAAAAAGTTTACTCTTACCGGTGCGACGGGCGAACCGGCTAACCGACACGGCGCGGTACTTAGCAATCTATCGTTCCAGCGATACCTAAGTGACTCGCCGGAAGTTAACTCGCTTATAACTCGGTAAATACGCGTCCGAGAGAACTGGCGTCACGACACACGGTTTCGTATGCACAGTTTACCACGAATATAACGTTTAAAATCATCTAGGAACGATAGGAAAAAAGTTTACTCTTACCGGTGCGACGGGCGAACCGGCTAACCGACACGGCGCGGTACTTAGCAATCTATCGTTCCAGCGATACCTAAGTGACTCGCCGGAAGTTAACTCGCTTATAACTCGGTAAATACGCGTCCGAGAGAAATGGCGTCACGACACACGGTTTCGTATGCACAGTTTACCACGAATATAACGTTTAAAATCATCTAGGAACGATAGGAAAAAAGTTTACTCTTACCGCGAACCGGCTAAGCGACACGGCGCGGTACTTAGCAATCTATCGTTCCTGCGATACCTAAGTGACTCGCCGGAAGTTAACTCGCTTATAACTCGGTAAATACGCGTCCGAGAGAACTGGCGTCACGACACACGGTTTCGTATGCACAGTTTACCACGAATATAACGTTTAAAATCATCTAGGAACGATAGGAAAAAAGTTTACTCTTACCGCGAACCGGCTAAGCGACACGGCTCGGTACTTAGCAATCTATCGTTCCAGCGATACCTAAGTGACTCGCCGGAAGTTAACTCGCTTATAACTCGGTAAATACGCGTCCGAGAGTACTGGCGTCACGACACACGGTTTCGTATGCACAGTTTACCACGAATATAACGTTTAAAATCATCTAGGAACGATAGGAAAAAAGTTTACTCTTACCGCGAACCGGCTAAGCGACACGGCGCGGTACTTAGCAATCTATCGTTCCAGCGATACCTAAGTGACTCGCCGGAAGTTAACTCGCTTATAACTCGGTAAATACGCGTCCGAGAGAACTGGCGTCACGACACACGGTTTCGTATGCACAGTTTACCACGAATATAACGTTTAAAATCATCTAGGAACGATAGGAAAAAAGTTTACTCTTACCGCGAACCGGCTAACCGACACGGCTCGGTACTTAGCAATCTATCGTTCCAGCGATACCTAAGTGACTCGCCGGAAGTTAACTCGCTTATAACTCGGTAAATACGCGTCCGAGAGAACTGGCGTCACGACACATGGTTTCGTATGCACAGTTTACCACGAATATAACGTTTAAAATCATCTAGGAACGATAGGAAAAAAGTTTACTCTTACCGCGAACCGGCTAAGTGACACGGCGCGGTACTTAGCAATCTATCGTTCCAGCGATACCTAAGTGACTCGCCGGAAGTTAACTCGCTTATAACTCGGTAAATACGCGTCCGAGAGAACTGGCGTCACGACACATGGTGTCGTATGCACAGTTTACCACGAATATAACGTTTAAAATCATCTAGGAACGATAGGAAAAAAGTTTACTCTTACCGGTGCGACGGGCGAACCGGCTAACGACACGGCGCGGTATTTAGCAATCTATCGTTCCAGCGATACCTAAGTGACTCGCCGGAAGTTAACTCGCTTATAACTCGGTAAATACGCGTCCGAGAGAACTGGCGTCACGACACACGGTTTCGTATGCACAGTTTACCACGAATATAACGTTTAAAATCATCTAGGAACGATAGGAAAAAAGTTTACTCTTACCGCGAACCGGCTAAGCGACACGGCTCGGTACTTAGAAATCTATCGTTCCAGCGATACCTAAGTGACTCGCCGGAAGTTAACTCGCTTATAACTCGGTAAATACGCGTCCGAGAGTACTGGCGTCACGACACACGGTTTCGTATGCACAGTTTACCACGAATATAACGTTTAAAATCATCTAGGAACGATAGGAAAAAAGTTTACTCTTACCGCGAACCGGCTAAGCGACACGGCGCGGTACTTAGCAATCTATCGTTCCAGCGATACCTAAGTGACTCGCCGGAAGTTAACTCGCTTATAACTCGGTAAATACGCGTCCGAGAGAACTGGCGTCACGACACACGGTTTCGTATGCACAGTTTACCACGAATATAACGTTTAAAATCATCTAGGAACGATAGGAAAAAAGTTTACTCTTACCGGTGCGACGGGCGAACCGGCTAACCGACACGGCGCGGTACTTAGCAATCTATCGTTCCAGCGATACCTAAGTGACTCGCCGGAAGTTAACTCGCTTATAACTCGGTAAATACGCGTCCGAGAGAACTGGCGTCACGACACACGGTTTCGTATGCACAGTTTACCACGAATATAACGTTTAAAATCATCTAGGAACGATAGGAAAAAAGTTTACTCTTACCGCGAACCGGCTAAGCGACACGGCGCGGTAAGTAGCAATCTATCGTTCCAGCGATACCTAAGTGACTCGCTGGAAGTTAACTCGCTTATAACTCGGTAAATACGCGTCCGAGAGAACTGGCGTCACGACACACGGTTTCGTATGCACAGTTTACCACGAATATAACGTTTAAAATCATCTAGGAACGATAGGAAAAAAGTTTACTCTTACCGCGAACCGGCTAAGCGACACGGCGCGGTACTTAGCAATCTATCGTTCCAGCGATACCTAAGTGACTCGCCGGAAGTTAACTCGCTTATAACTCGGTAAATACGCGTCCGAGAGAACTGGCGTCACGACACACGGTTTCGTATGCACAGTTTACCACGAATATAACGTTTAAAATCATCTAGGAACGATAGGAAAAAAGTTTACTCTTACCGGTGCGACGGGAGAACCGGCTAACCGACACGGCGCGGTACTTAGCAATCTATCGTTCCAGCGATACCTAAGTGACTCGCCGGAAGTTAACTCGCTTATAACTCGGTAAATACGCGTTCGAGAGAACTGGCGTCACGACACATGGTTTCGTATGCACAGTTTACCACGAATATAACGTTTAAAATCATCTAGGACCGATAGGAAAAAAGTTTACTCTTACCGGTGCGACTGGCGAACCGGCTAACCGACACGGCGCGGTACTTAGCAATCTATCGTTCCAGCGATACCTAAGTGACTCGCCGGAAGTTAACTCGCTTATAACTCGGTAAATACGCGTCCGAGAGAACTGGCGTCACGACACACGGTTTCGTATGCACAGTTTACCACGAATATAACGTTTAAAATCATCTAGGATCGATAGGAAAAAAGTTTACTCCTACCGGTGCGACGGGCGAACCGGCTAACCGACACGGCGCGGTACTTAGCAATCTATCGTTCCAGCGATACCTAAGTGACTCGCCGGAAGTTAACTCGCTTATAACTCGGTAAATACGCGTCCGAGAGAACTGGCGTCACGACACATGGTTTCGTATGCACAGTTTACCACGAATATAACGTTTAAAATCATCTAGGAACGATAGGAAAAAAGTTTACTCTTACCGCGAACCGGCTAAGAGACACGGCGCGGTACTTAGCAATCTATCGTTCCAGCGATACCTAAGTGACTCGCCGGAAGTTAACTCGCTTATAACTCGGTAAATACGCGTCCGAGAGAACTGGCGTCACGACACACGGTTTCGTATGCACAGTTTACCACGAATATAACGTTTAAAATCATCTAGGAACGATAGGAAAAAAGTTTACTCTTACCGGTGCGACGGGCGAACCGGCTAACCGACACGGCGCGGTACTTAGCAATCTATCGTTTCAGCGATACCTAAGTGACTCGCCGGAAGTTAACTCGCTTATAACTCGGTAAATACGCGTCCGAGAGAACTGGCGTCACGACACACGGTTTCGTATGCACAGTTTACCACGAATATAACGTTTAAAATCATCTAGGAACGATAGGAAAAAAGTTTACTCTTACCGTGAACCGGCTAAGCGACACGGCTCGGTACTTAGAAATCTATCGTTCCAGCGATACCTAAGTGACTCGCCGGAAGTTAACTCGCTTATAACTCGGTAAATACGCGTCCGAGAGTACTGGCGTCACGACACACGGTTTCGTATGCACAGTTTACCACGAATATAACGTTTAAAATCATCTAGGAACGATAGGAAAAAAGTTTACTCTTACCGCGAACCGGCTAAGCGACACGGCGCGGTACTTAGCAATCTATCGTTCCAGCGATACCTAAGTGACTCGCCGGAAGTTAACTCGCTTATAACTCGGTAAATACGCGTTCGAGAGAACTGGCGTCACGACACATGGTTTCGTATGCACAGTTTACCACGAATATAACGTTTAAAATCATCTAGGACCGATAGGAAAAAAGTTTACTCTTACCGGTGCGACGGGCGAACCGGCTAACCGACACGGCGCGGTACTTAGCAATCTATCGTTCCAGCGATACCTAAGTGACTCGCCGGAAGTTAACTCGCTTATAACTCGGTAAATACGCGTCCGAGAGAACTGGCGTCACGACACACGGTTTCGTATGCACAGTTTACCACGAATATAACGTTTAAAATCATCTAGGATCGATAGGAAAAAAGTTTACTCCTACCGGTGCGACGGGCGAACCGGCTAACCGACACGGCGCGGTACTTAGCAATCTATCGTTCCAGCGATACCTAAGTGACTCGCCGGAAGTTAACTCGCTTATAACTCGGTAAATACGCGTCCGAGAGAACTGGCGTCACGACACATGGTTTCGTATGCACAGTTTACCACGAATATAACGTTTAAAATCATCTTGGAACGATAGGAAAAAAGTTTACTCTTACCGCGAACCGGCTAAGTGACACGGCGCGGTACTTAGCAATCTATCGTTCCAGCGATACCTAAGTGACTCGCCGGAAGTTAACTCGCTTATAACTCGGTAAATACGCGTCCGAGAGAACTGGCGTCACGACACACGGTTTCGTATGCACAGTTTACCACGAATATAACGTTTAAAATCATCTAGGAACGATAGGAAAAAAGTTTACTCTTACCGGTGCGACGGGCGAACCGGCTAAGCGACACGGCGCGGTACTTAGCAATCTATCGTTTCAGCGATACCTAAGTGACTCGCCGGAAGTTAACTCGCTTATAACTCGGTAAATACGCGTCCGAGAGAACTGGCGTCACGACACACGGTTTCGTATGCACAGTTTACCACGAATATAACGTTTAAAATCATCTAGGAACGATAGGAAAAAAGTTTACTCTTACCGCGAACCGGCTAAGCGACACGGCTCGGTACTTAGAAATCTATCGTTCCAGCGATACCTAAGTGACTCGCCGGAAGTTAACTCGCTTATAACTCGGTAAATACGCGTCCGAGAGTACTGGCGTCACGACACACGGTTTCGTATGCACAGTTTACCACGAATATAACGTTTAAAATCATCTAGGAACGATAGGAAAAAAGTTTACTCTTACCGCGAACCGGCTAAGCGACACGGCGCGGTACTTAGCAATCTATCGTTCCAGCGATACCTAAGTGACTCGCCGGAAGTTAACTCGCTTATAACTCGGTAAATACGCGTCCGAGAGAACTGGCGTCACGACACACGGTTTCGTATGCACAGTTTACCACGAATATAACGTTTAAAATCATCTAGGAACGATAGGAAAAAAGTTTACTCTTACCGGTGCGACGGGCGAACCGGCTAACCGACACGGCGCGGTACTTAGCAATCTATCGTTCCAGCGATACCTAAGTGACTCGCCGGAAGTTAACTCGCTTATAACTCGGTAAATACGCGTCCGAGAGAACTGGCGTCACGACACACGGTTTCGTATGCACAGTTTACCACGAATATAACGTTTAAAATCATCTAGGAACGATAGGAAAAAAGTTTACTCTTACCGCGAACCGGCTAAGCGACACGGCGCGGTAATTAGCAATCTATCGTTCCAGCGATACCTAAGTGACTCGCTGGAAGTTAACTCGCTTATAACTCGGTAAATACGCGTCCGAGAGAACTGGCGTCACGACACACGGTTTCGTATGCACAGTTTACCACGAATATAACGTTTAAAATCATCTAGGAACGATAGGAAAAAAGTTTACTCTTACCGCGAACCGGCTAAGCGACACGGCGCGGTACTTAGCAATCTATCGTTCCAGCGATACCTAAGTGACTCGCCGGAAGTTAACTCGCTTATAACTCGGTAAATACGCGTCCGAGAGAACTGGCGTCACGACACACGGTTTCGTATGCACAGTTTACCACGAATATAACGTTTAAAATCATCTAGGAACGATAGGAAAAAAGTTTACTCTTACCGGTGCGACGGGCGAACCGGCTAACCGACACGGCGCGGTACTTAGCAATCTATCGTTCCAGCGATACCTAAGTGACTCGCCGGAAGTTAACTCGCTTATAACTCGGTAAATACGCGTCCGAGAGAACTGGCGTCACGACACATGGTTTCGTATGCACAGTTTACCACGAATATAACGTTTAAAATCATCTAGGACCGATAGGAAAAAAGTTTACTCTTACCGGTGCGACGGGCGAACCGGCTAACCGACACGGCGCGGTACTTAGCAATCTATCGTTCCAGCGATACCTAAGTGACTCGCCGGAAGTTAACTCGCTTATAACTCGGTAAATACGCGTCCGAGAGAACTGGCGTCACGACACACGGTTTCGTATGCACAGTTTACCACGAATATAACGTTTAAAATCATCTAGGAACGATAGGAAAAAAGTTTACTCTTACCGCGAACCGGCTAACCGACACGGCGCGGTACTTAGCAATCTATCGTTCCAGCGATACCTAAGTGACTCGCCGGAAGTTAACTCGCTTATAACTCGGTAAATACGCGTCCGAGAGAACTGGCGTCACGACACACGGTTTCGTATGCGCAGTTTACCACGAATATAACGTTTAAAATCATCTAGGAACGATAGGAAGAAAGTTTACTCTTACCGCGAACCGGCTAACCGACACGGCGCGGTACTTAGCAATCTATCGTTCCAGCGATACCTAAGTGACTCGCCGGAAGTTAACTCGCTTATAACTCGGTAAATACGCGTCCGAGAGAACTGGCGTCACGACACACGGTTTCGTATGCACAGTTTACCACGAATATAACGTTTAAAATCATCTAGGAACGATAGGAAAAAAGTTTACTCTTACCGGTGCGACGGGCGAACCGGCTAACCGACACGGCGCGGTACTTAGCAATCTATCGTTCCAGCGATACCTAAGTGACTCGCCGGAAGTTAACTCGCTTATAACTCGGTAAATACGCGTCCGAGAGAACTGGCGTCACGACACACGGTTTCGTATGCACAGTTTACCACGAATATAACGTTTAAAATCATCTAGGAACGATAGGAAAAAAGTTTACTCTTACCGCGAACCGGCTAAGCGACACGGCTCGGTACTTAGAAATCTATCGTTCCAGCGATACCTAAGTGACTCGCCGGAAGTTAACTCGCTTATAACTCGGTAAATACGCGTCCGAGAGTACTGGCGTCACGACACACGGTTTCGTATGCACAGTTTACCACGAATATAACGTTTAAAATCATCTAGGAACGATAGGAAAAAAGTTTACTCTTACCGCGAACCGGCTAAGCGACACGGCGCGGTACTTAGCAATCTATCGTTCCAGCGATACCTAAGTGACTCGCCGGAAGTTAACTCGCTTATAACTCGGTAAATACGCGTCCGAGAGAACTGGCGTCACGACACACGGTTTCGTATGCACAGTTTACCACGAATATAACGTTTAAAATCATCTAGGAACGATAGGAAAAAAGTTTACTCTTACCGGTGCGACGGGCGAACCGGCTAACCGACACGGCGCGGTACTTAGCAATCTATCGTTCCAGCGATACCTAAGTGACTCGCCGGAAGTTAACTCGCTTATAACTCGGTAAATACGCGTCCGAGAGAACTGGCGTCACGACACACGGTTTCGTATGCACAGTTTACCACGAATATAACGTTTAAAATCATCTAGGAACGATAGGAAAAAAGTTTACTCCTACCGGTGCGACGGGCGAACCGGCTAACCGACACGGCGCGGTACTTAGCAATCTATCGTTCCAGCGATACCTAAGTGACTCGCCGGAAGTTAACTCGCTTATAACTCGGCAAATACGCGTCCGAGAGAACTGGCGTCACGACACACGGTTTCGTATGCACAGTTTACCACGAATATAACGTTTAAAATCATCTAGGAACGATAGGAAAAAAGTTTACTCTTAACGCGAACCGGCTAACCGACACGGCGCGGTACTTAGCAATCTATCGTTCCAGCGATACCTAAGTGACTCGCCGGAAGTTAACTCGCTTATAACTCGGTAAATACGCGTCCGAGAGAACTGGCGTCACGACACACGGTTTCGTATGCACAGTTTACCACGAATATAACGTTTAAAATCATCTAGGAACGATAGGAAAAAAGTTTACTCTTACCGGTGCGACGGGCGAACCGGCTAAGCGACACGGCGCGGTACTTAGCAATCTATCGTTCCAGCGATACCTAAGTGACTCGCCGGAAGTTTACTCGCTTATAACTCGGTAAATACGCGTCCGAGAGAACTGGCGTCACGACACACGGTTTCGTATGCACAGTTTACCACGAATATAACGTTTAAAATCATCTAGGAACGATAGGAAAAAAGTTTACTCTTACCGGTGCGACGGGCGAACCGGCTAACCGACACGGCGCGGTACTTAGCAATCTATCGTTCCAGCGATACCTCAGTGACTCGCCGGAAGTTAACTCGCTTATAACTCGGTAAATACGCGTCCGAGAGAACTGGCGTCACGACACACGGTTTCGTATGCACAGTTTACCACGAATATAACGTTTAAAATCAGCTGGAACGATAGGAAAAAAGTTTACTCTTACCGGTGCGACGGGCGAACCGGCTAACCGACACGGCGCGGTACTTAGCAATCTATCGTTCCAGCGATACCTAAGTGACTCGCCGGAAGTTAACTCGCTTATAACTCGGTAAATACGCGTCCGAGAGAACTGGCGTCACGACACACGGTTTCGTATGCACAGTTTACCACGAATATAACGTTTAAAATCATCTAGGAACGATAGGAAAAAAGTTTACTCTTACCGGTGCGACGGGCGAACCGGCTAACCGACACGGCGCGGTACTTAGCAATCTATCGTTCCAGCGATACCTAAGTGACTCGCCGGAAGTTAACTCGCTTATAACTCGGTAAATACGCGTCCGAGAGAACTGGCGTCACGACACACGGTTTCGTATGCACAGTTTACCACGAATATAACGTTTAAAATCATCTAGGAACGATAGGAAAAAAGTTTACTCCTACCGGTGCGACGGGCGAACCGGCTAACCGACACGGCGCGGTACTTAGCAATCTATCGTTCCAGCGATACCTAAGTGACTCGCCGGAAGTTAACTCGCTTATAACTCGGTAAATACGCGTCCGAGAGAACTGGCGTCACGACACACGGTTTCGTATGCACAGTTTACCACGAATATAACGTTTAAAATCATCTAGGAACGATAGGAAATAAGTTTACTCTTACCGCGAACCGGCTAAGCGACACGGCTCGGTACTTAGAAATCTATCGTTCCAGCGATACCTAAGTGACTCGCCGGAAGTTAACTCGCTTATAACTCGGTAAATACGCGTCCGAGAGTACTGGCGTCACGACACACGGTTTCGTATGCACAGTTTACCACGACTATAACGTTTAAAATCATCTAGGAACGATAGGAAAAAAGTTTACTCTTACCGGTGCGACGGGCGAACCGGCTAACCGACACGGCGCGGTACTTAGCAATCTATCGTTCCAGCGATACCTAAGTGACTCGCCGGAAGTTAACTCGCTTATAACTCGGTAAATACGCGTCCGAGAGAACTGGTGTCACGACACACGGTTTCGTATGCACAGTTTACCACGAATATAACGTTTAAAATCATCTAGGAACGATAGGAAAAAAGTTTACTCTTACCGGTGCGACGGGCGAACCGGCTAACCGACACGGCGCGGTACTTAGCAATCTATCGTTCCAGCGATACCTAAGTGACTCGCCGGAAGTTAACTCGCTTATAACTCGGTAAATACACGTCCGAGAGAACTGGCGTCACGACACACGGTTTCGTATGCACAGTTTACCACGAATATAACGTTTAAAATCATCTAGGAACGATAGGAAAAACGTTTACTCCTACCTGTGCGACGGGCGAACCGGCTAACCGACACGGCGCGGTACTTAGCAATCTATCGTTCCAGCGGTACCTAAGTGACTTGCCGGAAGTTAACTCGCTTATAACTCGGTAAATACGCGTCCGAGAGAATTGGCGTCACGACACACGGTTTCGTCTGCACAGTTTACCACGAATATAACGTTTAAAATCATCTAGGAACGATAGGAAAAAAGTTTACTCTTACCGCGAACCGGCTAAGCGACACGGCGCGGTACTTAGCAATCTATCGTTCCAGCGATACCTAAGTGACTCGCCGGAAGTCAACTCGCTTATAACTCGGTAAATACGCGTCCGAGAGAACTGGCGTCACGACACACGGTTTCGTATGCACAGTTTACCACGAATATAACGTTTAAAATCATCTAGGAACGATAGGAAAAAAGTTTACTCTTACCGCGAACCGGCTAAGCGACACGGCTCGGTACTTAGCAATCTATCGTTCCAGCGATACCTAAGTGACTCGCCGGAAGTTAACTCGCTTATAACTCGGTAAATACGCGCCCGAGAGTACTGGCGTCACGACACACGGTTTCGTATGCACAGTTTACCACGAATATAACGTTTAAAATCATCTAGGAACGATAGGAAAAAAGTTTACTCTTACCGCGAACCGGCTAAGCGACACGGCGCGGTACTTAGCAATCTATCGTTCCAGCGATACCTAAGTGACTCGCCGTAAGTTAACTCGCTTATAACTCGGTAAATACGCGTCCGAGAGTACTGGCGTCACGACACACGGTTTCGTATGCACAGTTTACCACGAATATAACGTTTAAAATCATCTAGGAACGATAGGAAAAATGTTTACTCTTACCGCGAACCGGCTAAGCGACACGGCTCGGTACTTAGAAATCTATCGTTCCAGCGATACCTAAGTGACTCGCCGGAAGTTAACTCGCTTATAACTCGGTAAATACGCGTCCGAGAGTACTGGCGTCACGACACACGGTTTCGTATGCACAGTTTACCACGAATATAACGTTTAAAATCATCTAGGAACGATAGGAAAAAAGTTTACTCTTACCGGTGCGACGGGCGAACCGGCTAACCGACACGGCGCGGTACTTAGCAATCTATCGTTCCAGCGATACCTAAGTGACTCGCCGGAAGTTAACTCGCTTATAACTCGGTAAATACGCGTCCGAGAGAACTGGCGTCACGACACACGGTTTCGTATGCACAGTTTACCACGAATATAACGTTTAAAATCATCTAGGAACGATAGGAAAAAAGTTTACTCTTACCGGTGCGACGGGCGAACCGGCTAACCGACACGGCGCGGTACTTAGCAATCTATCGTTCCAGCGATACCTAAGTGACTCGCCGGAAGTTAACTCGCTTATAACTCGGTAAATACGCGCCCGAGAGTACTGGCGTCACGACACACGGTTTCGTATGCACAGTTTACCACGAATATAACGTTTAAAATCATCTAGGAACGATAGGAAAAAAGTTTACTCTTACCGCGAACCGGCTAAGCGACACGGCGCGGTACTTAGCAATCTATCGTTCCAGCGATACCTAAGTGACTCGCCGGAAGTTAACTCGCTTATAACTCGGTAAATACGCGCCCGAGAGTACTGGCGTCACGACACACGGTTTCGTATGCACAGTTTACCACGAATATAACGTTTAAAATCATCTAGGAACGATAGGAAAAAAGTTTACTCTTACCGCGAACCGGCTAAGCGACACGGCGCGGTACTTAGCAATCTATCGTTCCAGCGATACCTAAGTGACTCGCCGGAAGTTAACTCGCTTATAACTCGGTAAATACGCGTCCGAGAGAACTGGCGTCACGACACACGGTTTCGTATGCACAGTTTACCACGAATATAACGTTTAAAATCATCTAGGAACGATAGGAAAAAAGTTTACTCTTACCGGTGTGACGGGCGAACCGGCTAACCGACACGGCGCGGTACTTAGAAATCTATCGTTCCAGCGATACCTAAGTGACTCGCCGGAAGTTAACTCGCTTATAACTCGGTAAATACGCGTCCGAGAGTACTGGCGTCACGACACACGGTTTCGTATGCACAGTTTACCACGAATATAACGTTTAAAATCATCTAGGAACGATAGGAAAAAAGTTTACTCTTACCGCGAACCGGCTAAGCGACACGGCGCGGTACTTAGCAATCTATCGTTCCAGCGATACCTAAGTGACTCGCCGGAAGTTAACTCGCTTATAACTCGGTAAATACGCGTCCGAGAGAACTGGCGTCACGACACACGGTTTCGTATGCACAGTTTACCACGAATATAACGTTTAAAATCATCTAGGAACGATAGGAAAAAAGTTTACTCTTACCGGTGCGACGGGCGAACCGGCTAACCGACACGGCGCGGTACTTAGCAATCTATCGTTCCAGCGATACCTAAGTGACTCGCCGGAAGTTAACTCGCTTATAACTCGGTAAATACGCGTCCGAGAGAACTGGCGTCACGACACACGGTTTCGTATGCACAGTTTACCACGAATATAACGTTTAAAATCATCTAGGAACGATAGGAAAAAAGTTTACTCCTACCGGTGCGACGGGCGAACCGGCTAACCGACACGGCGCGGTACTTAGCAATCTATCGTTCCAGCGATACCTAAGTGACTCGCCGGAAGTTAACTCGCTTATAACTCGGCAAATACGCGTCCGAGAGAACTGGCGTCACGACACACGGTTTCGTCTGCACAGTTTACCACGAATATAACGCTTAAAATCATCTAGGAACGATAGGAAAAAAGTTTACTCTTAACGCGAACCGGCTAACCGACACGGCGCGGTACTTAGCAATCTATCGTTCCAGCGATACCTAAGTGACTCGCCGGAAGTTAACTCGCTTATAACTCGGTAAATACGCGTCCGAGAGAACTGGCGTCACGACACACGGTTTCGTATGCACAGTTTACCACGAATATAACGTTTAAAATCAGCTAGGAACGATAGGAAAAAAGTTTACTCTTACCGGTGCGACGGGCGAACCGGCTAAGCGACACGGCGCGGTACTTAGCAATCTATCGTTCCAGCGATACCTAAGTGACTCGCCGGAAGTTTACTCGCTTATAACTCGGTAAATACGCGTCCGAGAGAACTGGCGTCACGACACACGGTTTCGTATGCACAGTTTACCACGAATATAACGTTTAAAATCATCTAGGAACGATAGGAAAAAAGTTTACTCTTACCGGTGCGACGGGCGAACCGGCTAACCGACACGGCGCGGTACTTAGCAATCTATCGTTCCAGCGATACCTCAGTGACTCGCCGGAAGTTAACTCGCTTATAACTCGGTAAATACGCGTCCGAGAGAACTGGCGTCACGACACACGGTTTCGTATGCACAGTTTACCACGAATATAACGTTTAAAATCAGCTAGGAACGATAGGAAAAAAGTTTACTCTTACCGGTGCGACGGGCGAACCGGCTAACCGACACGGCGCGGTACTTAGCAATCTATCGTTCCAGCGATACCTAAGTGACTCGCCGGAAGTTAACTCGCTTATAACTCGGTAAATACGCGTCCGAGAGAACTGGCGTCACGACACACGGTTTCGTATGCACAGTTTACCACGAATATAACGTTTAAAATCATCTAGGAACGATAGGAAAAAAGTTTACTCTTACCGGTGCGACGGGCGAACCGGCTAACCGACACGGCGCGGTACTTAGCAATCTATCGTTCCAGCGATACCTAAGTGACTCGCCGGAAGTTAACTCGCTTATAACTCGGTAAATACGCGTCCGAGAGAACTGGCGTCACGACACACGGTTTCGTATGCACAGTTTACCACGAATATAACGTTTAAAATCATCTAGGAACGATAGGAAAAAAGTTTATTCCTACCGGTGCGACGGGCGAACCGGCTAACCGACACGGCGCGGTACTTAGCAATCTATCGTTCCAGCGATACCTAAGTGACTCGCCGGAAGTTAACTCGCTTATAACTCGGTAAATACGCGTCCGAGAGAACTGGCGTCACGACACACGGTTTCGTATGCACAGTTTACCACGAATATAACGTTTAAAATCATCTAGGAACGATAGGAAATAAGTTTACTCTTACCGCGAACCGGCTAAGCGACACGGCTCGGTACTTAGAAATCTATCGTTCCAGCGATACCTAAGTGACTCGCCGGAAGTTAACTCGCTTATAACTCGGTAAATACGCGTCCGAGAGTACTGGCGTCACGACACACGGTTTCGTATGCACAGTTTACCACGACTATAACGTTTAAAATCATCTAGGAACGATAGGAAAAAAGTTTACTCTTACCGGTGCGACGGGCGAACCGGCTAACCGACACGGCGCGGTACTTAGCAATCTATCGTTCCAGCGATACCTAAGTGACTCGCCGGAAGTTAACTCGCTTATAACTCGGTAAATACGCGTCCGAGAGAACTGGTGTCACGACACACGGTTTCGTATGCACAGTTTACCACGAATATAACGTTTAAAATCATCTAGGAACGATAGGAAAAAAGTTTACTCTTACCGGTGCGACGGGCGAACCGGCTAACCGACACGGCGCGGTACTTAGCAATCTATCGTTCCAGCGATACCTAAGTGACTCGCCGGAAGTTAACTCGCTTATAACTCGGTAAATACACGTCCGAGAGAACTGGCGTCACGACACACGGTTTCGTATGCACAGTTTACCACGAATATAACGTTTAAAATCATCTAGGAACGATAGGAAAAACGTTTACTCCTACCTGTGCGACGGGCGAACCGGCTAACCGACACGGCGCGGTACTTAGCAATCTATCGTTCCAGCGGTACCTAAGTGACTTGCCGGAAGTTAACTCGCTTATAACTCGGTAAATACGCGTCCGAGAGAATTGGCGTCACGACACACGGTTTCGTCTGCACAGTTTACCACGAATATAACGTTTAAAATCATCTAGGAACGATAGGAAAAAAGTTTACTCTTACCGCGAACCGGCTAAGCGACACGGCGCGGTACTTAGCAATCTATCGTTCCAGCGATACCTAAGTGACTCGCCGGAAGTCAACTCGCTTATAACTCGGTAAATACGCGTCCGAGAGAACTGGCGTCACGACACACGGTTTCGTATGCACAGTTTACCACGAATATAACGTTTAAAATCATCTAGGAACGATAGGAAAAAAGTTTACTCTTACCGCGAACCGGCTAAGCGACACGGCTCGGTACTTAGCAATCTATCGTTCCAGCGATACCTAAGTGACTCGCCGGAAGTTAACTCGCTTATAACTCGGTAAATACGCGCCCGAGAGTACTGGCGTCACGACACACGGTTTCGTATGCACAGTTTACCACGAATATAACGTTTAAAATCATCTAGGAACGATAGGAAAAAAGTTTACTCTTACCGCGAACCGGCTAAGCGACACGGCGCGGTACTTAGCAATCTATCGTTCCAGCGATACCTAAGTGACTCGCCGGAAGTTAACTCGCTTATAACTCGGTAAATACGCGTCCGAGAGTACTGGCGTCACGACACACGGTTTCGTATGCACAGTTTACCACGAATATAACGTTTAAAATCATCTAGGAACGATAGGAAAAATGTTTACTCTTACCGCGAACCGGCTAAGCGACACGGCTCGGTACTTAGAAATCTATCGTTCCAGCGATACCTAAGTGACTCGCCGGAAGTTAACTCGCTTATAACTCGGTAAATACGCGTCCGAGAGTACTGGCGTCACGACACACGGTTTCGTATGCACAGTTTACCACGAATATAACGTTTAAAATCATCTAGGAACGATAGGAAAAAAGTTTACTCTTACCGGTGCGACGGGCGAACCGGCTAACCGACACGGCGCGGTACTTAGCAATCTATCGTTCCAGCGATACCTAAGTGACTCGCCGGAAGTTAACTCGCTTATAACTCGGTAAATACGCGTCCGAGAGAACTGGCGTCACGACACACGGTTTCGTATGCACAGTTTACCACGAATATAACGTTTAAAATCATCTAGGAACGATAGGAAAAAAGTTTACTCTTACCGGTGCGACGGGCGAACCGGCTAACCGACACGGCGCGGTACTTAGCAATCTATCGTTCCAGCGATACCTAAGTGACTCGCCGGAAGTTAACTCGCTTATAACTCGGTAAATACGCGCCCGAGAGTACTGGCGTCACGACACACGGTTTCGTATGCACAGTTTACCACGAATATAACGTTTAAAATCATCTAGGAACGATAGGAAAAAAGTTTACTCTTACCGCGAACCGGCTAAGCGACACGGCGCGGTACTTAGCAATCTATCGTTCCAGCGATACCTAAGTGACTCGCCGGAAGTTAACTCGCTTATAACTCGGTAAATACGCGCCCGAGAGTACTGGCGTCACGACACACGGTTTCGTATGCACAGTTTACCACGAATATAACGTTTAAAATCATCTAGGAACGATAGGAAAAAAGTTTACTCTTACCGCGAACCGGCTAAGCGACACGGCGCGGTACTTAGCAATCTATCGTTCCAGCGATACCTAAGTGACTCGCCGGAAGTTAACTCGCTTATAACTCGGTAAATACGCGTCCGAGAGAACTGGCGTCACGACACACGGTTTCGTATGCACAGTTTACCACGAATATAACGTTTAAAATCATCTAGGAACGATAGGAAAAAAGTTTACTCTTACCGGTATGACGGGCGAACCGGCTAACCGACACGGCGCGGTACTTAGCAATCTATCGTTCCAGCGATACCTAAGTGACTCGCCGGAAGTTAACTCGCTTATAACTCGGTAAATACGCGTCCGAGAGAACTGGCGTCACGACACACGGTTTCGTATGCACAGTTTACCACGAATATAACGTTTAAAATCATCTAGGAACGATAGGAAAAAAGTTTACTCTTACCGGTGCGACGGGCGAACCGGCTAACCGACACGGCGCGGTACTTAGCAATCTATCGTTCCAGCGATACCTAAGTGACTCGCCGGAAGTTAACTCGCTTATAACTCGGTAAATACGCGTCCGAGAGAACTGGCGTCACGACACACGGTTTCGTATGCACAGTTTACCACGAATATAACGTTTAAAATCATCTAGGAACGATAGGAAAAAAGTTTACTCTTACCGCGAACCGGCTAAGCGACACGGCGCGGTACTTAGCAATCTATCGTTCCAGCGATACCTAAGTGACTCGCCGGAAGTTAACTCGCTTATAACTCGGTAAATACGCGTCCGAGAGAACTGGCGTCACGACACACGGTTTCGTATGCACAGTTTACCACGACTATACCGTTTAAAATCATCTAGGAACGATAGGAAAAAAGTTTACTCTTACCGGTGCGACGGGCGAACCGGCTAACCGACACGGCGCGGTACTTAGCAATCTATCGTTCCAGCGATACCTAAGTGACTCGCCGGAAGTTAACTCGCTTATAACTCGGTAAATACGCGTCCGAGAGAACTGGCGTCACGACACACGGTTTCGTATGCACAGTTTACCACGAATATAACGTTTAAAATCATCTAGGAACGATAGGAAAAAAGTTTACTCTTACCGGTGCGACGGGCGAACCGGCTAACCGACACGGCGCGGTACTTAGCAATCTATCGTTCCAGCGATACCTAAGTGACTCGCCGGAAGTTAACTCGCTTATAACTCGGTAAATACGCGTCCGAGAGAACTGGCGTCACGACACACGGTTTCGTATGCACAGTTTACCACGAATATAACGTTTAAAATCATCTAGGAACGATAGGAAAAAAGTTTACTCTTACCGGTGCGACGGGCGAACCGGCTAACCGACACGGCGCGGTACTTAGCAATCTATCGTTCCAGCGATACCTAAGTGACTCGCCGGAAGTTAACTCGCTTATAACTCGGCAAATACGCGTCCGAGAGAACTGGCGTCACGACACACGGTTTCGTATGCACAGTTTACCACGAATATAACGTTTAAAATCATCTAGGAACGATAGGAAAAAAGTTTACTCTTACCGGTGCGACGGGCGAACCGGCTAACCGACACGGCGCGGTACTTAGCAATCTATCGTTCCAGCGATACCTAAGTGACTCGCCGGAAGTTAACTCGCTTATAACTCGGTAAATACGCGTCCGAGAGAACTGGCGTCACGACACACGGTTTCGTATGCACAGTTTACCACGAATATAACGTTTAAAATCATCTAGGAACGATAGGAAAAAAGTTTACTCTTACCGCGAACCGGCTAAGCGACACGGCGCGGTACTTAGCAATCTATCGTTCCAGCGATACCTAAGTGACTCGCCGGAAGTTAACTCGCTTATAACTCGGTAAATACGCGTCCGAGAGAACTGGCGTCACGACACACGGTTTCGTCTGCACAGTTTACCACGAATATAACGTTTAAAATCATCTAGGAACGATAGGAAAAAAGTTTACTCTTACCGCGAACCGGCTAAGCGACACGGCGCGGTACTTAGCAATCTATCGTTCCAGCGATACCTAAGTGACTCGCCGGAAGTTAACTCGCTTATAACTCGGTAAATACGCGTCCGAGAGAACTGGCGTCACGACACACGGTTTCGTATGCACAGTTAACCACGAATATAACGTTTAAAATCATCTAGGAACGATAGGAAAAAAGTTTACTCCTACCGGTGCGACGGGCGAACCGGCTAACCGACACGGCGCGGTACTTAGCAATCTATCGTTCCAGCGATACCTAAGTGACTCGCCGGAAGTTAACTCGCTTATAACTCGGTAAATACGCGTCCGAGAGAACTGGCGTCACGACACACGGTTTCGTCTGCACAGTTTACCACGAATATAACGTTTAAAATCATCTAGGAACGATAGGAAAAAAGTTTACTCTTACCGCGAACCGGCTAAGCGACACGGCGCGGTACTTAGCAATCTATCGTTCCAGCGATACCTAAGTGACTCGCCGGAAGTTAACTCGCTTATAACTCGGTAAATACGCGTCCGAGAGAACTGGCGTCACGACACACGGTTTCGTATGCACAGTTTACCACGAATATAACGTTTAAAATCATCTAGGAACGATAGGAAAAAAGTTTACTCTTACCGGTGCGACGGGCGAACCGGCTAACCGACACGGCGCGGTACTTAGCAATCTATCGTTCCAGCGATACCTAAGTGACTCGCCGGAAGTTAACTCGCTTATAACTCGGTAAATACGCGTCCGAGAGAACTGGCGTCACGACACACGGTTTCGTATGCACAGTTTACCACGAATATAACGTTTAAAATCATCTAGGAACGATAGGAAAAAAGTTTACTCTTACCGGTGCGACGGGCGAACCGGCTAACCGACACGGCGCGGTACTTAGCAATCTATCGTTCCAGCGATACCTAAGTGACTCGCCGGAAGTTAACTCGCTTATAACTCGGTAAATACGCGTCCGAGAGAACTGGCGTCACGACACACGGTTTCGTATGCACAGTTTACCACGAATATAACGTTTAAAATCATCTAGGAACGATAGGAAAAAAGTTTACTCTTACCGGTGCGACGGGCGAACCGGCTAACCGACACGGCGCGGTACTTAGCAATCTATCGTTCCAGCGATACCTAAGTGACTCGCCGGAAGTTAACTCGCTTATAACTCGGTAAATACGCGTCCGAGAGAACTGGCGTCACGACACACGGTTTCGTATGCACAGTTTACCACGAATATAACGTTTAAAATCATCTAGGAACGATAGGAAAAAAGTTTACTCTTACCGCGAACCGGCTAAGCGACACGGCGCGGTACTTAGCAATCTATCGTTCCAGCGATACCTAAGTGACTCGCCGGAAGTTAACTCGCTTATAACTCGGTAAATACGCGTCCGAGAGAACTGGCGTCACGACACACGGTTTCGTCTGCACAGTTTACCACGAATATAACGTTTAAAATCATCTAGGAACGATAGGAAAAAAGTTTACTCTTACCGCGAACCGGCTAAGCGACACGGCGCGGTACTTAGCAATCTATCGTTCCAGCGATACCTAAGTGACTCGCCGGAAGTTAACTCGCTTATAACTCGGTAAATACGCGTCCGAGAGAACTGGCGTCACGACACACGGTTTCGTATGCACAGTTAACCACGAATATAACGTTTAAAATCATCTAGGAACGATAGGAAAAAAGTTTACTCCTACCGGTGCGACGGGCGAACCGGCTAACCGACACGGCGCGGTACTTAGCAATCTATCGTTCCAGCGATACCTAAGTGACTCGCCGGAAGTTAACTCGCTTATAACTCGGTAAATACGCGTCCGAGAGAACTGGCGTCACGACACACGGTTTCGTCTGCACAGTTTACCACGAATATAACGTTTAAAATCATCTAGGAACGATAGGAAAAAAGTTTACTCTTACCGCGAACCGGCTAAGCGACACGGCGCGGTACTTAGCAATCTATCGTTCCAGCGATACCTAAGTGACTCGCCGGAAGTTAACTCGCTTATAACTCGGTAAATACGCGTCCGAGAGAACTGGCGTCACGACACACGGTTTCGTATGCACAGTTTACCACGAATATAACGTTTAAAATCATCTAGGAACGATAGGAACAAAGTTTACTCCTACCGGTGCGACGGGCGAACCGGCTAACCGACACGGCGCGGTACTTAGCAATCTATCGTTCCAGCGATACCTAAGTGACTCGCCGGATGTTAACTCGCTTATAACTCGGTAAATACGCGTCCGAGAGAACTGGCGTCACGACACACGGTTTCGTCTGCACAGTTTACCACGAATATAACGTTTAAAATCATCTAGGAACGATAGGAAAAAAGTTTACTCTTACCGCGAACCGGCTAAGCGACACGGCGCGGTACTTAGCAATCTATCGTTCCAGCGATACCTAAGTGACTCGCCGGAAGTTAACTCGCTTATAACTCGGTAAATACGCGTCCGAGAGAACTGGCGTCACGACACACGGTTTCGTATGCACAGTTAACCACGAATATAACGTTTAAAATCATCTAGGAACGATAGGAAAAAAGTTTACTCCTACCGGTGCGACGGGCGAACCGGCTAACCGACACGGCGCGGTACTTAGCAATCTATCGTTCCAGCGATACCTAAGTGACTCGCCGGAAGTTAACTCGCTTATAACTCGGTAAATACGCGTCCGAGAGAACTGGCGTCACGACACACGGTTTCGTCTGCACAGTTTACCACGAATATAACGTTTAAAATCATCTAGGAACGATAGGAAAAAAGTTTACTCTTACCGCGAACCGGCTAAGCGACACGGCGCGGTACTTAGCAATCTATCGTTCCAGCGATACCTAAGTGACTCGCCGGAAGTTAACTCGCTTATAACTCGGTAAATACGCGTCCGAGAGAACTGGCGTCACGACACACGGTTTCGTCTGCACAGTTTACCACGAATATAACGTTTAAAATCATCTAGGAACGATAGGAAAAAAGTTTACTCTTACCGCGAACCGGCTAAGCGACACGGCGCGGTACTTAGCAATCTATCGTTCCAGCGATACCTAAGTGACTCGCCGGAAGTTAACTCGCATATAACTCGGTAAATACGCGTCCGAGAGAACTGGCGTCACGACACACGGTTTCGTATGCACAGTTTACCACGAATATAACGTTTAAAATCATCTAGGAACGATAGGAAAAAAGTTTACTCTTACCGCGAACCGGCTAAGCGACACGGCTCGGTACTTAGCAATCTATCGTTCCAGCGATACCTAAGTGACTCGCCGGAAGTTAACTCGCTTATAACTCGGTAAATACGCGCCCGAGAGTACTGGCGTCACGACACACGGTTTCGTATGCACAGGTTACCACGAATATAACGTTTAAAATCATCTAGGAACGATAGGAAAAAAGTTTACTCTTACCGCGAACCGGCTAAGCGACACGGCGCGGTACTTAGCAATCTATCGTTCCAGCGATACCTAAGTGACTCGCCGGAAGTTAACTCGCTTATAACTCGGTAAATACGCGTCCGAGAGAACTGGCGTCACGACACACGGTTTCGTATGCACAGTTTACCACGAATATAACGTTTAAAATCATCTAGGAACGATAGGAAAAAAGTTTACTCTTACCGGTGCGACGGGCGAACCGGCTAACCGACACGGCGCGGTACTTAGCAATCTATCGTTCCAGCGATACCTAAGTGACTCGCCGGAAGTTAACTCGCTTATAACTCGGTAAATACGCGTCCGAGAGAACTGGCGTCACGACACACGGTTTCGTATGCACAGTTTACCACGAATATAACGTTTAAAATCATCTAGGAACGATAGGAAAAAAGTTTACTCTTACCGGTGCGACGGGCGAACCGGCTAACCGACACGGCGCGGTACTTAGCAATCTATCGTTCCAGCGATACCTAAGTGACTCGCCGGAAGTTAACTCGCTTATAACTCGGTAAATACGCGTCCGAGAGAACTGGCGTCACGACACACGGTTTCGTCTGCACAGTTTACCACGAATATAACGTTTAAAATCATCTAGGAACGATAGGAAAAAAGTTTACTCTTACCGCGAACCGGCTAAGCGACACGGCGCGGTACTTAGCAATCTATCGTTCCAGCGATACCTAAGTGACTCGCCGGAAGTTAACTCGCTTATAACTCGGTAAATACGCGTCCGAGAGAACTGGCGTCACGACACACAGTTTCGTATGCACAGTTTACCACGAATATAACGTTTAAAATCATCTAGGAACGATAGGAAAAAAGTTTACTCTTACCGGTGCGACGGGCGAACCGGCTAACCGACACGGCGCGGTACTTAGCAATCTATCGTTCCAGCGATACCTAAGTGACTCGCCGGAAGTTAACTCGCTTATAACTCGGTAAATACGCGTCCGAGAGAACTGGCGTCACGACACACGGTTTCGTATGCACAGTTTACCACGACTATAACGTTTAAAATCATCTAGGAACGATAGGAAAAAAGTTTACTCTTACCGGTGCGACGGGCGAACCGGCTAACCGACACGGCGCGGTACTTAGCAATCTATCGTTCCAGCGATACCTAAGTGACTCGCCGGAAGTTAACTCGCTTATAACTCGGTAAATACGCGTCCGAGAAAACTGGCGTCACGACACACGGTTTCGTATGCACAGTTTACCACGAATATAACGTTTAAAATCATCTAGGAACGGTAGGAAAAAAGTTTACTCTTACCGGTGCGACGGGCGAACCGGCTAACCGACACGGCGCGGTACTTAGCAATCTATCGTTCCAGCGATACCTAAGTGACTCGCCGGAAGTTAACTCGCTTATAACTCGGTAAATACGCGTCCGAGAGTACTGGCGTCACGACACACGGTTTCGTATGCACAGTTTACCACGAATATAACGTTTAAAATCATCTAGGAACGATAGGAAAAAAGTTTACTCTTACCGCGAACCGGCTAAGCGACACGGCTCGGTACATAGCAATCTATCGTTCCAGCGATACCTAAGTGACTCGCCGGAAGTTAACTCGCTTATAACTCGGTAAATACGCGTCCGAGAGTACTGGCGTCACGACACACGGTTTCGTATGCACAGTTTACCACGAATATAACGTTTAAAATCATCTAGGAACGATAGGAAAAAAGTTTACTCTTACCGCGAACCGGCTAAGCGACACGGGGCGGTACTTAGCAATCTATCGTTCCAGCGATACCTAAGTGACTCGCCGGAAGTTAACTCGCTTATAACTCGGTAAATACGCGTCCGAGAGAACTGGAGTCACGACACACGGTTTCGTATGCACAGTTTACCACGAATATAACGTTTAAAATCATCTAGGAACGATAGGAAAAAAGTTTACTCTTACCGGTGCGACGGGCGAACCGGCTAACCGACACGGCGCGGTACTTAGCAATCTATCGTTCCAGCGATACCTAAGTGACTCGCCGGAAGTTAACTCGCTTATAACTCGGTAAATACGCGTCCGAGAGAACTGGCGTCACGACACACGGTTTCGTATGCACAGTTTACCACGAATATAACGTTTAAAATCATCTAGGAACGATAGGAAAAAAGTTTACTCTTACCGCGAACCGACTAAGCGACACGGCGCGGTACTTAGCAATCTATCGTTCCAGCGATACCTAAGTGACTCGCCGGAAGTTAACTCGCTTATAACTCGGTAAATACGCGTCCGAGAGAACTGGCGTCACGACACACGGTTTCGTATGCACAGTTTACCACGAATATATCGTTTAAAATCATCTAGGAACGATAGGAAAAAAGTTTACTCTTACCGCGAACCGGCTAAGCGACACGGCGCGGTACTTAGCAATCTATCGTTCCAGCGATACCTAAGTGACTCGCCGGAAGTTAACTCGCTTATAACTCGGTAAATACGCGTCCGAGAGTACTGGCGTCACGACACACGGTTTCGTATGCACAGTTTACCACGAATATAACGTTTAAAATCATCTAGGAACGATAGGAAAAAAGTTTACTCTTACCGCGAACCGGCTAAGCGACACGGCTCGGTACTTAGCAATCTATCGTTCCAGCGATACCTAAGTGACTCGCCGGAAGTTAACTCGCTTATAACTCGGTAAATACGCGTCCGAGAGTACTGGCGTCACGACACACGGTTTCGTATGCACAGTTTACCACGAATATAACGTTTAAAATCATCTAGGAACGATAGGAAAAAAGTTTACTCTTACCGCGAACCGGCTAAGCGACACGGGGCGGTACTTAGCAATCTATCGTTCCAGCGATACCTAAGTGACTCGCCGGAAGTTAACTCGCTTATAACTCGGTAAATACGCGTCCGAGAGAACTGGAGTCACGACACACGGTTTCGTATGCACAGTTTACCACGAATATAACGTTTAAAATCATCTAGGAACGATAGGAAAAAAGTTTACTCTTACCGGTGCGACGGGCGAACCGGCTAAGCGACACGGCGCGGTACTTAGCAATCTATCGTTCCAGCGATACCTAAGTGACTCGCCGGAAGTTAACTCGCTTATAACTCGGTAAATACGCGTCCGAGAGAACTGGCGTCACGACACACGGTTTCGTATGCACAGTTTACCACGAATATAACGTTTAAAATCATCTAGGAACGATAGGAAAAAAGTTTACTCTTACCGCGAACCGACTAAGCGACACGGCGCGGTACTTAGCAATCTATCGTTCCAGCGATACCTAAGTGACTCGCCGGAAGTTAACTCGCTTATAACTCGGTAAATACGCGTCCGAGAGAACTGGCGTCACGACACACGGTTTCGTATGCACAGTTTACCACGAATATAATGTTTAAAATCATCTAGGAACGATAGGAAAAAAGTTTACTCTTACCGCGAACCGGCTAAGCGACACGGCGCGGTACTTAGCAATCTATCGTTCCAGCGATACCTAAGTGACTCGCCGGAAGTTAACTCGATTATAACTCGGTAAATACGCGTCCGAGAGAACTGGCGTCACGACACACGGTTTCGTATGCACAGTTTACCACGAATATAACGTTTAAAATCATCTAGGAACGATAGGAAAAAAGTTTACTCTTACCGGTGCGACGGGCGAACCGGCTAACCGACACGGCGCGGTACTTAGCAATCTATCGTTCCAGCGATACCTAAGTGACTCGCCGGAAGTTAACTCGCTTATAACTCGGTAAATACGCGTCCGAGAGAACTGGCGTCACGACACACGGTTTCGTCTGCACAGTTTACCACGAATATAACGTTTAAAATCATCTAGGAACGATAGGAAAAAAGTTTACTCTTACCGCGAACCGGCTAAGCGACACGGCGCGGTACTTTCAAATCTATCGTTCCAGCGATACCTAAGTGACTCGCCGGAAGTTAACTCGCTTATAACTCGGTAAATACGCGTCCGAGAGAACTGGCGTCACGACACACGGTTTCGTATGCACAGTTTACCACGAATATAACGTTTAAAATCATCTAGGAACGATAGGAAAAAAGTTTACTCCTACCGGTGCGACGGGCGAACCGGCTAACCGACACGGCGCGGTACTTAGCAATCTATCGTTCCAGCGATACCTAAGTGACTCGCCGGAAGTTAACTCGCTTATAACTCGGTGAATACGCGTCCGAGAGAACTGGCGTCACGACACACGGTTTCGTATGCACAGTTTACCACGAATATAACGTTTAAAATCATCTAGGAACGATAGGAAAAAAGTTTACTCCTACCGGTGCGACGGGGGAACCGGCTAACCGACACGGCGCGGTACTTAGCAATCTATCGTTCCAGCGATACCTAAGTGACTCGCCGGAAGTTATCTCGCTTATAACTCGGTAAATACGCGTCCGAGAGAACTGGCGTCACGACACACGGTTTCGTATGCACAGTTTACCACGAATATAACGTTTAAAACCATCTAGGAACGATAGGAAAAATGTTTACTCTTACCGGTGCGACGGGCGAACCGGCTAACCGACACGGCGCGGTACTTAGCAATCTATCGTTCCAGCGATACCTAAGTGACTCGCCGGAAGTTAACTCGCTTATAACTCGGTAAATACGCGTCCGAGAGAACTGGTGTCACGACACACGGTTTCGTATGCACAGTTTACCACGAATATAACGTTTAAAATCATCTAGGAACGATAGGAAAAAAGTTTACTCCTACCGGTGCGACGGGCGAACCGGCTAACCGACACGGCGCGGTACTTAGGAATCTATCGTTCCAGCGATACCTAAGTGACTCGCCGGAAGTTAACTCGCTTATAACTCGGTAAATACGCGTCCGAGAGAACTGGCGTCACGACACACGGTTTCGTATGCACAGTTTACCACGAATATAACGTTTAAAATCATCTAGGAACGATAGGAAAAAAGTTTACTCTTACCGCGAACCGGCTAAGCGACACGGCTCGGTACTTAGCAATCTATAGTTCCAGCGATACCTAAGTGACTCGCCGGCAGTTAACTCGCTTATAACTCGGTAAATACGCGTCCGACAGTACTGGCGTCACGACACACGGTTTCGTATGCACAGTTTACCACGAATATAACGTTTAAAATCATCTAGGAACGATAGGAAAAAAGTTTACTCTTACCGCGAACCGGCTAAGCGACACGGCGCGGTACTTAGCAATCTATCGTTCCAGCGATACCTAAGTGACTCGCCGGAAGTTAACTCGCTTATAACTCGGTAAATACGCGTCCGAGAGAACTGGCGTCACGACACACCGTTTCGTATGCACAGTTTACCACGAATATAACGTTTAAAATCATCTAGGAACGATAGGAAAAAAGTTTACTCTTACCGCGAACCGGCTAAGCGACACGTCGCGGTACTTAGCAATCTATCGTTCCAGCGATACCTAAGTGACTCGCCGGAAGTTAACTCGCTTATAACTCGGTAAATACGCGTCCGAGAGAACTGGCCTCACGACACACGGTTTCGTATGCACAGTTTACCACGAATATATCGTTTAAAATCATCTAGGAACGATAGGAAAAAAGTTTACTCTAACCGCGAACCGGCTAAGCGACACGGCGCGGTACTTAGCAATCTATCGTTCCAGCGATACCTAAGTGACTCGCCGGAAGTTAACTCGCTTATAACTCGGTAAATACGCGTCCGAGAGAACTGGCGTCACGACACACGGTTTCGTATGCACAGTTTACCACGAATATAACGTTTAAAATCATCTAGGAACGATAGGAAAAAAGTTTACTCTTACCGCGAACCGGCTAAGCGACACGGCTCGGTACTTAGCAATCTATCGTTCCAGCGATACCTAAGTGACTCGCCGGAAGTTAACTCGCTTATAACTCGGTAAATACGCGTCCGAGAGTACTGGCGTCACGAAACACGGTTTCGTATGCACAGTTTACCACGAATATAACGTTTAAAATCATCTAGGAACGATAGGAAAAAAGTTTACTCTTACCGCGAACCGGCTAAGCGACACGGCGCGGTACTTAGCAATCTATCGTTCCAGCGATACCTAAGTGACTCGCCGGAAGTTAACTCGCTTATAACTCGGTAAATACGCGTCCGAGAGAACTGGTGTCACGACACACGGTTTCGTATGCACAGTTTACCACGAATATAACGTTTAAAATCATCTAGGAACGATAGGAAAAAAGTTTACTCTTACCGGTGCGACGGGCGAACCGGCTAACCGACACGGCGCGGTACTTAGCAATCTATCGTTCCAGCGATACCTAAGTGACTCGCCGGAAGTTAACTCGCTTATAACTCGGTAAATACGCGTCCGAGAGAACTGGCGTCACGACACACGGTTTCGTATGCACAGTTTACCACGAATATAACGTTTAAAATCATCTAGGAACGATAGGAAAAAAGTTTACTCCTACCGGTGCGACGGGGGAACCGGCTAACCGACACGGCGCGGTACTTAGCAATCTATCGTTCCAGCGATACCTAAGTGACTCGCCGGAAGTTAACTCGCTTATAACTCGGTAAATACGCGTCCGAGAGAACTGGCGTCACGACACACGCTTTCGTATGCACAGTTTACCACGAATATAACGTTTAAAATCATCTAGGAACGATAGGAAAAAAGTTTACTCTTACCGGTGCGACGGGCGAACCGGCTAACCGACACGGCGCGGTACTTAGCAATCTATCGTTCCAGCGATACCTAAGTGACTCGCCGGAAGTTAACTCGCTTATAACTCGGTAAATACGCGTCCGAGAGAACTGGCGTCACGACACACGGTTTCGTCTGCACAGTTTACCACGAATATAACGTTTAAAATCATCTAGGAACGATAGGAAAAAAGTTTACTCTTACCGCGAACCGGCTAAGCGACACGGCGCGGTACTTAGCAATCTATCGTTCCAGCGATACCTAAGTGACTCGTCGGAAGTTAACTCGCTTATAACTCGGTAAATACGCGTCCGAGAGAACTGGCGTCACGACACACGGTTTCGTATGCACAGTTTACCACGAATATAACGTTTAAAATCATCTAGGAACGATAGGAAAAAAGTTTACTCTTACCGCGAACCGGCTAAGCGACACGGCTCGGTACTTAGCAATCTATCGTTCCAGCGATACCTAAGTGACTCGCCGGAAGTTAACTCGCTTATAACTCGGTAAATACGCGTCCGAGAGTACTGGCGTCACGACACACGGTTTCGTATGCACAGTTTACCACGAATATAACGTTTAAAATCATCTAGGAACGATAGGAAAAAAGTTTACTCTTACCGCGAACCGGCTAAGCGACACGGCGCGGTACTTAGCAATCTATCGTTCCAGCGATACCTAAGTGACTCGCCGGAAGTTAACTCGCTTATAACTCGGTAAATACGCGTCCGAGAGAACTGGTGTCACGACACACGGTTTCGTATGCACAGTTTACCACGAATATAACGTTTAAAATCATCTAGGAACGATAGGAAAAAAGTTTACTCTTACCGGTGTGACGGGCGAACCGGCTAACCGACACGGCGCGGTACTTAGCAATCTATCGTTCCAGCGATACCTAAGTGACTCGCCGGAAGTTAACTCGCTTATAACTCGGTAAATACGCGTCCGAGAGAACTGGCGTCACGACACACGGTTTCGTATGCACAGTTTACCACGAATATAACGTTTAAAATCATCTAGGAACGATAGGAAAAAAGTTTACTCCTACCGGTGCGACGGGGGAACCGGCTAACCGACACGGCGCGGTACTTAGCAATCTATCGTTCCAGCGATACCTAAGTGACTCGCCGGAAGTTAACTCGCTTATAACTCGGTAAATACGCGTCCGAGAGAACTGGCGTCACGACACACGGTTTCGTATGCACAGTTTACCACGAATATAACGTTTAAAATCATCTAGGAACGATAGGAAAAAAGTTTACTCTTACCGGTGCGACGGGCGAACCGGCTAACCGACACGGCGCGGTACTTAGCAATCTATCGTTCCAGCGATACCTAAGTGACTCGCCGGAAGTTAACTCGCTTATAACTCGGTAAATACGCGTCCGAGAGAACTGGTGTCACGACACACGGTTTCGTATGCACAGTTTACCACGAATATAACGTTTAAAATCATCTAGGAACGATAGGAAAAAAGTTTACTCCTACCGGTGCGACGGGCGAACCGGCTAACCGACACGGCGCGGTACTTAGCAATCTATCGTTCCAGCGATACCTAAGTGACTCGCCGGAAGTTAACTCGCTTATAACTCGGTAAATACGCGTCCGAGAGAACTGGCGTCACGACACACGGTTTCGTATGCACAGTTTACCACGAATATAACGTTTAAAATCATCTAGGAACGATAGGAAAAAAGTTTACTCTTACCGGTGCGACGGGCGAACCGGCTAACCGACACGGCGCGGTACTTAGCAATCTATCGTTCCAGCGATACCTAAGTGACTCGCCGGAAGTTAACTCGCTTATAACTCGGTAAATACGCGTCCGAGAGAACTGGCGTCACGACACACGGTTTCGTATGCACAGTTTACCACGAATATAACGTTTAAAATCATCTAGGAACGATAGGAAAAAAGTTTACTCTTACCGCGAACCGGCTAAGCGACACGGCGCGGTACTTAGCAATCTATCGTTCCAGCGATACCTAAGTGACTCGCCGGAAGTTAACTCGCTTATAACTCGGTAAATACGCGTCCGAGAGAACTGGCGTCACGACACACGGTTTCGTATGCACAGTTTACCACGAATATAACGTTTAAAATCATCTAGGAACGATAAGAAAAAAGTTTACTCTTACCGGTGCGACGGGCGAACCGGCTAACCGACACGGCGCGGTACTTAGCAATCTATCGTTCCAGCGATACCTAAGTGACTCGCCGGAAGTTAACTCGCTTATAACTCGGTAAATACGCGTCCGAGAGAACTGGCCTCACGACACACGGTTTCGTATGCACAGTTTACCACGAATATAAAGTTTAAAATCATCTAGGAACGATAAGAAAAAAGTTTAATCTTACCGGTGCGACGGGCGAACCGGCTAACCGACACGGCGCGGTACTTAGCAATCTATCGTTCCAGCGATACCTAAGTGACTCGCCGGAAGTTAACTCGCTTATAACTCGGTAAATACGCGTCCGAGAGAACTGGCGTCACGACACACGGTTTCGTATGCACAGTTTACCACGAATATAACGTTTAAAATCATCTAGGAACGATAAGAAAAAAGTTTACTCTTACCGGTGCGACGGGCGAACCGGCTAACCGACACGGCGCGGTACTTAGCAATCTATCGTTCCAGCGATACCTAAGTGACTCGCCGGAAGTTAACTCGCTTATAACTCGGTAAATACGCGTCCGAGAGAACTGGCGTCACGACACACGGTTTCGTATGCACAGTCATCTAGGAACGATAGGAAAAAAGTTTACTCTTACCGCGAACCGGCTAAGCGACACGGCGCGGTACTTAGCAATCTATCGTTCCAGCGATACCTAAGTGACTCGCCGGAAGTTAACTCGCTTATAACTCGGTAAATACGCGTCCGAGAGAACTGGCGTCACGACACACGGTTTCGTCTGCACAGTTTACCACGAATATAACGTTTAAAATCATCTAGGAACGATAGGAAAAAAGTTTACTCTTACCGCGAACCGGCTAAGCGACACGGCGCGGTACTTAGCAATCTATCGTTCCAGCGATACCTAAGTGACTCGCCGGAAGTTAACTCGCTTATAACTCGGTAAATACGCGTCCGAGAGAACTGGCGTCACGACACACGGTTTCGTATGCACAGTTAACCACGAATATAACGTTTAAAATCATCTAGGAACGATAGGAAAAAAGTTTACTCCTACCGGTGCGACGGGCGAACCGGCTAACCGACACGGCGCGGTACTTAGCAATCTATCGTTCCAGCGATACCTAAGTGACTCGCCGGAAGTTAACTCGCTTATAACTCGGTAAATACGCGTCCGAGAGAACTGGCGTCACGACACACGGTTTCGTATGCACAGTTTACCACGAATATAACGTTTAAAATCATCTAGGAACGATAGGAAAAAAGTTTACTCTTACCGCGAACCGGCTAAGCGACACGGCGCGGTACTTAGCAATCTATCGTTCCAGCGATACGTAAGTGACTCGCCGGAAGTTAACTCGCTTATAACTCGGTAAATACGCGTCCGAGAGAACTGGTGTCACGACACACGGTTTCGTATGCACAGTTTACCACGAATATAATGTTTAAAATCATCTAGGAACGATAGGAAAAAAGTTTACTCTTACCGGTGTGACGGGCGAACCGGCTAACCGACACGGCGCGGTACTTAGCAATCTATCGTTCCAGCGATACCTAAGTGACTCGCCGGAAGTTAACTCGCTTATAACTCGGTAAATACGCGTCCGAGAGAACTGGCGTCACGACACACGGTTTCGTATGCACAGTTTACCACGAATATAACGTTTAAAATCATCTAGGAACGATAGGAAAAAAGTTTACTCCTACCGGTGCGACGGGGGAACCGGCTAACCGACACGGCGCGGTACTTAGCAATCTATCGTTCCAGCGATACCTAAGTGACTCGCCGGAAGTTAACTCGCTTATAACTCGGTAAATACGCGTCCGAGAGAACTGGCGTCACGACACACGGTTTCGTATGCACAGTTTACCACGAATATAACGTTTAAAATCATCTAGGAACGATAGGAAAAAAGTTTACTCTTACCGGTGCGACGGGCGAACCGGCTAACCGACACGGCGCGGTACTTAGCAATCTATCGTTCCAGCGATACCTAAGTGACTCGCCGGAAGTTAACTCGCTTATAACTCGGTAAATACGCGTCCGAGAGAACTGGTGTCACGACACACGGTTTCGTATGCACAGTTTACCACGAATATAACGTTTAAAATCATCTAGGAACGATAGGAAAAAAGTTTACTCCTACCGGTGCGACGGGCGAACCGGCTAACCGACACGGCGCGGTACTTAGCAATCTATCGTTCCAGCGATACCTAAGTGACTCGCCGGAAGTTAACTCGCTTATAACTCGGTAAATACGCGTCCGAGAGAACTGGCGTCACGACACACGGTTTCGTATGCACAGTTTACCACGAATATAACGTTTAAAATCATCTAGGAACGATAGGAAAAAAGTTTACTCTTACCGGTGCGACGGGCGAACCGGCTAACCGACACGGCGCGGTACTTAGCAATCTATCGTTCCAGCGATACCTAAGTGACTCGCCGGAAGTTAACTCGCTTATAACTCGGTAAATACGCGTCCGAGAGAACTGGCGTCACGACACACGGTTTCGTATGCACAGTTTACCACGAATATAACGTTTAAAATCATCTAGGAACGATAGGAAAAAAGTTTACTCTTACCGCGAACCGGCTAAGCGACACGGCGCGGTACTTAGCAATCTATCGTTCCAGCGATACCTAAGTGACTCGCCGGAAGTTAACTCGCTTATAACTCGGTAAATACGCGTCCGAGAGAACTGGCGTCACGACACACGGTTTCGTATGCACAGTTTACCACGAATATAACGTTTAAAATCATCTAGGAACGATAAGAAAAAAGTTTACTCTTACCGGTGCGACGGGCGAACCGGCTAACCGACACGGCGCGGTACTTAGCAATCTATCGTTCCAGCGATACCTAAGTGACTCGCCGGAAGTTAACTCGCTTATAACTCGGTAAATACGCGTCCGAGAGAACTGGCCTCACGACACACGGTTTCGTATGCACAGTTTACCACGAATATAACGTTTAAAATCATCTAGGAACGATAAGAAAAAAGTTTACTCTTACCGGTGCGACGGGCGAACCGGCTAACCGACACGGCGCGGTACTTAGCAATCTATCGTTCCAGCGATACCTAAGTGACTCGCCGGAAGTTAACTCGCTTATAACTCGGTAAATACGCGTCCGAGAGAACTGGCGTCACGACACACGGTTTCGTATGCACAGTTTACCACGAATATAACGTTTAAAATCATCTAGGAACGATAAGAAAAAAGTTTACTCTTACCGGTGCGACGGGCGAACCGGCTAACCGACACGGCGCGGTACTTAGCAATCTATCGTTCCAGCGATACCTAAGTGACTCGCCGGAAGTTAACTCGCTTATAACTCGGTAAATACGCGTCCGAGAGAACTGGCGTCACGACACACGGTTTCGTATGCACAGTTTACCACGAATATAACGTTTAAAATCATCTAGGAACGATAGGAAAAAAGTTTACTCCTACCGGTGCGACGGGCAAACCGGCTAACCGACACGGCGCGGTACTTAGCAATCTATCGTTCCAGCGATACCTAAGTGACTCGCCGGAAGTTAACTCGCTTATAACTTGGTAAATACGCGTCCGAGAGAACTGGCGTCACGACACACGGTTTCGTCTGCACAGTTTACTACGAATATAACGTTTAAAATCATCTAGGAACGATAGGAAAAAAGTTTACTCTTACCGCGAACCGGCTAAGCGACACGGCGCGGTACTTAGCAATCTATCGTTCCAGCGATACCTAAGTGACTCGCCGGAAGTTAACTCGCTTATAACTCGGTAAATACGCGTCCGAGAGAACTGGCGTCACGACACACGGTTTCGTATGCACAGTTTACCACGAATATAACGTTTAAAATCATCTAGGAACGATAGGAAAAAAGTTTACTCTTACCGCGAACCGGCTAAGCGACACGGCTCGGTACTTAGCAATCTATAGTTCCAGCGATACCTAAGTGACTCGCCGGAAGTTAACTCGCTTATAACTCGGTAAATACGCGTCCGAGATAACTGGCCTCACGACACACGGTTTCGTATGCACAGTTTACCACGAATATAACGTTTAAAATCATCTAGGAACGATAGGAAAAAAGTTTACTCTTACCGCGAACCGGCTAAGCGACACGGCGCGGTACTTAGCAATCTATCGTTCCAGCGATACCTAAGTGACTCGCCGGAAGTTAACTCGCTTATAACTCGGTAAATACGCGTCCGAGAGTACTGGCGTCACGACCCACGGTTTCGTATGCACAGTTTACCACGAATATAACGTTTAAAATCATCTAGGAACGATAGGAAAAAAGTTTACTCTTACCGCGAACCGGCTAAGCGACACGGCGCGGTACTTAGCAATCTATCGTTCCAGCGATACCTAAGTGACTCGCCGGAAGTTAACTCGCTTATAACTCGGTAAATACGCGTCCGAGAGAACTGGCGTCTCGACACACGGTTTCGTCTGCACAGTTTACCACGAATATAACGTTTAAAATCATCTAGGAACGATAGGAAAAAAGTTTACTCTTACCGCGAACCGGCTAAGCGACACGGCGCGGTACTTAGCAATCTATCGTTCCAGCGATACCTAAGTGACTCGCCGGAAGTTAACTCGCTTATAACTCGGTAAATACGCGTCCGAGAGAACTGGCGTCACGACACACGGTTTCGTATGCACAGTTTACCACGAATATAACGTTTAAAATCATCTAGGAACGATAGGAAAAAAGTTTACTCTTACCGGTGCGACGGGCGAACCGGCTAACCGACACGGCGCGGTACTTAGCAATCTATCGTTCCAGCGATACCTAAGTGACTCGCCGGAAGTTAACTCGCTTATAACTCGGTAAATACGCGTCCGAGAGAACTGGCGTCACGACACACGGTTTCGTATGCACAGTTTACCACGAATATAACGTTTAAAATCATCTAGGAACGATAAGAAAAAAGTTTACTCTTACCGCGAACCGGCTAAGCGACACGGCGCGGTACTTAGCAATCTATCGTTCCAGCGATACCTAAGTGACTCGCCGGAAGTTAACTCGCTTATAACTCGGTAAATACGCGTCCGAGAGAACTGGCCTCACGACACACGGTTTCGTATGCACAGTTTACCACGAATATAACGTTTAAAATCATCTAGGAACGATAAGAAAAAAGTTTACTCTTACCGGTGCGACGGGCGAACCGGCTAACCGACACGGCGCGGTACTTAGCAATCTATCGTTCCAGCGATACCTAAGTGACTCGCCGGAAGTTAACTCGCTTATAACTCGGTAAATACGCGTCCGAGAGAACTGGCGTCACGACACACGGTTTCGTATGCACAGTTTACCACGAATATAACGTTTAAAATCATCTAGGAACGATAAGAAAAAAGTTTACTCTTACCGGTGCGACGGGCGAACCGGCTAACCGACACGGCGCGGTACTTAGCAATCTATCGTTCCAGCGATACCTAAGTGACTCGCCGGAAGTTAACTCGCTTATAACTCGGTAAATACGCGTCCGAGAGAACTGGCGTCACGACACACGGTTTCGTATGCACAGTTTACCACGAATATAACGTTTAAAATCATCTAGGAACGATAGGAAAAAAGTTTACTCCTACCGGTGCGACGGGCAAACCGGCTAACCGACACGGCGCGGTACTTAGCAATCTATCGTTCCAGCGATACCTAAGTGACTCGCCGGAAGTTAACTCGCTTATAACTTGGTAAATACGCGTCCGAGAGAACTGGCGTCACGACACACGGTTTCGTCTGCACAGTTTACTACGAATATAACGTTTAAAATCATCTAGGAACGATAGGAAAAAAGTTTACTCTTACCGCGAACCGGCTAAGCGACACGGCGCGGTACTTAGCAATCTATCGTTCCAGCGATACCTAAGTGACTCGCCGGAAGTTAACTCGCTTATAACTCGGTAAATACGCGTCCGAGAGAACTGGCGTCACGACACACGGTTTCGTATGCACAGTTTACCACGAATATAACGTTTAAAATCATCTAGGAACGATAGGAAAAAAGTTTACTCTTACCGCGAACCGGCTAAGCGACACGGCTCGGTACTTAGCAATCTATAGTTCCAGCGATACCTAAGTGACTCGCCGGAAGTTAACTCGCTTATAACTCGGTAAATACGCGTCCGAGATAACTGGCCTCACGACACACGGTTTCGTATGCACAGTTTACCACGAATATAACGTTTAAAATCATCTAGGAACGATAGGAAAAAAGTTTACTCTTACCGCGAACCGGCTAAGCGACACGGCGCGGTACTTAGCAATCTATCGTTCCAGCGATACCTAAGTGACTCGCCGGAAGTTAACTCGCTTATAACTCGGTAAATACGCGTCCGAGAGTACTGGCGTCACGACCCACGGTTTCGTATGCACAGTTTACCACGAATATAACGTTTAAAATCATCTAGGAACGATAGGAAAAAAGTTTACTCTTACCGCGAACCGGCTAAGCGACACGGCGCGGTACTTAGCAATCTATCGTTCCAGCGATACCTAAGTGACTCGCCGGAAGTTAACTCGCTTATAACTCGGTAAATACGCGTCCGAGAGAACTGGCGTCTCGACACACGGTTTCGTCTGCACAGTTTACCACGAATATAACGTTTAAAATCATCTAGGAACGATAGGAAAAAAGTTTACTCTTACCGCGAACCGGCTAAGCGACACGGCGCGGTACTTAGCAATCTATCGTTCCAGCGATACCTAAGTGACTCGCCGGAAGTTAACTCGCTTATAACTCGGTAAATACGCGTCCGAGAGAACTGGCGTCACGACACACGGTTTCGTATGCACAGTTTACCACGAATATAACGTTTAAAATCATCTAGGAACGATAGGAAAAAAGTTTACTCTTACCGGTGCGACGGGCGAACCGGCTAACCGACACGGCGCGGTACTTAGCAATCTATCGTTCCAGCGATACCTAAGTGACTCGCCGGAAGTTAACTCGCTTATAACTCGGTAAATACGCGTCCGAGAGAACTGGCGTCACGACACACGGTTTCGTATGCACAGTTTACCACGAATATAACGTTTAAAATCATCTAGGAACGATAAGAAAAAAGTTTACTCTTACCGCGAACCGGCTAAGCGACACGGCGCGGTACTTAGCAATCTATCGTTCCAGCGATACCTAAGTGACTCGCCGGAAGTTAACTCGCTTATAACTCGGTAAATACGCGTCCGAGATAACTGGCCTCACGACACACGGTTTCGTATGCACAGTTTACCACGAATATAACGTTTAAAATGATCTAGGAACGATAGGAAAAAAGTTTACTCTTACCGATGCGACGAGCGAACCGGCTAACCGACACGGCGCGGTACTTAGCAATCTATCGTTCCAGCGATACCTAAGTGACTCGCCGGAAGTTAACTCGCTTATAACTCGGTAAATACGCGTCCGAGAGAACTGGCGTCACGACACACGGTTTCGTATGCACAGTTTACCACGAATATAACGTTTAAAATCATCTAGGAACGATAGGAAAAAAGTTTACTCCTACCGGTGCGACGGGCGAACCGGCTAACCGACACGGCGCGGTACTTAGCAATCTATCGTTCCAGCGATACCTAAGTGACTCGCCGGAAGTTAACTCGCTTATAACTCGGTAAATACGCGTCCGAGATAACTGGCCTCACGACACACGGTTTCGTATGCACAGTTTACCACGAATATAACGTTTAAAATCATCTAGGAACGATAGGAAAAAAGTTTACTCTTACCGCGAACCGGCTAAGCGACACGGCTCGGTACTTAGCAATCTATAGTTCCAGCGATACCTAAGTGACTCGCCGGCAGTTAACTCGCTTATAACTCGGTAAATACGCGTCCGACAGTACTGGCGTCACGACACACGGTTTCGTATGCACAGTTTACCACGAATATAACGTTTAAAATCATCTAGGAACGATAGGAAAAAAGTTTACTCTTACCGCGAACCGGCTAAGCGACACGGCGCGGTACTTAGCAATCTATCGTTCCAGCGATACCTAAGTGACTCGCCGGAAGTTAACTCGCTTATAACTCGGTAAATACGCGTCCGAGAGAACTGGCGTCACGACACACCGTTTCGTATGCACAGTTTACCACGAATATAACGTTTAAAATCATCTAGGAACGATAGGAAAAAAGTTTACTCTTACCGCGAACCGGCTAAGCGACACGTCGCGGTACTTAGCAATCTATCGTTCCAGCGATACCTAAGTGACTCGCCGGAAGTTAACTCGCTTATAACTCGGTAAATACGCGTCCGAGAGAACTGGCCTCACGACACACGGTTTCGTATGCACAGTTTACCACGAATATATCGTTTAAAATCATCTAGGAACGATAGGAAAAAAGTTTACTCTTACCGCGAACCGGCTAAGCGACACGGCGCGGTACTTAGCAATCTATCGTTCCAGCGATACCTAAGTGACTCGCCGGAAGTTAACTCGCTTATAACTCGGTAAATACGCGTCCGAGAGAACTGGCGTCACGACACACGGTTTCGTATGCACAGTTTACCACGAATATAACGTTTAAAATCATCTAGGAACGATAGGAAAAAAGTTTACTCTTACCGCGAACCGGCTAAGCGACACGGCTCGGTACTTAGCAATCTATCGTTCCAGCGATACCTAAGTGACTCGCCGGAAGTTAACTCGCTTATAACTCGGTAAATACGCGTCCGAGAGTACTGGCGTCACGAAACACGGTTTCGTATGCACAGTTTACCACGAATATAACGTTTAAAATCATCTAGGAACGATAGGAAAAAAGTTTACTCTTACCGCGAACCGGCTAAGCGACACGGCGCGGTACTTAGCAATCTATCGTTCCAGCGATACCTAAGTGACTCGCCGGAAGTTAACTCGCTTATAACTCGGTAAATACGCGTCCGAGAGAACTGGTGTCACGACACACGGTTTCGTATGCACAGTTTACCACGAATATAACGTTTAAAATCATCTAGGAACGATAGGAAAAAAGTTTACTCTTACCGGTGCGACGGGCGAACCGGCTAACCGACACGGCGCGGTACTTAGCAATCTATCGTTCCAGCGATACCTAAGTGACTCGGCGGAAGTTAACTCGCTTATAACTCGGTAAATACGCGTCCGAGAGAACTGGCGTCACGACACACGGTTTCGTATGCACAGTTTACCACGAATATAACGTTTAAAATCATCTAGGAACGATAGGAAAAAAGTTTACTCCTACCGGTGCGACGGGGGAACCGGCTAACCGACACGGCGCGGTACTTAGCAATCTATCGTTCCAGCGATACCTAAGTGACTCGCCGGAAGTTAACTCGCTTATAACTCGGTAAATACGCGTCCGAGAGAACTGGCGTCACGACACACGGTTTCGTATGCACAGTTTACCACGAATATAACGTTTAAAATCATCTAGGAACGATAGGAAAAAAGTTTACTCTTACCGGTGCGACGGGCGAACCGGCTAACCGACACGGCGCGGTACTTAGCAATCTATCGTTCCAGCGATACCTAAGTGACTCGCCGGAAGTTAACTCGCTTATAACTCGGTAAATACGCGTCCGAGAGAACTGGTGTCACGACACACGGTTTCGTATGCACAGTTTACCACGAATATAACGTTTAAAATCATCTAGGAACGATAGGAAAAAAGTTTACTCCTACCGGTGCGACGGGCGAACCGGCTAACCGACACGGCGCGGTACTTAGCAATCTATCGTTCCAGCGATACCTAAGTGACTCGCCGGAAGTTAACTCGCTTATAACTCGGTAAATACGCGTCCGAGAGAACTGGCGTCACGACACACGGTTTCGTCTGCACAGTTTACCACGAATATAACGTTTAAAATCATCTAGGAATGATAGGAAAAAAGTTTACTCTTACCGCGAACCGGCTAAGCGACACGGCGCGGTACTTAGCAATCTATCGTTCCAGCGATACCTAAGTGACTCGTCGGAAGTTAACTCGCTTATAACTCGGTAAATACGCGTCCGAGAGAACTGGCGTCACGACACACGGTTTCGTATGCACAGTTTACCACGAATATAACGTTTAAAATCATCTAGGAACGATAGGAAAAAGTTTACTCTTACCGCGAACCGGCTAAGCGACACGGCTCGGTACTTAGCAATCTATCGTTTCAGCGATACCTAAGTGACTCGCCGGAAGTTAACTCGCTTATAACTCGGTAAATACGCGTCCGAGAGTACTGGCGTCACGACACACGGTTTCGTATGCACAGTTTACCACGAATATAACGTTTAAAATCATCTAGGAACGATAGGAAAAAAGTTTACTCTTACCGCGAACCGGCTAAGCGACACGGCGCGGTACTTAGCAATCTATCGTTCCAGCGATACCTAAGTGACTCGCCGGAAGTTAACTCGCTTATAACTCGGTAAATACGCGTCCGAGAGAACTGGTGTCACGACACACGGTTTCGTATGCACAGTTTACCACGAATATAACGTTTAAAATCATCTAGGAACGATAGGAAAAAAGTTTACTCTTACCGGTGCGACGGGCGAACCGGCTAACCGACACGGCGCGGTACTTAGCAATCTATCGTTCCAGCGATACCTAAGTGACTCGCCGGAAGTTAACTCGCTTATAACTCGGTAAATACGCGTCCGAGAGAACTGGCGTCACGACACACGGTTTCGTATGCACAGTTTACCACGAATATAACGTTTAAAATCATCTAGGAACGATAGGAAAAAAGTTTACTCCTACCGGTGCGACGGGGGAACCGGCTAACCGACACGGCGCGGTACTTAGCAATCTATCGTTCCAGCGATACCTAAGTGACTCGCCGGAAGTTAACTCGCTTATAACTCGGTAAATACGCGTCCGAGAGAACTGGTGTCACGACACACGGTTTCGTATGCACAGTTTACCACGAATATAACGTTTAAAATCATCTAGGAACGATAGGAAAAAAGTTTACTCCTACCGGTGCGACGGGCGAACCGGCTAACCGACACGGCGCGGTACTTAGCAATCTATCGTTCCAGCGATACCTAAGTGACTCGCCGGAAGTTAACTCGCTTATAACTCGGTAAATACGCGTCCGAGAGAACTGGCGTCACGACACACGGTTTCGTATGCACAGTTTACCACGAATATAACGTTTAAAATCATCTAGGAACGATAGGAAAAAAGTTTACTCTTACCGGTGCGACGGGCGAACCGGCTAACCGACACGGCGCGGTACTTAGCAATCTATCGTTCCATCGATACCTAAGTGACTCGCCGGAAGTTAACTCGCTTATAACTCGGTAAATACGCGTCCGAGAGAACTGGCGTCACGACACACGGTTTCGTATGCACAGTTTACCACGAATATAACGTTTAAAATCATCTAGGAACGATAGGAAAAAAGTTTACTCTTACCGCGAACCGGCTAAGCGACACGGCGCGGTACTTAGCAATCTATCGTTCCAGCGATACCTAAGTGACTCGCCGGAAGTTAACTCGCTTATAACTCGGTAAATACGCGTCCGAGAGAACTGGCCTCACGACACACGGTTTCGTATGCACAGTTTACCACGAATATAACGTTTAAAATCATCTAGGAACGATAAGAAAAAAGTTTACTCTTACCGGTGCGACGGGCGAACCGGCTAACCGACACGGCGCGGTACTTAGCAATCTATCGTTCCAGCGATACCTAAGTGACTCGCCGGAAGTTAACTCGCTTATAACTCGGTAAATACGCGTCCGAGAGAACTGGCGTCACGACACACGGTTTCGTATGCACAGTTTACCACGAATATAACGTTTAAAATCATCTAGGAACGATAAGAAAAAAGTTTACTCTTACCGGTGCGACGGGCGAACCGGCTAACCGACACGGCGCGGTACTTAGCAATCTATCGTTCCAGCGATACCTAAGTGACTCGCCGGAAGTTAACTCGCTTATAACTCGGTAAATACGCGTCCGAGAGAACTGGCCTCACGACACACGGTTTCGTATGCACAGTTTACCACGAATATAACGTTTAAAATCATCTAGGAACGATAGGAAAAAAGTTTACTCTTACCGCGAACCGGCTAAGCGACACGGCGCGGTACTTAGCAATCTATCGTTCCAGCGATACCTAAGTGACTCGCCGGAAGTTAACTCGCTTATAACTCGGTAAATACGCGTCCGAGAGAACTGGCGTCACGACACACGGTTTCGTATGCACAGTTTACCACGAATATAACGTTTAAAATCATCTAGGAACGATAGGAAAAAAGTTTACTCTTACCGCGAACCGGCTAAGCGACACGGCTCGGTACTTAGCAATCTATAGTTCCAGCGATACCTAAGTGACTCGCCGGCAGTTAACTCGCTTATAACTTGGTAAATACGCGTCCGACAGTACTGGCGTCACGACACACGGTTTCGTATGCACAGTTTACCACGAATATAACGTTTAAAATCATCTAGGAACGATAGGAAAAAAGTTTACTCTTACCGCGAACCGGCTAAGCGACACGGCGCGGTACTTAGCAATCTATCGTTCCAGCGATACCTAAGTGACTCGCCGGAAGTTAACTCGCTTATAACTCGGTAAATACGCGTCCGAGAGAACTGGCGTCTCGACACACGGTTTCGTCTGCACAGTTTACCACGCATATAACGTTTAAAATCATCTGGGAACGATAGGAAAAAAGTTTACTCTTACCGCGAACCGGCTAAGCGAAACGGCGCGGTACTTAGCAATCTATCGTTCCAGCGATACCTAAGTGACTCGCCGGAAGTTAACTCGCTTATAACTCGGTAAATACGCGTCGGAGAGAACTGGCGTCACGACACACGGTTTCGTATGCACAGTTTACCACGAATATAACGTTTAAAATCATCTAGGAACGATAGGAAAAAAGTTTACTCTTACCGGTGCGACGGGCGAACCGGCTAACCGACACGGCGCGGTACTTAGCAATCTATCGTTCCAGCGATACCTAAGTGACTCGCCGGAAGTTAACTCGCTTATAACTCGGTAAATACGCGTCCGAGAGAACTGGCGTCACGACACACGGTTTCGTATGCACAGTTTACCATGAATATAACGTTTAAAATCATCTAGGAACGATAGGAAAAAAGTTTACTTTTACCGCGAACCGGCTAAGCGACTCGGCGCGGTACTTAGCAATCTATCGTTCCAGCGATACCTAAGTGACTCGCCGGAAGTTAACTCGCTTATAACTCGGTAAATACGCGTCCGAGAGAACTGGTGTCACGACACACGGTTTCGTATGCACAGTTTACCACGAATATAACGTTTAAAATCATCTAGGAACGATAGGAAAAAAGTTTACTCTTACCGGTGCGACGGGCGAACCGGCTAACCGACACGGCGCGGTACTTAGCAATCTATCGTTCCAGCGATACCTAAGTGACTCGGCGGAAGTTAACTCGCTTATAACTCGGTAAATACGCGTCCGAGAGAACTGGCGTCACGACACACGGTTTCGTATGCACAGTTTACCACGAATATAACGTTTAAAATCATCTAGGAACGATAGGAAAAAAGTTTACTCCTACCGGTGCGACGGGGGAACCGGCTAACCGACACGGCGCGGTACTTAGCAATCTATCGTTCCAGCGATACCTAAGTGACTCGCCGGAAGTTAACTCGCTTATAACTCGGTAAATACGCGTCCGAGAGAACTGGCGTCACGACACACGGTTTCGTATGCACAGTTTACCACGAATATAACGTTTAAAATCATCTAGGAACGATAGGAAAAAAGTTTACTCTTACCGGTGCGACGGGCGAACCGGCTAACCGACACGGCGCGGTACTTAGCAATCTATCGTTCCAGCGATACCTAAGTGACTCGCCGGAAGTTAACTCGCTTATAACTCGGTAAATACGCGTCCGAGAGAACTGGTGTCACGACACACGGTTTCGTATGCACAGTTTACCACGAATATAACGTTTAAAATCATCTAGGAACGATAGGAAAAAAGTTTACTCCTACCGGTGCGACGGGCGAACCGGCTAACCGACACGGCGCGGTACTTAGCAATCTATCGTTCCAGCGATACCTAAGTGACTCGCCGGAAGTTAACTCGCTTATAACTCGGTAAATACGCGTCCGAGAGAACTGGCGTCACGACACACGGTTTCGTCTGCACAGTTTACCACGAATATAACGTTTAAAATCATCTAGGAATGATAGGAAAAAAGTTTACTCTTACCGCGAACCGGCTAAGCGACACGGCGCGGTACTTAGCAATCTATCGTTCCAGCGATACCTAAGTGACTCGTCGGAAGTTAACTCGCTTATAACTCGGTAAATACGCGTCCGAGAGAACTGGCGTCACGACACACGGTTTCGTATGCACAGTTTACCACGAATATAACGTTTAAAATCATCTAGGAACGATAGGAAAAAAGTTTACTCCTACCGGTGCGACGGGGGAACCGGCTAACCGACACGGCGCGGTACTTAGCAATCTATCGTTCCAGCGATACCTAAGTGACTCGCCGGAAGTTAACTCGCTTATAACTCGGTAAATACGCGTCCGAGAGAACTGGCGTCACGACACACGGTTTCGTATGCACAGTTTACCACGAATATAACGTTTAAAATCATCTAGGAACGATAGGAAAAAAGTTTACTCTTACCGGTGCGACGGGCGAACCGGCTAACCGACACGGCGCGGTACTTAGCAATCTATCGTTCCAGCGATACCTAAGTGACTCGCCGGAAGTTAACTCGCTTATAACTCGGTAAATACGCGTCCGAGAGAACTGGTGTCACGACACACGGTTTCGTATGCACAGTTTACCACGAATATAACGTTTAAAATCATCTAGGAACGATAGGAAAAAAGTTTACTCCTACCGGTGCGACGGGCGAACCGGCTAACCGACACGGCGCGGTACTTAGCAATCTATCGTTCCAGCGATACCTAAGTGACTCGCCGGAAGTTAACTCGCTTATAACTCGGTAAATACGCGTCCGAGAGAACTGGCGTCACGACACACGGTTTCGTATGCACAGTTTACCACGAATATAACGTTTAAAATCATCTAGGAACGATAGGAAAAAAGTTTACTCTTACCGGTGCGACGGGCGAACCGGCTAACCGACACGGCGCGGTACTTAGCAATCTATCGTTCCAGCGATACCTAAGTGACTCGCCGGAAGATAACTCGCTTATAACTCGGTAAATACGCGTCCGAGAGAACTGGCGTCACGACACACGGTTTCGTATGCACAGTTTACCACGAATATAACGTTTAAAATCATCTAGGAACGATAGGAAAAAAGTTTACTCTTACCGCGAACCGGCTAAGCGACACGGCGCGGTACTTAGCAATCTATCGTTCCAGCGATACCTAAGTGACTCGCCGGAAGTTAACTCGCTTATAACTCGGTAAATACGCGTCCGAGAGAACTGGCCTCACGACACACGGTTTCGTATGCACAGTTTACCACGAATATAACGTTTAAAATCATCTAGGAACGATAAGAAAAAAGTTTACTCTTACCGGTGCGACGGGCGAACCGGCTAACCGACACGGCGCGGTACTTAGCAATCTATCGTTCCAGCGATACCTAAGTGACTCGCCGGAAGTTAACTCGCTTATAACTCGGTAAATACGCGTCCGAGAGAACTGGCGTCACGACACACGGTTTCGTATGCACAGTTTACCACGAATATAACGTTTAAAATCATCTAGGAACGATAAGAAAAAAGTTTACTCTTACCGGTGCGACGGGCGAACCGGCTAACCGACACGGCGCGGTACTTAGCAATCTATCGTTCCAGCGATACCTAAGTGACTCGCCGGAAGTTAACTCGCTTATAACTCGGTAAATACGCGTCCGAGAGAACTGGCCTCACGACACACGGTTTCGTATGCACAGTTTACCACGAATATAACGTTTAAAATCATCTAGGAACGATAAGAAAAAAGTTTACTCTTACCGGTGCGACGGGCGAACCGGCTAACCGACACGGCGCGGTACTTAGCAATCTATCGTTCCAGCGATATCTAAGTGACTCGCCGGAAGTTAACTCGCTTATAACTCGGTAAATACGCGTCCGAGAGAACTGGCGTCACGACACACGGTTTCGTATGCACAGTTCACCACGAATATAACGTTTAAAATCATCTAGGAACGATAAGAAAAAAGTTTACTCTTACCGGTGCGACGGGCGAACCGGCTAACCGACACGGCGCGGTACTTAGCAATCTATCGTTCCAGCGATACCTAAGTGACTCGCCGGAAGTTAACTCGCTTATAACTCGGTAAATACGCGTCCGAGAGAACTGGCGTCACGACACACGGTTTCGTATGCACAGTTTACCACGAATATAACGTTTAAAATCATCTAGGAACGATAGGAAAAAAGTTTACTCCTACCGGTGCGACGGGCGAACCGGCTAACCGACACGGCGCGGTACTTAGCAATCTATCGTTCCAGCGATACCTAAGTGACTCGCCGGAAGTTAACTCGCTTATAACTCGGTAAATACGCGTCCGAGAGAACTGGCGTCACGACACACGGTTTCGTCTGCACAGTTTACCACGAATATAACGTTTAAAATCATCTAGGAACGATAGGAAAAAAGTTTACTCTTACCGCGAACCGGCTAAGCGACACGGCTCGGTACTTAGCAATCTATAGTTCCAGCGATACCTAAGTGACTCGCCGGAAGTTAACTCGCTTATAACTCGGTAAATACGCGTCCGAGAGAACTGGCCTCACGACACACGGTTTCGTATGCACAGTTTACCACGAATATAACGTTTAAAATCATCTAGGAACGATAAGAAAAAAGTTTACTCTTACCGGTGCGACGGGCGAACCGGCTAACCGACACGGCGCGGTACTTAGCAATCTATCGTTCCAGCGATACCTAAGTGACTCGCCGGAAGTTAACTCGCTTATAACTCGGTAAATACGCGTCCGAGAGAACTGGCGTCACGACACACGGTTTCGTATGCACAGTTCACCACGAATATAACGTTTAAAATCATCTAGGAACGATAAGAAAAAAGTTTACTCTTACCGGTGCGACGGGCGAACCGGCTAACCGACACGGCGCGGTACTTAGCAATCTATCGTTCCAGCGATACCTAAGTGACTCGCCGGAAGTTAACTCGCTTATAACTCGGTAAATACGCGTCCGAGAGAACTGGCGTCACGACACACGGTTTCGTATGCACAGTTTACCACGAATATAACGTTTAAAATCATCTAGGAACGATAGGAAAAAAGTTTACTCCTACCGGTGCGACGGGCGAACCGGCTAACCGACACGGCGCGGTACTTAGCAATCTATCATTCCAGCGATACCTAAGTGACTCGCCGGAAGTTAACTCGCTTATAACTCGGTAAATACGCGTCCGAGAGAACTGGCGTCACGACACACGGTTTCGTCTGCACAGTTTACCACGAATATAACGTTTAAAATCATCTAGGAACGATAGGAAAAAAGTTTACTCTTACCGCGAACCGGCTAAGCGACACGGCGCGGTACTTAGCAATCTATCGTTCCAGCGATACCTAAGTGACTCGCCGGAAGTTAACTCGCTTATAACTCGGTAAATACGCGTCCGAGAGAACTGGCGTCACGACACACGGTTTCGTATGCACAGTTTACCACGAATATAACGTTTAAAATCATCTAGGAACGATAGGAAAAAAGTTTACTCTTACCGCGAACCGGCTAAGCGACACGGCTCGGTACTTAGCAATCTATAGTTCCAGCGATACCTAAGTGACTCGCCGGCAGTTAACTCGCTTATAACTCGGTAAATACGCGTCCGACAGTACTGGCGTCTCGACACACGGTTTCGTCTGCACAGTTTACCACGCATATAACGTTTAAAATCATCTAGGAACGATAGGAAAAAAGTTTACTCTTACCGCGAACCGGCTAAGCGAAACGGCGCGGTACTTAGCAATCTATCGTTCCAGCGATACCTAAGTGACTCGCCGGAAGTTAACTCGCTTATAACTCGGTAAATACGCGTCGGAGAGAACTGGCGTCACGACACACGGTTTCGTATGCACAGTTTACCACGAATATAACGTTTAAAATCATCTAGGAACGATAGGAAAAAAGTTTACTCTTACCGGTGCGACGGGCGAACCGGCTAACCGACACGGCGCGGTACTTAGCAATCTATCGTTCCAGCGATACCTAAGTGACTCGCCGGAAGTTAACTCGCTTATAACTCGGTAAATACGCGTCCGAGAGAACTGGCGTCACGACACACGGTTTCGTATGCACAGTTTACCATGAATATAACGTTTAAAATCATCTAGGAACGATAGGAAAAAAGTTTACTTTTACCGCGAACCGGCTAAGCGACTCGGCGCGGTACTTAGCAATCTATCGTTCCAGCGATACCTAAGTGACTCGCCGGAAGTTAACTCGCTTATAACTCGGTAAATACGCGTCCGAGATAACTGGCCTCACGACACACGGTTTCGTATGCACAGTTTACCACGAATATAACGTTTAAAATCATCTAGGAACGATAGGAAAAAAGTTTACTCTTACCGCGAACCGGCTAAGCGACACGGCGCGGTACTTAGCAATCTATCGTTCCAGCGATACCTAAGTGACTCGCCGGAAGTTAACTCGCTTATAACTCGGTAAATACGCGTCCGAGAGTACTGGCGTCACGACCCACGGTTTCGTATGCACAGTTTACCACGAATATAACGTTTAAAATCATCTAGGAACGATAGGAAAAAAGTTTACTCTTACCGCGAACCGGCTAAGCGACACGGCGCGGTACTTAGCAATCTATCGTTCCAGCGATACCTAAGTGACTCGCCGGAAGTTAACTCGCTTATAACTCGGTAAATACGCGTCCGAGAGAACTGGCGTCTCGACACACGGTTTCGTCTGCACAGTTTACCACGAATATAACGTTTAAAATCATCTAGGAACGATAGGAAAAAAGTTTACTCTTACCGCGAACCGGCTAAGCGACACGGCGCGGTACTTAGCAATCTATCGTTCCAGCGATACCTAAGTGACTCGCCGGAAGTTAACTCGCTTATAACTCGGTAAATACGCGTCCGAGAGAACTGGCGTCACGACACACGGTTTCGTATGCACAGTTTACCACGAATATAACGTTTAAAATCATCTAGGAACGATAGGAAAAAAGTTTACTCTTACCGGTGCGACGGGCGAACCGGCTAACCGACACGGCGCGGTACTTAGCAATCTATCGTTCCAGCGATACCTAAGTGACTCGCCGGAAGTTAACTCGCTTATAACTCGGTAAATACGCGTCCGAGAGAACTGGCGTCACGACACACGGTTTCGTATGCACAGTTTACCACGAATATAACGTTTAAAATCATCTAGGAACGATAGGAAACAAGTTTACTCTTACCGCGAACCGGCTAAGCGACACGGCGCGGTACTTAGCAATCTATCGTTCCAGCGATACCTAAGTGACTCGCCGGAAGTTAACTCGCTTATAACTCGGTAAATACGCGTCCGAGATAACTGGCCTCACGACACACGGTTTCGTATGCACAGTTTACCACGAATATAACGTTTAAAATCATCTAGGAACGATAGGAAAAAAGTTTACTCTTACCGATGCGACGAGCGAACCGGCTAACCGACACGGCGCGGTACTTAGCAATCTATCGTTCCAGCGATACCTAAGTGACTCGCCGGAAGTTAACTCGCTTATAACTCGGTAAATACGCGTCCGAGAGAACTGGCGTCACGACACACGGTTTCGTATGCACAGTTTACCACGAATATAACGTTTAAAATCATCTAGGAACGATAGGAAAAAAGTTTACTCCTACCGGTGCGACGGGCGAACCGGCTAACCGACACGGCGCGGTACTTAGCAATCTATCGTTCCAGCGATACCTAAGTGACTCGCCGGAAGTTAACTCGCTTATAACTCGGTAAATACGCGTCCGAGAGAACTGGCGTCACGACACACGGTTTCGTCTGCACAGTTTACCACGAATATAACGTTTAAAATCATCTAGGAACGATAGGAAAAAAGTTTACTCTTACCGCGAACCGGCTAACCGACACGGCGCGGTACTTAGCAATCTATCGTTCCAGCGATACCTAAGTGACTCGCCGGAAGTTAACTCGCTTATAACTCGGTAAATACGCGTCCGAGAAAACTGGCGTCACGACACACGGTTTCGTATGCACAGTTTACCACGAATATAACGTTTAAAATCATCTAGGAACGATAGGAAAAAAGTTTACTCTTACCGCGAACCGGCTAAGCGACACGGCTCGGTACTTAGCAATCTATCGTTCCAGCGATACCTAAGTGACTCGCCGGAAGTTAACTCGCTTATAACTCGGTAAATACGCGTCCGAGAGTACTGGCGTCACGACACACGGTTTCGTATGCACAGTTTAACACGAATATAACGTTTAAAATCATCTAGGAACGATAGGAAAAAAGTTTACTCTTACCGCGAACCGGCTAAGCGACACGGCGTGGTACTTAGCAATCTATCGTTCCAGCGATACCTAAGTGACTCGCCGGAAGTTAACTCGCTTATAACTCGGTAAATACGCGTCCGAGAGAACTGGTGTCACGACACACGGTTTCGTATGCACAGTTTACCACGAATATAACGTTTAAAATCATCTAGGAACGATAGGAAAAAAGTTTACTCTTACCGGTGCGACGGGCGAACCGGCTAACCGACACGGCGCGGTACTTAGCAATCTATCGTTCCAGCGATACCTAAGTGACTCGCCGGAAGTTAACTCGCTTATAACTCGGTAAATACGCGTCCGACAGAACTGGCGTCACGACACACGGTTTCGTATGCACAGTTTACCACGAATATAACGTTTAAAATCATCTAGGAACGATAGGAAAAAAGTTTACTCTTACCGCGAACCGGCTAAGCGACACGGCGCGGTACTTAGCAATCTATCGTTCCAGCGATACCTAAGTGACTCGCCGGAAGTTAACTCGCTTATAACTCGGTAAATACGCGTCCGAGATAACTGGCCTCACGACACACGGTTTCGTCTGCACAGTTTACCACGAATATAACGTTTAAAATCATCTAGGAACGATAGGAAAAAAGTTTACTCTTACCGAGAACCGGCTAACCGACACGGCTCGGTACTTAGCAATCTATCGTTCCAGCGATACCTAAGTGACTCGCCGGAAGTTAACTCGCTTATAACTCGGTAAATACGCGTCCGAGAGTACTGGCGTCACGACTCACGGTTTCGTATGCACAGTTTAACACGAATATAACGTTTAAAATCATCTAGGAACGATAGGAAAAAAGTTTACTCTTACCGCGAACCGGCTAAGCGACACGGCGCGGTACTTAGCAATCTATCGTTCCAGCGATACCTAAGTGACTCGCCGGAAGTTAACTCGCTTATAACTCGGTAAATACGCGACCGAGAGAACTGGCGTCACGACACATGGTTTCGTATGCATAGTTTACCACGAATATAACGTTTAAAATCATCTAGGAACGATAGGAAAAAAGTTTACTCTTACCGGTGCGACGGGCGAACCGGCTAACCGACACGGCGCGGTACTTAGCAATCTATCGTTCCAGCGATACCTAAGTGACTCGCCGGAAGTTAACTCGCTTATAACTCGGTAAATACGCGTCCGAGAGAACTGGCGTCACGACACACGGTTTCGTATGCACAGTTTACCACGAATATAACGTTTAAAATCATCTAGGAACGATAGGAAAAAAGTTTACTCCTACCGGTGCGACGGGGGAACCGGCTAACCGACACGGCGCGGTACTTAGCAATCTATCGTTCCAGCGATACCTAAGTGACTCGCCGGAAGTTAACTCGCTTATAACTCGGTAAATACGCGTCCGAGAGAACTGGCGTCACGACACACGGTTTCGTATGCACAGTTTACCACGAATATAACGTTTAAAATCATCTAGGAACGATAGGAAAAAAGTTTACTCTTACCGGTGCGACGGGCGAACCGGCTAACCGACACGGCGCGGTACTTAGCAATCTATCGTTCCAGCGATACCTAAGTGACTCGCCGGAAGTTAACTCGCTTATAACTCGGTAAATACGCGTCCGAGAGAACTGGTGTCACGACACACGGTTTCGTATGCACAGTTTACCACGAATATAACGTTTAAAATCATCTAGGAACGATAGGAAAAAAGTTTACTCTTACCGCGAACCGGCTAAGCGACACGGCGCGGTACTTAGCAATCTATCGTTCCAGCGATACCTAAGTGACTCGCCGGAAGTTAACTCGCTTATAACTCGGTAAATACGCGTCCGAGATAACTGGCCTCACGACACACGGTTTCGTCTGCACAGTTTACCACGAATATAACGTTTAAAATCATCTAGGAACGATAGGAAAAAAGTTTACTCTTACCGAGAACCGGCTAACCGACACGGCGCGGTACTTAGCAATCTATCGTTCCAGCGATACCTAAGTGACTCGCCGGAAGTTAACTCGCTTATAACTCGGTAAATACGCGTCCGAGAGAACTGGCGTCACGACACACGGTTTCGTATGCACAGTTTACCACGAATATAACGTTTAAAATCATCTAGGAACGATAGGAAAAAAGTTTACTCTTACCGCGAACCGGCTAAGCGACACGGCTCGGTACTTAGCAATCTATCGTTCCAGCGATACCTAAGTGACTCGCCGGAAGTTAACTCGCTTATAACTCGGTAAATACGCGTCCGAGAGTACTGGCGTCACGACTCACGGTTTCGTATGCACAGTTTAACACGAATATAACGTTTAAAATCATCTAGGAACGATAGGAAAAAAGTTTACTCTTACCGCGAACCGGCTAAGCGACACGGCGCGGTACTTAGCAATCTATCGTTCCAGCGATACCTAAGTGACTCGCCGGAAGTTAACTCGCTTATAACTCGGTAAATACGCGTCCGAGAGAACTGGCGTCACGACACACGGTTTCGTATGCACAGTTTACCACGAATATAACGTTTAAAATCATCTAGGAACGATAGGAAAAAAGTTTACTCTTACCGCGAACCGGCTAAGCGACACGGCTCGGTACTTAGCAATCTATCGTTCCAGCGATACCTAAGTGACTCGCCGGAAGTTAACTCGCTTATAACTCGGTAAATACGCGTCCGAGAGTACTGGCGTCACGACACACGGTTTCGTATGCACAGTTTAACACGAATATAACGTTTAAAATCATCTAGGAACGATAGGAAAAAAGTTTACTCTTACCGCGAACCGGCTAACCGACACGGCGCGGTACTTAGCAATCTATCGTTCCAGCGATACCTAAGTGACTCGCCGGAAGTTAACTCGCTTATAACTCGGTAAATACGCGTCCGAGAGAACTGGTGTCACGACACACGGTTTCGTATGCACAGTTTACCACGAATATAACGTTTAAAATCATCTAGGAACGATAGGAAAAAAGTTTACTCTTACCGGTGCGACGGGCGAACCCGCTAACCGACACGGCGCGGTACTTAGCAATCTATCGTTCCAGCGATACCTAAGTGACTCGCCGGAAGTTAACTCGCTTATAACTCGGTAAATACGCGTCCGAGAGAACTGGCGTCACGACACACGGTTTCGTATGCACAGTTTACCACGAATATAACGTTTAAAATCATCTAGGAACGATAGGAAAAAAGTTTACTCCTACCGGTGCGACGGGGGAACCGGCTAACCGACACGGCGCGGTACTTAGCAATCTATCGTTCCAGCGATACCTAAGTGACTCGCCGGAAGTTAACTCGCTTATAACTCGGTAAATACGCGTCCGAGAGAACTGGCGTCACGACACACGGTTTCGTATGCACAGTTTACCACGAATATAACGTTTAAAATCATCTAGGAACGATAGGAAAAAAGTTTACTCTTACCGGTGCGACGGGCGAACCGGCTAACCGACACGGCGCGGTACTTAGCAATCTATCGTTCCAGCGATACCTAAGTGACTCGCCGGAAGTTAACTCGCTTATAACTCGGTAAATACGCGTCCGAGAGAACTGGTGTCACGACACACGGTTTCGTATGCACAGTTTACCACGAATATAACGTTTAAAATCATCTAGGAACGATAGGAAAAAAGTTTACTCCTACCGGTGCGACGGGCGAACCGGCTAACCGACACGGCGCGGTACTTAGCAATCTATCGTTCCAGCGATACCTAAGTGACTCGCCGGAAGTTAACTCGCTTATAACTCGGTAAATACGCGTCCGAGAGAACTGGCGTCACGACACACGGTTTCGTATGCACAGTTTACCACGAATATAACGTTTAAAATCATCTAGGAACGATAGGAAAAAAGTTTACTCTTACCGGTGCGACGGGCGAACCGGCTAACCGACACGGCGCGGTACTTAGCAATCTATCGTTCCAGCGATACCTAAGTGACTCGCCGGAAGTTAACTCGCTTATAACTCGGTAAATACGCGTCCGAGAGAACTGGCGTCACGACACACGGTTTCGTATGCACAGTTTACCACGAATATAACGTTTAAAATCATCTAGGAACGATAGGAAAAAAGTTTACTCTTACCGCGAACCGGTTAAGCGACACGGCGCGGTACTTAGCAATCTATCGTTCCAGCGATACCTAAGTGACTCGCCGGAAGTTAACTCGCTTATAACTCGGTAAATACGCGTCCGAGAGAACTGGCGTCACGACACACGGTTTCGTATGCACAGTTTACCACGAATATAACGTTTAAAATCATCTAGGAACGATAGGAAAAAAGTTTACTCTTACCGGTGCGACGGGCGAACCGGCTAACCGACACGGCGCGGTACTTAGCAATCTATCGTTCCAGCGATACCTAAGTGACTCGCCGGAAGTTAACTCGCTTATAACTCGGTAAATACGCGTCCGAGAGAACTGGCGTCACGACACACGGTTTCGTATGCACAGTTTACCACGAATATAACGTTTAAAATCATCTAGGAACGATAGGAAAAAAGTTTACTCTTACCGGTGCGACGGGCGAACCGGCTAACCGACACGGCGCGGTACTTAGCAATCTATCGTTCCAGCGATACCTAAGTGACTCGCCGGAAGTTAACTCGCTTATAACTCGGTAAATACGCGTCCGAGAGTACTGGCGTCACGACTCACGGTTTCGTATGCACAGTTTAACACGAATATAACGTTTAAAATCATCTAGGAACGATAGGAAAAAAGTTTACTCTTACCGCGAACCGGCTAAGCGACACGGCGCGGTACTTAGCAATCTATCGTTCCAGCGATACCTAAGTGACTCGCCGGAAGTTAACTCGCTTATAACTCGGTAAATACGCGTCCGAGAGAACTGGCGTCACGACACACGGTTTCGTATGCACAGTTTACCACGAATATAACGTTTAAAATCATCTAGGAACGATAGGAAAAAAGTTTACTCTTACCGCGAACCGGCTAAGCGACACGGCTCGGTACTTAGCAATCTATCGTTCCAGCGATACCTAAGTGACTCGCCGGAAGTTAACTCGCTTATAACTCGGTAAATACGCGTCCGAGAGTACTGGCGTCACGACACACGGTTTCGTATGCACAGTTTAACACGAATATAACGTTTAAAATCATCTAGGAACGATAGGAAAAAAGTTTACTCTTACCGCGAACCGGCTAAGCGACACGGCGCGGTACTTAGCAATCTATCGTTCCAGCGATACCTAAGTGACTCGCCGGAAGTTAACTCGCTTATAACTCGGTAAATACGCGTCCGAGAGAACTGGTGTCACGACACACGGTTTCGTATGCACAGTTTACCACGAATATAACGTTTAAAATCATCTAGGAACGATAGGAAAAAAGTTTACTCTTACCGGTGCGACGGGCGAACCCGCTAACCGACACGGCGCGGTACTTAGCAATCTATCGTTCCAGCGATACCTAAGTGACTCGCCGGAAGTTAACTCGCTTATAACTCGGTAAATACGCGTCCGAGAGAACTGGCGTCACGACACACGGTTTCGTATGCACAGTTTACCACGAATATAACGTTTAAAATCATCTAGGAACGATAGGAAAAAAGTTTACTCCTACCGGTGCGACGGGGGAACCGGCTAACCGACACGGCGCGGTACTTAGCAATCTATCGTTCCAGCGATACCTAAGTGACTCGCCGGAAGTTAACTCGCTTATAACTCGGTAAATACGCGTCCGAGAGAACTGGCGTCACGACACACGGTTTCGTATGCACAGTTTACCACGAATATAACGTTTAAAATCATCTAGGAACGATAGGAAAAAAGTTTACTCTTACCGGTGCGACGGGCGAACCGGCTAACCGACACGGCGCGGTACTTAGCAATCTATCGTTCCAGCGATACCTAAGTGACTCGCCGGAAGTTAACTCGCTTATAACTCGGTAAATACGCGTCCGAGAGAACTGGTGTCACGACACACGGTTTCGTATGCACAGTTTACCACGAATATAACGTTTAAAATCATCTAGGAACGATAGGAAAAAAGTTTACTCCTACCGGTGCGACGGGCGAACCGGCTAACCGACACGGCGCGGTACTTAGCAATCTATCGTTCCAGCGATACCTAAGTGACTCGCCGGAAGTTAACTCGCTTATAACTCGGTAAATACGCGTCCGAGAGAACTGGCGTCACGACACACGGTTTCGTATGCACAGTTTACCACGAATATAACGTTTAAAATCATCTAGGAACGATAGGAAAAAAGTTTACTCTTACCGGTGCGACGGGCGAACCGGCTAACCGACACGGCGCGGTACTTAGCAATCTATCGTTCCAGCGATACCTAAGTGACTCGCCGGAAGTTAACTCGCTTATAACTCGGTAAATACGCGTCCGAGAGAACTGGCGTCACGACACACGGTTTCGTATGCACAGTTTACCACGAATATAACGTTTAAAATCATCTAGGAACGATAGGAAAAAAGTTTACTCTTACCGCGAACCGGTTAAGCGACACGGCGCGGTACTTAGCAATCTATCGTTCCAGCGATACCTAAGTGACTCGCCGGAAGTTAACTCGCTTATAACTCGGTAAATACGCGTCCGAGAGAACTGGCGTCACGACACACGGTTTCGTATGCACAGTTTACCACGAATATAACGTTTAAAATCATCTAGGAACGATAGGAAAAAAGTTTACTCTTACCGGTGCGACGGGCGAACCGGCTAACCGACACGGCGCGGTACTTAGCAATCTATCGTTCCAGCGATACCTAAGTGACTCGCCGGAAGTTAACTCGCTTATAACTCGGTAAATACGCGTCCGAGAGAACTGGCGTCACGACACACGGTTTCGTATGCACAGTTTACCACGAATATAACGTTTAAAATCATCTAGGAACGATAGGAAAAAAGTTTACTCTTACCGGTGCGACGGGCGAACCGGCTAACCGACACGGCGCGGTACTTAGCAATCTATCGTTCCAGCGATACCTAAGTGACTCGCCGGAAGTTAACTCGCTTATAACTCGGTAAATACGCGTCCGAGAGAACTGGCGTCACGACACACGGTTTCGTATGCACAGTTTACCACGAATATAACGTTTAAAATCATCTAGGAACGATAGGAAAAAAGTTTACTCTTACCGGTGCGACGGGCGAACCGGCTAACCGACACGGCGCGGTACTTAGCAATCTATCGTTCCAGCGATACCTAAGTGACTCGCCGGAAGTTAACTCGCTTATAACTCGGTAAATACGCGTCCGAGAGAACTGGTGTCACGACACACGGTTTCGTATGCACAGTTTACCACGAATATAACGTTTAAAATCATCTAGGAACGATAGGAAAAAAGTTTACTCCTACCGGTGCGACGGGCGAACCGGCTAACCGACACGGCGCGGTACTTAGCAATCTATCGTTCCAGCGATACCTAAGTGACTCGCCGGAAGTTAACTCGCTTATAACTCGGTAAATACGCGTCCGAGAGAACTGGCGTCACGACACACGGTTTCGTATGCACAGTTTACCACGAATATAACGTTTAAAATCATCTAGGAACGATAGGAAAAAAGTTTACTCTTACCGGTGCGACGGGCGAACCGGCTAACCGACACGGCGCGGTACTTAGCAATCTATCGTTCCAGCGATACCTAAGTGACTCGCCGGAAGTTAACTCGCTTATAACTCGGTAAATACGCGTCCGAGAGAACTGGCGTCACGACACACGGTTTCGTATGCACAGTTTACCACGAATATAACGTTTAAAATCATCTAGGAACGATAGGAAAAAAGTTTACTCTTACCGCGAACCGGCTAAGCGACACGGCGCGGTACTTAGCAATCTATCGTTCCAGCGATACCTAAGTGACTCGCCGGAAGTTAACTCGCTTATAACTCGGTAAATACGCGTCCGAGAGAACTGGCGTCACGACACACGGTTTCGTATGCACAGTTTACCACGAATATAACGTTTAAAATCATCTAGGAACGATAGGAAAAAAGTTTACTCTTACCGCGAACCGGCTAAGCGACACGGCGCGGTACTTAGCAATCTATCGTTCCAGCGATACCTAAGTGACTCGCCGGAAGTTAACTCGCTTATAACTCGGTAAATACGCGTCCGAGAGAACTGGCGTCACGACACACGGTTTCGTATGCACAGTTTACCACGAATATAACGTTTAAAATCATCTAGGAACGATAGGAAAAAAGTTTACTCTTACCGGTGCGACGGGCGAACCGGCTAACCGACACGGCGCGGTACTTAGCAATCTATCGTTCCAGCGATACCTAAGTGACTCGCCGGAAGTTAACTCGCTTATAACTCGGTAAATACGCGTCCGAGAGAACTGGCGTCACGACACACGGTTTCGTATGCACAGTTTACCACGAATATAACGTTTAAAATCATCTAGGAACGATAGGAAAAAAGTTTACTCTTACCGCGAACCGGCTAAGCGACACGGCTCGGTACTTAGCAATCTATCGTTCCAGCGATACCTAAGTGACTCGCCGGAAGTTAACTCGCTTATAACTCGGTAAATACGCGTCCGAGAGTACTGGCGTCACGACACACGGTTTCGTATGCACAGTTTAACACGAATATAACGTTTAAAATCATCTAGGAACGATAGGAAAAAAGTTTACTCTTACCGCGAACCGGCTAAGCGACACGGCGCGGTACTTAGCAATCTATCGTTCCAGCGATACCTAAGTGACTCGCCGGAAGTTAACTCGCTTATAACTCGGTAAATACGCGTCCGAGAGAACTGGCGTCACGACACACGGTTTCGTATGCACAGTTTACCACGAATATAACGTTTAAAATCATCTAGGAACGATAGGAAAAAAGTTTACTCCTACCGGTGCGACGGGGGAACCGGCTAACCGACACGGCGCGGTACTTAGCAATCTATCGTTCCAGCGATACCTAAGTGACTCGCCGGAAGTTAACTCGCTTATAACTCGGTAAATACGCGTCCGAGAGAACTGGTGTCACGACACACGGTTTCGTATGCACAGTTTACCACGAATATAAGGTTTAAAATCATCTAGGAACGATAGGAAAAAAGTTTACTCTTACCGGTGCGACGGGCGAACCGGCTAACCGACACGGCGCGGTACTTAGCAATCTATCGTTCCAGCGATACCTAAGTGACTCGCCGGAAGTTAACTCGCTTATAACTCGGTAAATACGCGTCCGAGAGAACTGGTGTCACGACACACGGTTTCGTATGCACAGTTTACCACGAATATAACGTTTAAAATCATCTAGGAACGATAGGAAAAAAGTTTACTCCTACCGGTGCGACGGGCGAACCGGCTAACCGACACGGCGCGGTACTTAGCAATCTATCGTTCCAGCGATACCTAAGTGACTCGCCGGAAGTTAACTCGCTTACAACTCGGTAAATACGCGTCCGAGAGAACTGGCGTCACGACACACGGTTTCGTATGCACAGTTTACCACGAATATAACGTTTAAAATCATCTAGGAACGATAGGAAAAAAGTTTACTCTTACCGCGAACCGGCTAAGCGACACGGCGCGGTACTTAGCAATCTATCGTTCCAGCGATACCTAAGTGACTCGCCGGAAGTTAACTCGCTTATAACTCGGTAAATACGCGTCCGAGAGAACTGGCGTCACGACACACGGTTTCGTATGCACAGTTTACCACGAATATAACGTTTAAAATCATCTAGGAACGATAGGAAAAAAGTTTACTCTTACCGGTGCGACGGGCGAACCGGCTAACCGACACGGCGCGGTACTTAGCAATCTATCGTTCCAGCGATACCTAAGTGACTCGCCGGAAGTTAACTCGCTTATAACTCGGTAAATACGCGTCCGAGAGAACTGGCGTCACGACACACGGTTTCGTATGCACAGTTTACCACGAATATAACGTTTAAAATCATCTAGGAACGATAGGAAAAAAGTTTACTCTTACCGCGAACCGGCTAAGCGACACGGCTCGGTACTTAGCAATCTATCGTTCCAGCGATACCTAAGTGACTCGCCGGAAGTTAACTCGCTTATAACTCGGTAAATACGCGTCCGAGAGTACTGGCGTCACGACACACGGTTTCGTATGCACAGTTTACCACGAATATAACGTTTAAAATCATCTAGGAACGATAGGAAAAAAGTTTACTCTTACCGCGAACCGGCTAAGCGACACGGCGCGGTACTTAGCAATCTATCGTTCCAGCGATACCTAAGTGACTCGCCGGAAGTTAACTCGCTTATAACTCGGTAAATACGCGTCCGAGAGAACTGGTGTCACGACACACGGTTTCGTATGCACAGTTTACCACGAATATAACGTTTAAAATCATCTAGGAACGATAGGAAAAAAGTTTACTCTTACCGGTGCGACGGGCGAACCGGCTAACCGACACGGCGCGGTACTTAGCAATCTATCGTTCCAGCGATACCTAAGTGACTCGCCGGAAGTTCACTCGCTTATAACTCGGTAAATACGCGTCCGAGAGAACTGGCGTCACGACACACGGTTTCGTATGCACAGTTTACCACGAATATAACGTTTAAAATCATCTAGGAACGATAGGAAAAAAGTTTACTCCTACCGGTGCGACGGGGGAACCGGCTAACCGACACGGCGCGGTACTTAGCAATCTATCGTTCCAGCGATACCTAAGTGACTCGCCGGAAGTTAACTCGCTTATAACTCGGTAAATACGCGTCCGAGAGAACTGGCGTCACGACACACGGTTTCGTATGCACAGTTTACCACGAATATAACGTTTAAAATCATCTAGGAACGATAGGAAAAAAGTTTACTCTTACCGGTGCGACGGGCGAACCGGCTAACCGACACGGCGCGGTACTTAGCAATCTATCGTTCCAGCGATACCTAAGTGACTCGCCGGAAGTTAACTCGCTTATAACTCGGTAAATACGCGTCCGAGAGAACTGGTGTCACGACACACGGTTTCGTATGCACAGTTTACCACGAATATAACGTTTAAAATCATCTAGGAACGATAGGAAAAAAGTTTACTCCTACCGGTGCGACGGGCGAACCGGCTAACCGACACGGCGCGGTACTTAGCAATCTATCGTTCCAGCGATACCTAAGTGACTCGCCGGAAGTTAACTCGCTTATAACTCGGTAAATACGCGTCCGAGAGAACTGGCGTCACGACACACGGTTTCGTATGCACAGTTTACCACGAATATAACGTTTAAAATCATCTAGGAACGATAGGAAAAAAGTTTACTCTTACCGGTGCGACGGGCGAACCGGCTAACCGACACGGCGCGGTACTTAGCAATCTATCGTTCCAGCGATACCTAAGTGACTCGCCGGAAGTTAACTCGCTTATAACTCGGTAAATACGCGTCCGAGAGAACTGCCGTCACGACACACGGTTTCGTATGCACAGTTTACCACGAATATAACGTTTAAAATCATCTAGGAACGATAGGAAAAAAGTTTACTCTTACCGCGAACCGGCTAAGCGACACGGCGCGGTACTTAGCAATCTATCGTTCCAGCGATACCTAAGTGACTCGCCGGAAGTTAACTCGCTTATAACTCGGTAAATACGCGTCCGAGAGAACTGGCCTCACGACACACGGTTTCGTATGCACAGTTTACCACGAATATAACGTTTAAAATCATCTAGGAACGATAAGAAAAAAGTTTACTCTTACCGGTGCGACGGGCGAACCGGCTAACCGACACGGCGCGGTACTTAGCAATCTATCGTTCCAGCGATACCTAAGTGACTCGCCGGAAGTTAACTCGCTTATAACTCGGTAAATACGCGTCCGAGAGAACTGGCGTCACGACACACGGTTTCGTATGCACAGTTTACCACGAATACAACGTTTAAAATCATCTAGGAACGATAGGAAAAAAGTTTACTCTTACCGCGAACCGGCTAAGCGACACGGCTCGGTACTTAGCAATCTATAGTTCCAGCGATACCTAAGTGACTCGCCGGAAGTTAACTCGCTTATAACTCGGTAAATACGCGTCCGACAGTACTGGCGTCACGACACACGGTTTCGTATGCACAGTTTACCACGAATATAACGTTTAAAATCATCTAGGAACGATAGGAAAAAAGTTTACTCTTACCGATGCGACGAGCGAACCGGCTAACCGACACGGCGCGGTACTTAGCAATCTATCGTTCCAGCGATACCTAAGTGACTCGCCGGAAGTTAACTCGCTTATAACTCGGTAAATACGCGTCCGAGAGAACTGGCGTCACGACACACGGTTTCGTATGCACAGTTTACCACGAATATAACGTTTAAAATCATCTAGGAACGATAGGAAAAAAGTTTACTCCTACCGGTGCGACGGGCGAACCGGCTAACCGACACGGCGCGGTACTTAGCAATCTATCGTTCCAGCGATACCTAAGTGACTCGCCGGAAGTTAACTCGCTTATAACTCGGTAAATACGCGTCCGAGAGAACTGGCGTCACGACACACGGTTTCGTCTGCACAGTTTACCACGAATATAACGTTTAAAATCATCTAGGAACGATAGGAAAAAAGTTTACTCTTACCGCGAACCGGCTAAGCGACACGGCGCGGTACTTAGCAATCTATCGTTCCAGCGATACCTAAGTGACTCGCCGGAAGTTAACTCGCTTATAACTCGGTAAATACGCGTCCGAGAGAACTGGCGTCACGACACACGGTTTCGTATGCACAGTTTACCACGAATATAACGTTTAAAATCATCTAGGAACGATAGGAAAAAAGTTTACTCTTACCGCGATCCGGCTAAGCGACACGGCTCGGTACTTAGCAATCTATAGTTCCAGCGATACCTAAGTGACTCGCCGGAAGTTAACTCGCTTATAACTCGGTAAATACGCGTCCGACAGTACTGGCGTCACGACACACGGTTTCGTATGCACAGTTTACCACGAATATAACGTTTAAAATCATCTAGGAACGATAGGAAAAAAGTTTACTCTTACCGCGAACCGGCTAAGCGACACGGCGCGGTACTTAGCAATCTATCGTTCCAGCGATACCTAAGTGACTCGCCGGAAGTTAACTCGCTTATAACTCGGTAAATACGCGTCCGAGAGTACTGGCGTCACGACCCACGGTTTCGTATGCACAGTTTACCACGAATATAACGTTTAAAATCATCTAGGAACGATAGGAAAAAAGTTTACTCTTACCGCGAACCGGCTAAGCGACACGGCGCGGTACTTAGCAATCTATCGTTCCAGCGATACCTAAGTGACTCGCCGGAAGTTAACTCGCTTATAACTCGGTAAATACGCGTCCGAGAGTACTGGCGTCACGACACACGGTTTCGTATGCACAGTTTACCACGAATATAACGTTTAAAATCATCTAGGAACGATAGGAAAAAAGTTTACTCTTACCGCGAACCGGCTAAGCGACACGGCGCGGTACTTAGCAATCTATCGTTCCAGCGATACCTAAGTGACTCGCCGGAAGTTAACTCGCTTATAACTCGGTAAATACGCGTCCGAGAGAACTGCCGTCACGACACACGGTTTCGTATGCACAGTTTACCACGAATATAACGTTTAAAATCATCTAGGAACGATAGGAATAAAGTTTACTCTTACCGCGAACCGGCTAAGCGACACGGCGCGGTACTTAGCAATCTATCGTTCCAGCGATACCTAAGTGACTCGCCGGAAGTTAACTCGCTTATAACTCGGTAAATACGCGTCCGAGAGAACTGGCCTCACGACACACGGTTTCGTATGCACAGTTTACCACGAATATAACGTTTAAAATCATCTAGGAACGATAAGAAAAAAGTTTACTCTTACCGGTGCGACGGGCGAACCGGCTAACCGACACGGCGCGGTACTTAGCAATCTATCGTTCCAGCGATACCTAAGTGACTCGCCGGAAGTTAACTCGCTTATAACTCGGTAAATACGCGTCCGAGAGAACTGGCGTCACGACACACGGTTTCGTATGCACAGTTTACCACGAATATAACGTTTAAAATCATCTAGGAACGATAGGAAAAAAGTTTACTCTTACCGCGAACCGGCTAAGCGACACGGCTCGGTACTTAGCAATCTATAGTTCCAGCGATACCTAAGTGACTCGCCGGAAGTTAACTCGCTTATAACTCGGTAAATACGCGTCCGACAGTACTGGCGTCACGACACACGGTTTCGTATGCACAGTTTACCACGAATATAACGTTTAAAATCATCTAGGAACGATAGGAAAAAAGTTTACTCTTACCGATGCGACGAGCGAACCGGCTAACCGACACGGCGCGGTACTTAGCAATCTATCGTTCCAGCGATACCTAAGTGACTCGCCGGAAGTTAACTCGCTTATAACTCGGTAAATACGCGTCCGAGAGAACTGGCGTCACGACACACGGTTTCGTATGCACAGTTTACCACGAATATAACGTTTAAAATCATCTAGGAACGATAGGAAAAAAGTTTACTCTTACCGCGATCCGGCTAAGCGACACGGCTCGGTACTTAGCAATCTATAGTTCCAGCGATACCTAAGTGACTCGCCGGAAGTTAACTCGCTTATAACTCGGTAAATACGCGTCCGACAGTACTGGCGTCACGACACACGGTTTCGTATGCACAGTTTACCACGAATATAACGTTTAAAATCATCTAGGAACGATAGGAAAAAAGTTTACTCTTACCGCGAACCGGCTAAGCGACACGGCGCGGTACTTAGCAATCTATCGTTCCAGCGATACCTAAGTGACTCGCCGGAAGTTAACTCGCTTATAACTCGGTAAATACGCGTCCGAGAGTACTGGCGTCACGACCCACGGTTTCGTATGCACAGTTTACCACGAATATAACGTTTAAAATCATCTAGGAACGATAGGAAAAAAGTTTACTCTTACCGCGAACCGGCTAAGCGACACGGCGCGGTACTTAGCAATCTATCGTTCCAGCGATACCTAAGTGACTCGCCGGAAGTTAACTCGCTTATAACTCGGTAAATACGCGTCCGAGAGTACTGGCGTCACGACACACGGTTTCGTATGCACAGTTTACCACGAATATAACGTTTAAAATCATCTAGGAACGATAGGAAAAAAGTTTACTCTTACCGCGAACCGGCTAAGCGACACGGCGCGGTACTTAGCAATCTATCGTTCCAGCGATACCTAAGTGACTCGCCGGAAGTTAACTCGCTTATAACTCGGTAAATACGCGTCCGAGAGAACTGCCGTCACGACACACGGTTTCGTATGCACAGTTTACCACGAATATAACGTTTAAAATCATCTAGGAACGATAGGAAAAAAGTTTACTCTTACCGCGAACCGGCTAAGCGACACGGCGCGGTACTTAGCAATCTATCGTTCCAGCGATACCTAAGTGACTCGCCGGAAGTTAACTCGCTTATAACTCGGTAAATACGCGTCCGAGAGAACTGGCCTCACGACACACGGTTTCGTATGCACAGTTTACCACGAATATAACGTTTAAAATCATCTAGGAACGATAAGAAAAAAGTTTACTCTTACCGGTGCGACGGGCGAACCGGCTAACCGACACGGCGCGGTACTTAGCAATCTATCGTTCCAGCGATACCTAAGTGACTCGCCGGAAGTTAACTCGCTTATAACTCGGTAAATACGCGTCCGAGAGAACTGGCGTCACGACACACGGTTTCGTATGCACAGTTTACCACGAATATAACGTTTAAAATCATCTAGGAACGATAGGAAAAAAGTTTACTCTTACCGCGAACCGGCTAAGCGACACGGCTCGGTACTTAGCAATCTATAGTTCCAGCGATACCTAAGTGACTCGCCGGAAGTTAACTCGCTTATAACTCGGTAAATACGCGTCCGACAGTACTGGCGTCACGACACACGGTTTCGTATGCACAGTTTACCACGAATATAACGTTTAAAATCATCTAGGAACGATAGGAAAAAAGTTTACTCTTACCGATGCGACGAGCGAACCGGCTAACCGACACGGCGCGGTACTTAGCAATCTATCGTTCCAGCGATACCTAAGTGACTCGCCGGAAGTTAACTCGCTTATAACTCGGTAAATACGCGTCCGAGAGAACTGGCGTCACGACACACGGTTTCGTATGCACAGTTTACCACGAATATAACGTTTAAAATCATCTAGGAACGATAGGAAAAAAGTTTACTCCTACCGGTGCGACGGGCGAACCGGCTAACCGACACGGCGCGGTACTTAGCAATCTATCGTTCCAGCGATACCTAAGTGACTCGCCGGAAGTTAACTCGCTTATAACTCGGTAAATACGCGTCCGAGAGAACTGGCGTCACGACACACGGTTTCGTCTGCACAGTTTACCACGAATATAACGTTTAAAATCATCTAGGAACGATAGGAAAAAAGTTTACTCTTACCGCGAACCGGCTAAGCGACACGGCGCGGTACTTAGCAATCTATCGTTCCAGCGATACCTAAGTGACTCGCCGGAAGTTAACTCGCTTATAACTCGGTAAATACGCGTCCGAGAGAACTGGCGTCACGACACACGGTTTCGTATGCACAGTTTACCACGAATATAACGTTTAAAATCATCTAGGAACGATAGGAAAAAAGTTTACTCTTACCGCGATCCGGCTAAGCGACACGGCTCGGTACTTAGCAATCTATAGTTCCAGCGATACCTAAGTGACTCGCCGGAAGTTAACTCGCTTATAACTCGGTAAATACGCGTCCGAGAGAACTGGCGTCACGACACACGGTTTCGTATGCACAGTTTACCACGAATATAACGTTTAAAATCATCTAGGAACGATAGGAAAAAAGTTTACTCTTACCGCGAACCGGCTAAGCGACACGGCGCGGTACTTAGCAATCTATCGTTCCAGCGATACCTAAGTGACTCGCCGGAAGTTAACTCGCTTATAACTCGGTAAATACGCGTCCGAGAGAACTGGCGTCACGACACACGGTTTCGTATGCACAGTTTACCACGAATATAACGTTTAAAATCATCTAGGAACGATAGGAAAAAAGTTTACTCTTACCGGTGCGACGGGCGAACCGGCTAACCGACACGGCGCGGTACTTAGCAATCTATCGTTCCAGCGATACCTAAGTGACTCGCCGGAAGTTAACTCGCTTATAACTCGGTAAATACGCGTCCGAGAGAACTGGCGTCACGACACACGGTTTCGTATGCACAGTTTACCACGAATATAACGTTTAAAATCATCTAGGAACGATAGGAAAAAAGTTTACTCTTACCGCGATCCGGCTAAGCGACACGGCTCGGTACTTAGCAATCTATAGTTCCAGCGATACCTAAGTGACTCGCCGGAAGTTAACTCGCTTATAACTCGGTAAATACGCGTCCGACAGTACTGGCGTCACGACACACGGTTTCGTATGCACAGTTTACCACGAATATAACGTTTAAAATCATCTAGGAACGATAGGAAAAAAGGCTTACTCTTACCGCGAACCGGCTAAGCGACACGGCGCGGTACTTAGCAATCTATCGTTCCAGCGATACCTAAGTGACTCGCCGGAAGTTAACTCGCTTATAACTCGGTAAATACGCGTCCGAGAGTACTGGCGTCACGACCCACGGTTTCGTATGCACAGTTTACCACGAATATAACGTTTAAAATCATCTAGGAACGATAGGAAAAAAGTTTACTCTTACCGCGAACCGGCTAAGCGACACGGCGCGGTACTTAGCAATCTATCGTTCCAGCGATACCTAAGTGACTCGCCGGAAGTTAACTCGCTTATAACTCGGTAAATACGCGTCCGAGAGTACTGGCGTCACGACACACGGTTTCGTATGCACAGTTTACCACGAATATAACGTTTAAAATCATCTAGGAACGATAGGAAAAAAGTTTACTCTTACCGGTGCGACGGGCGAACCGGCTAACCGACACGGCGCGGTACTTAGCAATCTATCGTTCCAGCGATACCTAAGTGACTCGCCGGAAGTTAACTCGCTTATAACTCGGTAAATACGCGTCCGAGAGAACTGGCGTCACGACACACGGTTTCGTCTGCACAGTTTACCACGAATATAACGTTTAAAATCATCTAGGAACGATAGGAAAAAAGTTTACTCTTACCGCGAACCGGCTAAGCGACACGGCGCGGTACTTAGCAATCTATCGTTCCAGCGATACCTAAGTGACTCGCCGGAAGTTAACTCGCTTATAACTCGGTAAATACGCGTCCGAGAGAACTGGCGTCACGACACACGGTTTCGTATGCACAGTTTACCACGAATATAACGTTTAAAATCATCTAGGAACGATAGGAAAAAAGTTTACTCTTACCGCGATCCGGCTAAGCGACACGGCTCGGTACTTAGCAATCTATCGTTCCAGCGATACCTAAGTGACTCGCCGGAAGTTAACTCGCTTATAACTCGGTAAATACGCGTCCGAGAGTACTGGCGTCACGACACACGGTTTCGTATGCACAGTTTACCACGAATATAACGTTTAAAATCATCTAGGAACGATAGGAAAAAAGTTTACTCTTACCGCGAACCGGCTAAGCGACACGGCTCGGTACTTAGCAATCTATAGTTCCAGCGATACCTAAGTGACTCGCCGGAAGTTAACTCGCTTATAACTCGGTAAATACGCGTCCGACAGTACTGGCGTCACGACCCACGGTTTCGTATGCACAGTTTACCACGAATATAACGTTTAAAATCATCTAGGAACGATAGGAAAAAAGTTTACTCTTACCGCGAACCGGCTAAGCGACACGGCGCGGTACTTAGCAATCTATCGTTCCAGCGATACCTAAGTGACTCGCCGGAAGTTAACTCGCTTATAACTCGGTAAATACGCGTCCGAGAGTACTGGCGTCACGACACACGGTTTCGTATGCACAGTTTACCACGAATATAACGTTTAAAATCATCTAGGAACGATAGGAAAAAAGTTTACTCTTACCGCGAACCGGCTAAGCGACACGGCGCGGTACTTAGCAATCTGTCGTTCCAGCGATACCTAAGTGACTCGCCGGAAGTTAACTCGCTTATAACTCGGTAAATACGCGTCCGAGAGAACTGGCGTCACGACACACGGTTTCGTATGCACAGTTTACCACGAATATAACGTTTAAAATCATCTAGGAACGATAGGAAAAAAGTTTACTCTTACCGGTGCGACGGGCGAACCGGCTAACCGACACGGCGCGGTACTTAGCAATCTATCGTTCCAGCGATACCTAAGTGACTCGCCGGAAGTTAACTCGCTTATAACTCGGTAAATACGCGTCCGAGAGAACTGGCGTCACGACACACGGTTTCGTATGCACAGTTTACCACGAATATAACGTTTAAAATCATCTAGGAACGATAGGAAAAAAGTTTACTCCTACCGGTGCGACGGGCGAACCGGCTAACCGACACGGCGCGGTACTTAGCAATCTATCGTTCCAGCGATACCTAAGTGACTCGCCGGAAGTTAACTCGCTTATAACTCGGTAAATACGCGTCCGAGAGAACTGGCGTCACGACACACGGTTTCGTATGCACAGTTTACCACGAATATAACGTTTAAAATCATCTAGGAACGATAGGAAAAAAGTTTACTCTTACCGCGAACCGGCTAAGCGACACGGCGCGGTACTTAGCAATCTATCGTTCCAGCGATACCTAAGTGACTCGCCGGAAGTTAACTCGCTTATAACTCGGTAAATACGCGTCCGAGATAACTGGCCTCACGACACACGGTTTCGTATGCACAGTTTACCACGAATATAACGTTTAAAATCATCTAGGAACGATAGGAAAAAAGTTTACTCTTACCGATGCGACGAGCGAACCGGCTAACCGACACGGCGCGGTACTTAGCAATCTATCGTTCCAGCGATACCTAAGTGACTCGCCGGAAGTTAACTCGCTTATAACTCGGTAAATACGCGTCCGAGAGAACTGGCGTCACGACACACGGTTTCGTATGCACAGTTTACCACGAATATAACGTTTAAAATCATCTAGGAACGATAGGAAAAAAGTTTACTCCTACCGGTGCGACGGGCGAACCGGCTAACCGACACGGCGCGGTACTTAGCAATCTATCGTTCCAGCGATACCTAAGTGACTCGCCGGAAGTTAACTCGCTTATAACTCGGTAAATACGCGTCCGAGAGAACTGGCGCCACGACACACGGTTTCGTCTGCACAGTTTACCACGAATATAACGTTTAAAATCATCTAGGAACGATAGGAAAAAAGTTTACTCTTACCGCGAACCGGCTAAGCGACACGGCGCGGTACTTAGCAATCTATCGTTCCAGCGATACCTAAGTGACTCGCCGGAAGTTAACTCGCTTATAACTCGGTAAATACGCGTCCGAGAGAACTGGCGTCACGACACACGGTTTCGTATGCACAGTTTACCACGAATATAACGTTTAAAATCATCTAGGAACGATAGGAAAAAAGTTTACTCTTACCGCGAACCGGCTAAGCGACACGGCTCGGTACTTAGCAATCTATAGTTCCAGCGATACCTAAGTGACTCGCCGGAAGTTAACTCGCTTATAACTCGGTAAATACGCGTCCGACAGTACTGGCGTCACGACACACGGTTTCGTATGCACAGTTTACCACGAATATAACGTTTAAAATCATCTAGGAACGATAGGAAAAAAGTTTACTCTTACCGCGAACCGGCTAAGCGACACGGCGCGGTACTTAGCAATCTATCGTTCCAGCGATACCTAAGTGACTCGCCGGAAGTTAACTCGCTTATAACTCGGTAAATACGCGTCCGAGAGAACTGGCGTCTCGACACACGGTTTCGTCTGCACAGTTTACCACGCATATAACGTTTAAAATCATCTAGGAACGATAGGAAAAAAGTTTACTCTTACCGCGAACCGGCTAAGCGAAACGGCGCGGTACTTAGCAATCTATCGTTCCAGCGATACCTAAGTGACTCGCCGGAAGTTAACTCGCTTATAACTCGGTAAATACGCGTCCGAGAGAACTGGCGTCACGACACACGGTTTCGTATGCACAGTTTACCACGAATATAACGTTTAAAATCATCTAGGAACGATAGGAAAAAAGTTTACTCTTACCGGTGCGACGGGCGAACCGGCTAACCGACACGGCGCGGTACTTAGCAATCTATCGTTCCAGCGATACCTAAGTGACTCGCCGGAAGTTAACTCGCTTATAACTCGGTAAATACGCGTCCGAGAGAACTGGCGTCACGACACACGGTTTCGTCTGCACAGTTTACCACGACTATAACGTTTAAAATCATCTAGGAACGATAGGAAAAAAGTTTACTCTTACCGCGAACCGGCTAAGCGACACGGCTCGGTACTTAGCAATCTATAGTTCCAGCGATACCTAAGTGACTCGCCGGAAGTTAACTCGCTTATAACTCGGTAAATACGCGTCCGAGATAACTGGCCTCACGACACACGGTTTCGTATGCACAGTTTACCACGAATATAACGTTTAAAATCATCTAGGAACGATAGGAAAAAAGTTTACTCTTACCGCGAACCGGCTAAGCGACACGGCTCGGTACTTAGCAATCTATAGTTCCAGCGATACCTAAGTGACTCGCCGGAAGTTAACTCGCTTATAACTCGGTAAATACGCGTCCGACAGTACTGGCGTCACGACACACGGTTTCGTATGCACAGTTTACCACGAATATAACGTTTAAAATCATCTAGGAACGATAGGAAAAAAGTTTACTCTTACCGATGCGACGAGCGAACCGGCTAACCGACACGGCGCGGTACTTAGCAATCTATCGTTCCAGCGATACCTAAGTGACTCGCCGGAAGTTAACTCGCTTATAACTCGGTAAATACGCGTCCGAGAGAACTGGCGTCACGACACACGGTTTCGTATGCACAGTTTACCACGAATATAACGTTTAAAATCATCTAGGAACGATAGGAAAAAAGTTTACTCCTACCGGTGCGACGGGCGAACCGGCTAACCGACACGGCGCGGTACTTAGCAATCTATCGTTCCAGCGATACCTAAGTGACTCGCCGGAAGTTAACTCGCTTATAACTCGGTAAATACGCGTCCGAGAGAACTGGCGTCACGACACACGGTTTCGTCTGCACAGTTTACCACGAATATAACGTTTAAAATCATCTAGGAACGATAGGAAAAAAGTTTACTCTTACCGCGAACCGGCTAAGCGACACGGCGCGGTACTTAGCAATCTATCGTTCCAGCGATACCTAAGTGACTCGCCGGAAGTTAACTCGCTTATAACTCGGTAAATACGCGTCCGAGAGAACTGGCGTCACGACACACGGTTTCGTATGCACAGTTTACCACGAATATAACGTTTAAAATCATCTAGGAACGATAGGAAAAAAGTTTACTCTTACCGCGAACCGGCTAAGCGACACGGCGCGGTACTTAGCAATCTATCGTTCCAGCGATACCTAAGTGACTCGCCGGAAGTTAACTCGCTTATAACTCGGTAAATACGCGTCCGAGAGTACTGGCGTCACGACCCACGGTTTCGTATGCACAGTTTACCACGAATATAACTTTTAAAATCATCTAGGAACGATAGGAAAAAAGTTTACTCTTACCGCGAACCGGCTAAGCGACACGGCGCGGTACTTAGCAATCTATCGTTCCAGCGATACCTAAGTGACTCGCCGGAAGTTAACTCGCTTATAACTCGGTAAATACGCGTCCGAGAGAACTGGCGTCACGACACACGGTTTCGTATGCACAGTTTACCACGAATATAACGTTTAAAATCATCTAGGAACGATAGGAAAAAAGTTTACTCTTACCGCGAACCGGCTAAGCGACACGGCGCGGTACTTAGCAATCTATCGTTCCAGCGATACCTAAGTGACTCGCCGGAAGTTAACTCGCTTATAACTCGGTAAATACGCGTCCGAGAGAACTGGCGTCACGACACACGGTTTCGTATGCACAGTTTACCACGAATATAACGTTTAAAATCATCTAGGAACGATAGGAAAAAAGTTTACTCTTACCGGTGCGACGGGCGAACCGGCTAACCGACACGGCGCGGTACTTAGCAATCTATCGTTCCAGCGATACCTAAGTGACTCGCCGGAAGTTAACTCGCTTATAACTCGGTAAATACGCGTCCGAGAGAACTGGCGTCACGACACACGGTTTCGTATGCACAGTTTACCACGAATATAACGTTTAAAATCATCTAGGAACGATAGGAAAAAAGTTTACTCTTACCGCGAACCGGCTAAGCGACACGGCGCGGTACTTAGCAATCTATCGTTCCAGCGATACCTAAGTGACTCGCCGGAAGTTAACTCGCTTATAACTCGGTAAATACGCGTCCGAGAGTACTGGCGTCACGACACACGGTTTCGTATGCACAGTTTACCACGAATATAACGTTTAAAATCATCTAGGAACGATAGGAAAAAAGTTTACTCTTACCGGTGCGACGGGCGAACCGGCTAACCGACACGGCGCGGTACTTAGCAATCTATCGTTCCAGCGATACCTAAGTGACTCGCCGGAAGTTAACTCGCTTATAACTCGGTAAATACGCGTCCGAGAGAACTGGCGTCACGACACACGGTTTCGTATGCACAGTTTACCACGAATATAACGTTTAAAATCATCTAGGAACGATAGGAAAAAAGTTTACTCTTACCGCGAACCGGCTAAGCGACACGGCGCGGTACTTAGCAATCTATCGTTCCAGCGATACCTAAGTGACTCGCCGGAAGTTAACTCGCTTATAACTCGGTAAATACGCGTCCGAGAGAACTGGCGTCACGACACACGGTTTCGTATGCACAGTTTACCACGAATATAACGTTTAAAATCATCTAGGAACGATAGGAAAAAAGTTTACTCTTACCGGTGCGACGGGCGAACCGGCTAACCGACACGGCGCGGTACTTAGCAATCTATCGTTCCAGCGATACCTAAGTGACTCGCCGGAAGTTAACTCGCTTATAACTCGGTAAATACGCGTCCGAGAGAACTGGCGTCACGACACACGGTTTCGTATGCACAGTTTACCACGAATATAACGTTTAAAATCATCTAGGAACGATAGGAAAAAAGTTTACTCTTACCGCGAACCGGCTAAGCGACACGGCGCGGTACTTAGCAATCTATCGTTCCAGCGATACCTAAGTGACTCGCCGGAAGTTAACTCGCTTATAACTCGGTAAATACGCGTCCGAGAGTACTGGCGTCACGACACACGGTTTCGTATGCACAGTTTACCACGAATATAACGTTTAAAATCATCTAGGAACGATAGGAAAAAAGTTTACTCTTACCGCGAACCGGCTAAGCGACACGGCGCGGTACTTAGCAATCTATCGTTCCAGCGATACCTAAGTGACTCGCCGGAAGTTAACTCGCTTATAACTCGGTAAATACGCGTCCGAGAGAACTGGCGTCACGACACACGGTTTCGTATGCACAGTTTACCACGAATATAACGTTTAAAATCATCTAGGAACGATAGGAAAAAAGTTTACTCTTACCGCGAACCGGCTAAGCGACACGGCGCGGTACTTAGCAATCTATCGTTCCAGCGATACCTAAGTGACTCGCCGGAAGTTAACTCGCTTATAACTCGGTAAATACGCGACCGAGAGAACTGGCGTCACGACACACGGTTTCGTATGCACAGTTTACCACGAATATAACGTTTAAAATCATCTAGGAACGATAGGAAAAAAGTTTACTCTTACCGGTGCGACGGGCGACCCGGCTAACCGACACGGCGCGGTACTTAGCAATCTATCGTTCCAGCGATACCGAAGTGACTCGCCGGAAGTTAACTCGCTTATAACTCGGTAAATACGCGTCCGAGAGAACTGGCGTCACGACACACGGTTTCGTTGCACAGTTTACCACGAATTTAACGTTTAAAATCATCTAGGAACGATAGGAAAAAAGTTTACTCCTACCGGTGCGACGGGCGAACCGGCTAACCGACACGGCGCGGTACTTAGCAATCTATCGTTCCAGCGATACCTAAGTGACTCGCCGGAAGTTAACTCGCTTATAACTCGGTAAATACGCGTCCGAGAGAACTGGCGTCACGACACACGGTTTCGTATGCACAGTTTACCACGAATATAACGTTTAAAATCATCTAGGAACGATAGGAAAAAAGTTTACTCTTACCGGTGCGACGGGCGAACCGGCTAACCGACACGGCGCGGTACTTAGCAATCTATCGTTCCAGCGATACCTAAGTGACTCGCCGGAAGTTAACTCGCTTATAACTCGGTAAATACGCGTCCGAGAGAACTGGCGTCACGACACACGGTTTCGTATGCACAGTTTACCACGAATATAACGTTTAAAATCATCTAGGAACGATAGGAAAAAAGTTTACTCTTACCGGTGCGACGGGCGAACCGGCTAACCGACACGGCGCGGTACTTAGCAATCTATCGTTCCAGCGATACCTAAGTGACTCGCCGGAAGTTAACTCGCTTATAACTCGGTAAATACGCGTCCGAGAGAACTGGCGTCACGACACACGGTTTCGTATGCACAGTTTACCACGAATATAACGTTTAAAATCATCTAGGAACGATAGGAAAAAAGTTTACTCTTACCGCGAACCGGCTAAGCGACACGGCGCGGTACTTAGCAATCTATCGTTCCAGCGAAACCTAAGTGACTCGCCGGAAGTTAACTCGCTTATAACTCGGTAAATACGCGTCCGAGAGTACTGGCGTCACGACCCACGGTTTCGTATGCACAGTTTACCACGAATATAACGTTTAAAATCATCTAGGAACGATAGGAAAAAAGTTTACTCTTACCGCGAACCGGCTAAGCGACACGGCGCGGTACTTAGCAATCTATCGTTCCAGCGATACCTAAGTGACTCGCCGGAAGTTAACTCGCTTATAACTCGGTAAATACGCGTCCGAGAGAACTGGCGTCACGACACACGGTTTCGTATGCACAGTTTACCACGAATATAACGTTTAAAATCATCTAGGAACGATAGGAAAAAAGTTTACTCTTACCGGTGCGTCGGGCGAACCGGCTAACCGACACGGCGCGGTACTTAGCAATCTATCGTTCCAGCGATACCTAAGTGACTCGCCGGAAGTTAACTCGCTTATAACTCGGTAAATACGCGTCCGAGAGAACTGGCGTCACGACACACGGTTTCGTATGCACAGTTTACCACGAATATAACGTTTAAAATCATCTAGGAACGATAGGAAAAAAGTTTACTCTTACCGCGAACCGGCTAAGCGACACGGCGCGGTACTTAGCAATCTATCGTTCCAGCGATACCTAAGTGACTCGCCGGAAGTTAACTCGCTTATAACTCGGTAAATACGCGTCCGAGAGTACTGGCGTCACGACACACGGTTTCGTATGCACAGTTTACCACGAATATAACGTTTAAAATCATCTAGGAACGATAGGAAAAAAGTTTACTCTTACCGCGAACCGGCTAAGCGACACGGCGCGGTACTTAGCAATCTATCGTTCCAGCGATACCTAAGTGACTCGCCGGAAGTTAACTCGCTTATAACTCGGTAAATACGCGTCCGAGAGAACTGGCGTCACGACACACGGTTTCGTATGCACAGTTTACCACGAATATAACGTTTAAAATCATCTAGGAACGATAGGAAAAAAGTTTACTCTTACCGCGAACCGGCTAAGCGACACGGCGCGGTACTTAGCAATCTATCGTTCCAGCGATACCTAAGTGACTCGCCGGAAGTTAACTCGCTTATAACTCGGTAAATACGCGACCGAGAGAACTGGCGTCACGACACACGGTTTCGTATGCACAGTTTACCACGAATATAACGTTTAAAATCATCTAGGAACGATAGGAAAAAAGTTTACTCTTACCGGTGCGACGGGCGACCCGGCTAACCGACACGGCGCGGTACTTAGCAATCTATCGTTCCAGCGATACCTAAGTGACTCGCCGGAAGTTAACTCGCTTATAACTCGGTAAATACGCGTCCGAGAGAACTGGCGTCACGACACACGGTTTCGTTGCACAGTTTACCACGAATTTAACGTTTAAAATCATCTAGGAACGATAGGAAAAAAGTTTACTCCTACCGGTGCGACGGGCGAACCGGCTAACCGACACGGCGCGGTACTTAGCAATCTATCGTTCCAGCGATACCTAAGTGACTCGCCGGAAGTTAACTCGCTTATAACTCGGTAAATACGCGTCCGAGAGAACTGGCGTCACGACACACGGTTTCGTATGCACAGTTTACCACGAATATAACGTTTAAAATCATCTAGGAACGATAGGAAAAAAGTTTACTCTTACCGGTGCGACGGGCGAACCGGCTAACCGACACGGCGCGGTACTTAGCAATCTATCGTTCCAGCGATACCTAAGTGACTCGCCGGAAGTTAACTCGCTTATAACTCGGTAAATACGCGTCCGAGAGAACTGGCGTCACGACACACGGTTTCGTATGCACAGTTTACCACGAATATAACGTTTAAAATCATCTAGGAACGATAGGAAAAAAGTTTACTCTTACCGGTGCGACGGGCGAACCGGCTAACCGACACGGCGCGGTACTTAGCAATCTATCGTTCCAGCGATACCTAAGTGACTCGCCGGAAGTTAACTCGCTTATAACTCGGTAAATACGCGTCCGAGAGAACTGGCGTCACGACACACGGTTTCGTATGCACAGTTTACCACGAATATAACGTTTAAAATCATCTAGGAACGATAGGAAAAAAGTTTACTCTTACCGCGAACCGGCTAAGCGACACGGCGCGGTACTTAGCAATCTATCGTTCCAGCGAAACCTAAGTGACTCGCCGGAAGTTAACTCGCTTATAACTCGGTAAATACGCGTCCGAGAGTACTGGCGTCACGACCCACGGTTTCGTATGCACAGTTTACCACGAATATAACGTTTAAAATCATCTAGGAACGATAGGAAAAAAGTTTACTCTTACCGCGAACCGGCTAAGCGACACGGCGCGGTACTTAGCAATCTATCGTTCCAGCGATACCTAAGTGACTCGCCGGAAGTTAACTCGCTTATAACTCGGTAAATACGCGTCCGAGAGAACTGGCGTCTCGACATACGGTTTCGTCTGCACAGTTTACCACGAATATAACGTTTAAAATCATCTAGGAACGATAGGAAAAAAGTTTACTCTTACCGCGAACCGGCTAACCGACACGGCGCGGTACTTAGCAATCTATCGTTCCAGCGATACCTAAGTGACTCGCCGGAAGTTAACTCGCTTATAACTCGGTAAATACGCGTCCGAGAGAACTGGCGTCACGACACACGGTTTCGTATGCACAGTTTACCACGAATATAACGTTTAAAATCATCTAGGAACGATAGGAAAAAAGTTTACTCTTACCGGTGCGACGGGCGAACCGGCTAACCGACACGGCGCGGTACTTAGCAATCTATCGTTCCAGCGATACCTAAGTGACTCGCCGGAAGTTAACTCGCTTATAACTCGGTAAATACGCGTCCGAGAGAACTGGCGTCACGACACACGGTTTCGTATGCACAGTTTACCACGAATATAACGTTTAAAATCATCTAGGAACGATAGGAAAAAAGTTTACTCTTACCGCGAACCGGCTAAGCCACACGGCGCGGTACTTAGCAATCTATCGTTCCAGCGATACCTAAGTGACTCGCCGGAAGTTAACTCGCTTATAACTCGGTAAATACGCGTCCGAGAGTACTGGCGTCACGACCCACGGTTTCGTATGCACAGTTTACCACGAATATAACGTTTAAAATCATCTAGGAACGATAGGAAAAAAGTTTACTCTTACCGCGAACCGGCTAAGCGACACGGCGCGGTACTTAGCAATCTATCGTTCCAGCGATACCTAAGTGACTCGCCGGAAGTTAACTCGCTTATAACTCGGTAAATACGCGTCCGAGAGAACTGGCGTCTCGACATACGGTTTCGTCTGCACAGTTTACCACGAATATAACGTTTAAAATCATCTAGGAACGATAGGAAAAAAGTTTACTCTTACCGCGAACCGGCTAAGCGACACGGCGCGGTACTTAGCAATCTATCGTTCCAGCGATACCTAAGTGACTCGCCGGAAGTTAACTCGCTTATAACTCGGTAAATACGCGTCCGAGAGAACTGGCGTCACGACACACGGTTTCGTATGCACAGTTTACCACGAATATAACGTTTAAAATCATCTAGGAACGATAGGAAAAAAGTTTACTCTTACCGGTGCGACGGGCGAACCGGCTAACCGACACGGCGCGGTACTTAGCAATCTATCGTTCCAGCGATACCTAAGTGACTCGCCGGAAGTTAACTCGCTTATAACTCGGTAAATACGCGTCCGAGAGAACTGGTGTCACGACACACGGTTTCGTATGCACAGTTTACCACGAATATAACGTTTAAAATCATCTAGGAACGATAGGAAAAAAGTTTACTCTTACCGCGAACCGGCTAAGCGACACGGCGCGGTACTTAGCAATCTATCGTTCCAGCGATACCTAAGTGACTCGCCGGAAGTTAACTCGCTTATAACTCGGTAAATACGCGTCCGAGAGAACTGGCGTCACGACACACGGTTTCGTATGCACAGTTTACCACGAATATAACGTTTAAAATCATCTAGGAACGATAGGAAAAAAGTTTACTCTTACCGCGAACCGGCTAAGCGACACGGCGCGGTACTTAGCAATCTATCGTTCCAGCGATACCTAAGTGACTCGCCGGAAGTTAACTCGCTTATAACTCGGTAAATACGCGTCCGAGAGAACTGGCCTCACGAAACACGGTTTCGTATGCACAGTTTACCACGAATATAACGTTTAAAATCATCTAGGAACGATAAGAAAAAAGTTTACTCTTACCGGTGCGACGGGCGAACCGGCTAACCGACACGGCGCGGTACTTAGCAATCTATCGTTCCAGCGATACCTAAGTGACTCGCCGGAAGTTAACTCGCTTATAACTCGGTAAATACGCGTCCGAGAGATCTGGCGTCACGACACACGGTTTCGTATGCACAGTTTAACACGAATATAACGTTTAAAATCATCTAGGAACGATAGGAAAAAAGTTTACTCTTACCGGTGCGACGGGCAAACCGGCTAACCGACACGGCGCGGTACTTAGCAATCTATCGTTCCAGCGATACCTAAGTGACTCGCCGGAAGTTAACTCGCTTATAACTCGGTAAATACGCGTCCGAGAGAACTGGCGTCACGACACACGGTTTCGTATGCACAGTTTACCACGAATATAACGTTTAAAATAATCTAGGAACAATAGGAAAAAAGTTTACTCTTACCGGTGCGACGGGCGAACCGGCTAACCGACACGGCGCGGTACTTAGCAATCTATCGTTCCAGCGATACCTAAGTGATTCGCCGGAAGTTAACTCGCTTATAACTCGGTAAATACGCGTCCGAGAGAACTGGCGTCACGACACACGGTTTCGTATGCACAGTTTACCACGAATATAACGTTTAAAATCATCTAGGAACGATAGGAAAAAAGTTTACTCCTACCGGTGCGTCGGGCGAACCGGCTAACCGACACGGCGCGGTACTTAGCAATCTATCGTTCCAGCGATACCTAAGTGACTCGCCGGAAGTTAACTCGCTTATAACTCGGTAAATACGCGTCCGAGAGAACTGGCGTCACGACACACGGTTTCGTATGCACAGTTTACCACGAATATAACGTTTAAAATCATCTAGGAACGATAGGAAAAAAGTTTACTCTTACCGGTGCGACGGGCGAACCGGCTAACCGACACGGCGCGGTACTTAGCAATCTATCGTTCCAGCGATACCTAAGTGACTCGCCGGAAGTTAACTCGCTTATAACTCGGTAAATACGCGTCCGAGAGAACTGGTGTCACGACACACGGTTTCGTATGCACAGTTTACCACGAATATAACGTTTAAAATCATCTAGGAACGATAGGAAAAAAGTTTACTCTTACCGCGAACCGGCTAAGCGACACGGCGCGGTACTTAGCAATCTATCGTTCCAGCGATACCTAAGTGACTCGCCGGAAGTTAACTCGCTTATAACTCGGTAAATACGCGTCCGAGAGAACTGGCGTCACGACACACGGTTTCGTATGCACAGTTTACCACGAATATAACGTTTAAAATCATCTAGGAACGATAGGAAAAAAGTTTACTCTTACCGCGAACCGGCTAAGCGACACGGCGCGGTACTTAGCAATCTATCGTTCCAGCGATACCTAAGTGACTCGCCGGAAGTTAACTCGCTTATAACTCGGTAAATACGCGTCCGAGAGAACTGGCCTCACGACACACGGTTTCGTATGCACAGTTTACCACGAATATAACGTTTAAAATCATCTAGGAACGATAAGAAAAAAGTTTACTCTTACCGGTGCGACGGGCGAACCGGCTAACCGACACGGCGCGGTACTTAGCAATCTATCGTTCCAGCGATACCTAAGTGACTCGCCGGAAGTTAACTCGCTTATAACTCGGTAAATACGCGTCCGAGAGATCTGGCGTCACGACACACGGTTTCGTATGCACAGTTTAACACGAATATAACGTTTAAAATCATCTAGGAACGATAGGAAAAAAGTTTACTCTTACCGGTGCGACGGGCAAACCGGCTAACCGACACGGCGCGGTACTTAGCAATCTATCGTTCCAGCGATACCTAAGTGACTCGCCGGAAGTTAACTCGCTTATAACTCGGTAAATACGCGTCCGAGAGAACTGGCGTCACGACACACGGTTTCGTATGCACAGTTTACCACGAATATAACGTTTAAAATAATCTAGGAACAATAGGAAAAAAGTTTACTCTTACCGGTGCGACGGGCGAACCGGCTAACCGACACGGCGCGGTACTTAGCAATCTATCGTTCCAGCGATACCTAAGTGATTCGCCGGAAGTTAACTCGCTTATAACTCGGTAAATACGCGTCCGAGAGAACTGGCGTCACGACACACGGTTTCGTATGCACAGTTTACCACGAATATAACGTTTAAAATCATCTAGGAACGATAGGAAAAAAGTTTACTCCTACCGGTGCGACGGGCGAACCGGCTAACCGACACGGCGCGGTACTTAGCAATCTATCGTTCCAGCGATACCTAAGTGACTCGCCGGAAGTTAACTCGCTTATAACTCGGTAAATACGCGTCCGAGAGAACTGGCGTCACGACACACGGTTTCGTATGCACAGTTTACCACGAATATAACGTTTAAAATCATCTAGGAACGATAGGAAAAAAGTTTACTCTTACCGCGAACCGGCTAAGCGACACGGCGCGGTACTTAGCAATCTATCGTTCCAGCGAAACCTAAGTGACTCGCCGGAAGTTAACTCGCTTATAACTCGGTAAATACGCGTCCGAGAGTACTGGCGTCACGACCCACGGTTTCGTATGCACAGTTTACCACGAATATAACGTTTAAAATCATCTAGGAACGATAGGAAAAAAGTTTACTCTTACCGCGAACCGGCTAAGCGACACGGCGCGGTACTTAGCAATCTATCGTTCCAGCGATACCTAAGTGACTCGCCGGAAGTTAACTCGCTTATAACTCGGTAAATACGCGTCCGAGAGAACTGGCGTCTCGACATACGGTTTCGTCTGCACAGTTTACCACGAATATAACGTTTAAAATCATCTAGGAACGATAGGAAAAAAGTTTACTCTTACCGCGAACCGGCTAACCGACACGGCGCGGTACTTAGCAATCTATCGTTCCAGCGATACCTAAGTGACTCGCCGGAAGTTAACTCGCTTATAACTCGGTAAATACGCGTCCGAGAGAACTGGCGTCACGACACACGGTTTCGTATGCACAGTTTACCACGAATATAACGTTTAAAATAATCTAGGAACGATAGGAAAAAAGTTTACTCTTACCGGTGCGACGGGCGAACCGGCTAACCGACACGGCGCGGTACTTAGCAATCTATCGTTCCAGCGATACCTAAGTGACTCGCCGGAAGTTAACTCGCTTATAACTCGGTAAATACGCGTCCGAGAGAACTGGCGTCACGACACACGGTTTCGTATGCACAGTTTACCACGAATATAACGTTTAAAATCATCTAGGAACGATAAGAAAAAAGTTTACTCTTACCGGTACGACGGGCGAACCGGCTAACGACACGGCGCGGTATTTAGCAATCTATCGTTCCAGCGATACCTAAGTGACTCGCCGGAAGTTGACTCGCTTATAACTCGGTAAATTCGCGTCCGAGAGAACTGGCGTCACGACACACGGTTTCGTATGCACAGTTTACCACGAATATAACGTTTAAAATCATCTAGGAACGATAAGAAAAAAGTTTACTCTTACCGGTGCGACGGGCGAACCGGCTAACCGACACGGCGCGGTACTTAGCAATCTATCGTTCCAGCGATACCTAAGTGACTCGCCGGAAGTTAACTCGCTTATAACTCGGTAAATACGCGTCCGAGAGAACTGGCGTCACGACACACGGTTTCGTATGCACAGTTTACCACGAATATAACGTTTAAAATCATCTAGGAACGATAGGAAAAAAGTTTACTCTTACCGCGAACCGACTAAGCGACACGGCGCGGTACTTAGCAATCTATCGTTCCAGCGATACCTAAGTGACTCGCCGGAAGTTAACTCGCTTATAACTCGGTAAATACGCGTCCGAGAGAACTGGCGTCACGACACACGGTTTCGTATGCACAGTTTACCACGAATATATCGTTTAAAATCATCTAGGAACGATAGGAAAAAAGTTTACTCTTACCGCGAACCGCCTAAGCGACACGGCGCGGTACTTAGCAATCTATCGTTCCAGCGATACCTAAGTGACTCGCCGGAAGTTAACTCGCTTATAACTCGGTAAATACGCGTCCGAGAGAACTGGCGTCACGACACACGGTTTCGTATGCACAGTTTACCACGAATATAACGTTTAAAATAATCTAGGAACGATAGGAAAAAAGTTTACTCTTACCGGTGCGACGGGTGAACCGGCTAACCGACACGGCGCGGTACTTAGCAATCTATCGTTCCAGCGATACCTAAGTGACTCGCCGGAAGTTAACTCGCTTATAACTCGGTAAATACGCGTCCGAGAGAACTGGCGTCACGACACACGGTTTCGTATGCACAGTTTACCACGAATATAACGTTTAAAATCATCTAGGAACGATAGGAAAAAAGTTTACTCTTACCGCGAACCGGCTAAGCGACACGGCGCGGTACTTAGCAATCTATCGTTCCAGCGATACCTAAGTGACTCGCCGGAAGTTAACTCGCTTATAACTCGGTAAATACGCGTCCGAGAGTACTGGCGTCACGACACACGGTTTCGTATGCACAGTTTACCACGAATATAACGTTTAAAATCATCTAGGAACGATAGGAAAAAAGTTTACTCTTACCGCGAACCGGCTAAGCGACACGGCGCGGTACTTAGCAATCTATCGTTCCAGCGATACCTAAGTGACTCGCCGGAAGTTAACTCGCTTATAACTCGGTAAATACGCGTCCGAGAGAACTGGCGTCACGACACACGGTTTCGTATGCACAGTTTACCACGAATATAACGTTTAAAATCATCTAGGAACGATAGGAAAAAAGTTTACTCTTACCGCGAACCGGCTAAGCGACACGGCGCGGTACTTAGCAATCTATCGTTCCAGCGATACCTAAGTGACTCGCCGGAAGTTAACTCGCTTATAACTCGGTAAATACGCGACCGAGAGAACTGGCGTCACGACACACGGTTTCGTATGCACAGTTTACCACGAATATAACGTTTAAAATCATCTAGGAACGATAGGAAAAAAGTTTACTCTTACCGGTGCGACGGGCGACCCGGCTAACCGACACGGCGCGGTACTTAGCAATCTACCGTTCCAGCGATACCGAAGTGACTCGCCGGAAGTTAACTCGCTTATAACTCGGTAAATACGCGTCCGAGAGAACTGGCGTCACGACACACGGTTTCGTTGCACAGTTTACCACGAATTTAACGTTTAAAATCATCTAGGAACGATAGGAAAAAAGTTTACTCCTACCGGTGCGACGGGCGAACCGGCTAACCGACACGGCGCGGTACTTAGCAATCTATAGTTCCAGCGATACCTAAGTGACTCGCCGGAAGTTAACTCGCTTATAACTCGGTAAATACGCGTCCGAGAGAACTGGCGTCACGACACACGGTTTCGTATGCACAGTTTACCACGAATATAACGTTTAAAATCATCTAGGAACGATAGGAAAAAAGTTTACTCTTACCGGTGCGACGGGCGAACCGGCTAACCGACACGGCGCGGTACTTAGCAATCTATCGTTCCAGCGATACCTAAGTGACTCGCCGGAAGTTAACTCGCTTATAACTCGGTAAATACGCGTCCGAGAGAACTGGCGTCACGACACACGGTTTCGTATGCACAGTTTACCACGAATATAACGTTTAAAATCATCTAGGAACGATAGGAAAAAAGTTTACTCTTACCGGTGCGACGGGCGAACCGGCTAACCGACACGGCGCGGTACTTAGCAATCTATCGTTCCAGCGATACCTAAGTGACTCGCCGGAAGTTAACTCGCTTATAACTCGGTAAATACGCGTCCGAGAGAACTGGCGTCACGACACACGGTTTCGTATGCACAGTTTACCACGAATATAACGTTTAAAATCATCTAGGAACGATAGGAAAAAAGTTTACTCTTACCGCGAACCGGCTAAGCGACACGGCGCGGTACTTAGCAATCTATCGTTCCAGCGAAACCTAAGTGACTCGCCGGAAGTTAACTCGCTTATAACTCGGTAAATACGCGTCCGAGAGTACTGGCGTCACGACCCACGGTTTCGTATGCACAGTTTACCACGAATATAACGTTTAAAATCATCTAGGAACGATAGGAAAAAAGTTTACTCTTACCGCGAACCGGCTAAGCGACACGGCGCGGTACTTAGCAATCTATCGTTCCAGCGATACCTAAGTGACTCGCCGGAAGTTAACTCGCTTATAACTCGGTAAATACGCGTCCGAGAGAACTGGCGTCTCGACATACGGTTTCGTCTGCACAGTTTACCACGAATATAACGTTTAAAATCATCTAGGAACGATAGGAAAAAAGTTTACTCTTACCGCGAACCGGCTAACCGACACGGCGCGGTACTTAGCAATCTATCGTTCCAGCGATACCTAAGTGACTCGCCGGAAGTTAACTCGCTTATAACTCGGTAAATACGCGTCCGAGAGAACTGGCGTCACGACACACGGTTTCGTATGCACAGTTTACCACGAATATAACGTTTAAAATCATCTAGGAACGATAGGAAAAAAGTTTACTCTTACCGGTGCGACGGGCGAACCGGCTAACCGACACGGCGCGGTACTTAGCAATCTATCGTTCCAGCGATACCTAAGTGACTCGCCGGAAGTTAACTCGCTTATAACTCGGTAAATACGCGTCCGAGAGAACTGGCGTCACGACACACGGTTTCGTATGCACAGTTTACCACGAATATAACGTTTAAAATCATCTAGGAACGATAGGAAAAAAGTTTACTCTTACCGCGAACCGGCTAAGCCACACGGCGCGGTACTTAGCAATCTATCGTTCCAGCGATACCTAAGTGACTCGCCGGAAGTTAACTCGCTTATAACTCGGTAAATACGCGTCCGAGAGTACTGGCGTCACGACCCACGGTTTCGTATGCACAGTTTACCACGAATATAACGTTTAAAATCATCTAGGAACGATAGGAAAAAAGTTTACTCTTACCGCGAACCGGCTAACCGACACGGCGCGGTACTTAGCAATCTATCGTTCCAGCGATACCTAAGTGACTCGCCGGAAGTTAACTCGCTTATAACTCGGTAAATACGCGTCCGAGAGAACTGGCGTCTCGACATACGGTTTCGTCTGCACAGTTTACCACGAATATAACGTTTAAAATCATCTAGGAACGATAGGAAAAAAGTTTACTCTTACCGCGAACCGGCTAAGCGACACGGCGCGGTACTTAGCAATCTATCGTTCCAGCGATACCTAAGTGACTCGCCGGAAGTTAACTCGCTTATAACTCGGTAAATACGCGTCCGAGAGAACTGGCGTCACGACACACGGTTTCGTATGCACAGTTTACCACGAATATAACGTTTAAAATCATCTAGGAACGATAGGAAAAAAGTTTACTCTTACCGGTGCGACGGGCGAACCGGCTAACCGACACGGCGCGGTACTTAGCAATCTATCGTTCCAGCGATACCTAAGTGACTCGCCGGAAGTTAACTCGCTTATAACTCGGTAAATACGCGTCCGAGAGAACTGGTGTCACGACACACGGTTTCGTATGCACAGTTTACCACGAATATAACGTTTAAAATCATCTAGGAACGATAGGAAAAAAGTTTACTCTTACCGCGAACCGGCTAAGCGACACGGCGCGGTACTTAGCAATCTATCGTTCCAGCGATACCTAAGTGACTCGCCGGAAGTTAACTCGCTTATAACTCGGTAAATACGCGTCCGAGAGAACTGGCGTCACGACACACGGTTTCGTATGCACAGTTTACCACGAATATAACGTTTAAAATCATCTAGGAACGATAGGAAAAAAGTTTACTCTTACCGCGAACCGGCTAAGCGACACGGCGCGGTACTTAGCAATCTATCGTTCCAGCGATACCTAAGTGACTCGCCGGAAGTTAACTCGCTTATAACTCGGTAAATACGCGTCCGAGAGAACTGGCCTCACGACACACGGTTTCGTATGCACAGTTTACCACGAATATAACGTTTAAAATCATCTAGGAACGATAAGAAAAAAGTTTACTCTTACCGGTGCGACGGGCGAACCGGCTAACCGACACGGCGCGGTACTTAGCAATCTATCGTTCCAGCGATACCTAAGTGACTCGCCGGAAGTTAACTCGCTTATAACTCGGTAAATACGCGTCCGAGAGATCTGGCGTCACGACACACGGTTTCGTATGCACAGTTTAACACGAATATAACGTTTAAAATCATCTAGGAACGATAGGAAAAAAGTTTACTCTTACCGGTGCGACGGGCGAACCGGCTAACCGACACGGCGCGGTACTTAGCAATCTATCGTTCCAGCGATACCTAAGTGACTCGCCGGAAGTTAACTCGCTTATAACTCGGTAAATACGCGTCCGAGAGAACTGGCGTCACGACACACGGTTTCGTATGCACAGTTTACCACGAATATAACGTTTAAAATAATCTAGGAACAATAGGAAAAAAGTTTACTCTTACCGGTGCGACGGGCGAACCGGCTAACCGACACGGCGCGGTACTTAGCAATCTATCGTTCCAGCGATACCTAAGTGATTCGCCGGAAGTTAACTCGCTTATAACTCGGTAAATACGCGTCCGAGAGAACTGGCGTCACGACACACGGTTTCGTATGCACAGTTTACCACGAATATAACGTTTAAAATCATCTAGGAACGATAGGAAAAAAGTTTACTCCTACCGGTGCGACGGGCGAACCGGCTAACCGACACGGCGCGGTACTTAGCAATCTATCGTTCCAGCGATACCTAAGTGACTCGCCGGAAGTTAACTCGCTTATAACTCGGTAAATACGCGTCCGAGAGAACTGGCGTCACGACACACGGTTTCGTATGCACAGTTTACCACGAATATAACGTTTAAAATCATCTAGGAACGATAGGAAAAAAGTTTACTCTTACCGCGAACCGGCTAAGCGACACGGCGCGGTACTTAGCAATCTATCGTTCCAGCGCAACCTAAGTGACTCGCCGGAAGTTAACTCGCTTATAACTCGGTAAATACGCGTCCGAGAGTACTGGCGTCACGACCCACGGTTTCGTATGCACAGTTTACCACGAATATAACGTTTAAAATCATCTAGGAACGATAGGAAAAAAGTTTACTCTTACCGCGAACCGGCTAAGCGACACGGCGCGGTACTTAGCAATCTATCGTTCCAGCGATACCTAAGTGACTCGCCGGAAGTTAACTCGCTTATAACTCGGTAAATACGCGTCCGAGAGAACTGGCGTCTCGACATACGGTTTCGTCTGCACAGTTTACCACGAATATAACGTTTAAAATCATCTAGGAACGATAGGAAAAAAGTTTACTCTTACCGCGAACCGGCTAACCGACACGGCGCGGTACTTAGCAATCTATCGTTCCAGCGATACCTAAGTGACTCGCCGGAAGTTAACTCGCTTATAACTCGGTAAATACGCGTCCGAGAGAACTGGCGTCACGACACACGGTTTCGTATGCACAGTTTACCACGAATATAACGTTTAAAATCATCTAGGAACGATAGGAAAAAAGTTTACTCTTACCGGTGCGACGGGCGAACCGGCTAACCGACACGGCGCGGTACTTAGCAATCTATCGTTCCAGCGATACCTAAGTGACTCGCCGGAAGTTAACTCGCTTATAACTCGGTAAATACGCGTCCGAGAGAACTGGCGTCACGACACACGGTTTCGTATGCACAGTTTACCACGAATATAACGTTTAAAATCATCTAGGAACGATAGGAAAAAAGTTTACTCTTACCGCGAACCGGCTAACCCACACGGCGCGGTACTTAGCAATCTATCGTTCCAGCGATACCTAAGTGACTCGCCGGAAGTTAACTCGCTTATAACTCGGTAAATACGCGTCCGAGAGTACTGGCGTCACGACCCACGGTTTCGTATGCACAGTTTACCACGAATATAACGTTTAAAATCATCTAGGAACGATAGGAAAAAAGTTTACTCTTACCGCGAACCGGCTAAGCGACACGGCGCGGTACTTAGCAATCTATCGTTCCAGCGATACCTAAGTGACTCGCCGGAAGTTAACTCGCTTATAACTCGGTAAATACGCGTCCGAGAGAACTGGCGTCTCGACATACGGTTTCGTCTGCACAGTTTACCACGAATATAACGTTTAAAATCATCTAGGAACGATAGGAAAAAAGTTTACTCTTACCGGTGCGACGGGCGAACCGGCTAACCGACACGGCGCGGTACTTAGCAATCTATCGTTCCAGCGATACCTAAGTGACTCGCCGGAAGTTAACTCGCTTATAACTCGGTAAATACGCGTCCGAGAGAACTGGTGTCACGACACACGGTTTCGTATGCACAGTTTACCACGAATATAACGTTTAAAATCATCTAGGAACGATAGGAAAAAAGTTTACTCTTACCGCGAACCGGCTAAGCGACACGGCGCGGTACTTAGCAATCTATCGTTCCAGCGATACCTAAGTGACTCGCCGGAAGTTAACTCGCTTATAACTCGGTAAATACGCGTCCGAGAGAACTGGCGTCACGACACACGGTTTCGTATGCACAGTTTACCACGAATATAACGTTTAAAATCATCTAGGAACGATAGGAAAAAAGTTTACTCTTACCGCGAACCGGCTAAGCGACACGGCGCGGTACTTAGCAATCTATCGTTCCAGCGATACCTAAGTGACTCGCCGGAAGTTAACTCGCTTATAACTCGGTAAATACGCGTCCGAGAGAACTGGCCTCACGACACACGGTTTCGTATGCACAGTTTACCACGAATATAACGTTTAAAATCATCTAGGAACGATAAGAAAAAAGTTTACTCTTACCGGTGCGACGGGCGAACCGGCTAACCGACACGGCGCGGTACTTAGCAATCTATCGTTCCAGCGATACCTAAGTGACTCGCCGGAAGTTAACTCGCTTATAACTCGGTAAATACGCGTCCGAGAGATCTGGCGTCACGACACACGGTTTCGTATGCACAGTTTAACACGAATATAACGTTTAAAATCATCTAGGAACGATAGGAAAAAAGTTTACTCTTACCGGTGCGACGGGCAAACCGGCTAACCGACACGGCGCGGTACTTAGCAATCTATCGTTCCAGCGATACCTAAGTGACTCGCCGGAAGTTAACTCGCTTATAACTCGGTAAATACGCGTCCGAGAGAACTGGCGTCACGACACACGGTTTCGTATGCACAGTTTACCACGAATATAACGTTTAAAATAATCTAGGAACAATAGGAAAAAAGTTTACTCTTACCGGTGCGACGGGCGAACCGGCTAACCGACACGGCGCGGTACTTAGCAATCTATCGTTCCAGCGATACCTAAGTGATTCGCCGGAAGTTAACTCGCTTATAACTCGGTAAATACGCGTCCGAGAGAACTGGCGTCACGACACACGGTTTCGTATGCACAGTTTACCACGAATATAACGTTTAAAATCATCTAGGAACGATAGGAAAAAAGTTTACTCCTACCGGTGCGACGGGCGAACCGGCTAAGCGACACGGCGCGGTACTTAGCAATCTATCGTTCCAGCGATACCTAAGTGACTCGCCGGAAGTTAACTCGCTTATAACTCGGTAAATACGCGTCCGAGAGAACTGGCGTCACGACACACGGTTTCGTATGCACAGTTTACCACGAATATAACGTTTAAAATCATCTAGGAACGATAGGAAAAAAGTTTACTCTTACCGGTGCGACGGGCGAACCGGCTAACCGACACGGCGCGGTACTTAGCAATCTATCGTTCCAGCGATACCTAAGTGACTCGCCGGAAGTTAACTCGCTTATAACTCGGTAAATACGCGTCCGAGAGAACTGGTGTCACGACACACGGTTTCGTATGCACAGTTTACCACGAATATAACGTTTAAAATCATCTAGGAACGATAGGAAAAAAGTTTACTCTTACCGCGAACCGGCTAAGCGACACGGCGCGGTACTTAGCAATCTATCGTTCCAGCGATACCTAAGTGACTCGCCGGAAGTTAACTCGCTTATAACTCGGTAAATACGCGTCCGAGAGAACTGGCGTCACGACACACGGTTTCGTATGCACAGTTTACCACGAATATAACGTTTAAAATCATCTAGGAACGATAGGAAAAAAGTTTACTCTTACCGCGAACCGGCTAAGCGACACGGCGCGGTACTTAGCAATCTATCGTTCCAGCGATACCTAAGTGACTCGCCGGAAGTTAACTCGCTTATAACTCGGTAAATACGCGTCCGAGAGAACTGGCCTCACGACACACGGTTTCGTATGCACAGTTTACCACGAATATAACGTTTAAAATCATCTAGGAACGATAAGAAAAAAGTTTACTCTTACCGGTGCGACGGGCGAACCGGCTAACCGACACGGCGCGGTACTTAGCAATCTATCGTTCCAGCGATACCTAAGTGACTCGCCGGAAGTTAACTCGCTTATAACTCGGTAAATACGCGTCCGAGAGATCTGGCGTCACGACACACGGTTTCGTATGCACAGTTTAACACGAATATAACGTTTAAAATCATCTAGGAACGATAGGAAAAAAGTTTACTCTTACCGGTGCGACGGGCAAACCGGCTAACCGACACGGCGCGGTACTTAGCAATCTATCGTTCCAGCGATACCTAAGTGACTCGCCGGAAGTTAACTCGCTTATAACTCGGTAAATACGCGTCCGAGAGAACTGGCGTCACGACACACGGTTTCGTATGCACAGTTTACCACGAATATAACGTTTAAAATAATCTAGGAACAATAGGAAAAAAGTTTACTCTTACCGGTGCGACGGGCGAACCGGCTAACCGACACGGCGCGGTACTTAGCAATCTATCGTTCCAGCGATACCTAAGTGATTCGCCGGAAGTTAACTCGCTTATAACTCGGTAAATACGCGTCCGAGAGAACTGGCGTCACGACACACGGTTTCGTATGCACAGTTTACCACGAATATAACGTTTAAAATCATCTAGGAACGATAGGAAAAAAGTTTACTCCTACCGGTGCGACGGGCGAACCGGCTAACCGACACGGCGCGGTACTTAGCAATCTATCGTTCCAGCGATACCTAAGTGACTCGCCGGAAGTTAACTCGCTTATAACTCGGTAAATACGCGTCCGAGAGAACTGGCGTCACGACACACGGTTTCGTATGCACAGTTTACCACGAATATAACGTTTAAAATCATCTAGGAACGATAGGAAAAAAGTTTACTCTTACCGCGAACCGACTAAGCGACACGGCGCGGTACTTAGCAATCTATCGTTCCAGCGATACCTAAGTGACTCGCCGGAAGTTAACTCGCTTATAACTCGGTAAATACGCGTCCGAGAGAACTGGCGTCACGACACACGGTTTCGTATGCACAGTTTACCACGAATATATCGTTTAAAATCATCTAGGAACGATAGAAAAAAAGTTTACTCTTACCGCGAACCGGCTAAGCGACACGGCGCGGTACTTAGCAATCTATCGTTCCAGCGATACCTAAGTGACTCGCCGGAAGTTAACTCGCTTATAACTCGGTAAATACGCGTCCGAGAGAACTGGCGTCACGACACACGGTTTCGTATGCACAGTTTACCACGAATATAACGTTTAAAATAATCTAGGAACGATAGGAAAAAAGTTTACTCTTACCGGTGCGACGGGTGAACCGGCTAACCGACACGGCGCGGTACTTAGCAATCTATCGTTCCAGCGATACCTAAGTGACTCGCCGGAAGTTAACTCGCTTATAACTCGGTAAATACGCGTCCGAGAGAACTGGCGTCACGACACACGGTTTCGTATGCACAGTTTACCACGAATATAACGTTTAAAATCATCTAGGAACGATAAGAAAAAAGTTTACTCTTACCGGTGCGACGGGCGAACCGGCTAACCGACACGGCGCGGTACTTAGCAATCTATCGTTCCAGCGATACCTAAGTGACTCGCCGGAAGTTAACTCGCTTATAACTCGGTAAATACGCGTCCGAGAGAACTGGCGTCACGACACACGGTTTCGTATGCACAGTTTACCACGAATATAACGTTTAAAATCATCTAGGAACGATAAGAAAAAAGTTTACTCTTACCGGTGCGACGGGCGAACCGGCTAACCGACACGGCGCGGTACTTAGCAATCTATCGTTCCAGCGATACCTAAGTGACTCGCCGGAAGTTAACTCGCTTATAACTCGGTAAATACGCGTCCGAGAGAACTGGCGTCACGACACACGGTTTCGTATGCACAGTTTACCACGAATATAACGTTTAAAATCATCTAGGAACGATAGGAAAAAAGTTTACTCTTACCGCGAACCGACTAAGCGACACGGCGCGGTACTTAGCAATCTATCGTTCCAGCGATACCTAAGTGACTCGCCGGAAGTTAACTCGCTTATAACTCGGTAAATACGCGTCCGAGAGAACTGGCGTCACGACACACGGTTTCGTATGCACAGTTTACCACGAATATATCGTTTAAAATCATCTAGGAACGATAGGAAAAAAGTTTACTCTTACCGCGAACCGGCTAACCGACACGGCGCGGTACTTAGCAATCTATCGTTCCAGCGATACCTAAGTGACTCGCCGGAAGTTAACTCGCTTATAACTCGGTAAATACGCGTCCGAGAGAACTGGCGTCACGACACACGGTTTCGTATGCACAGTTTACCACGAATATAACGTTTAAAATCATCTAGGAACGATAGGAAAAAAGTTTACTCTTACCGGTGCGACGGGTGAACCGGCTAACCGACACGGCGCGGTACTTAGCAATCTATCGTTCCAGCGATACCTAAGTGACTCGCCGGAAGTTAACTCGCTTATAACTCGGTAAATACGCGTCCGAGAGAACTGGCGTCACGACACACGGTTTCGTATGCACAGTTTACCACGAATATAACGTTTAAAATCATCTAGGAACGATAAGAAAAAAGTTTACTCTTACCGGTGCGACGGGCGAACCGGCTAACCGACACGGCGCGGTACTTAGCAATCTATCGTTCCAGCGATACCTAAGTGACTCGCCGGAAGTTAACTCGCTTATAACTCGGTAAATACGCGTCCGAGAGAACTGGCGTCACGACACACGGTTTCGTATGCACAGTTTACCACGAATATAACGTTTAAAATCATCTAGGAACGATAAGAAAAAAGTTTACTCTTACCGGTGCGACGGGCGAACCGGCTAACCGACACGGCGCGGTACTTAGCAATCTATCGTTCCAGCGATACCTAAGTGACTCGCCGGAAGTTAACTCGCTTATAACTCGGTAAATACGCGTCCGAGAGAACTGGCGTCACGACACACGGTTTCGTATGCACAGTTTACCAGGAATATAACGTTTAAAATCATCTAGGAACGATAGGAAAAAAGTTTACTCTTACCGGTGCGACGGGCGAACCGGCTAACCGACACGGCGCGGTACTTAGCAATCTATCGTTCCAGCGATACCTAAGTGACTCGCCGGAAGTTAACTCGCTTATAACTCGGTAAATACGCGTCCGAGAGAACTGGCGTCACGACACACGGTTTCGTATGCACAGTTTACCACGAATATAACGTTTAAAATAATCTAGGAACGATAGGAAAAAAGTTTACTCTTACCGGTGCGACGGGCGAACCGGCTAACCGACACGGCGCGGTACTTAGCAATCTATCGTTCCAGCGATACCTAAGTGACTCGCCGGAAGTTAACTCGCTTATAACTCGGTAAATACGCGTCCGAGAGAACTGGCGTCACGACACACGGTTTCGTATGCACAGTTTACCACGAATATAACGTTTAAAATCATCTAGGAACGATAGGAAAAAAGTTTACTCTTACCGGTGCGACGGGCGAACCGGCTAACCGACACGGCGCGGTACTTAGCAATCTATCGTTCCAGCGATACCTAAGTGACTCGCCGGAAGTTAACTCGCTTATAACTCGGTAAATACGCGTCCGAGAGAACTGGCGTCACGACACACGGTTTCGTATGCACAGTTTACCACGAATATAACGTTTAAAATCATCTAGGAACGATAAGAAAAAAGTTTACTCTTACCGGTGCGACGGGCGAACCGGCTAACCGACACGGCGCGGTACTTAGCAATCTATCGTTCCAGCGATACCTAAGTGACTCGCCGGAAGTTAACTCGCTTATAACTCGGTAAATACGCGTCCGAGAGAACTGGCGTCACGACACACGGTTTCGTATGCACAGTTTACCACGAATATAACGTTTAAAATCATCTAGGAACGATAAGAAAAAAGTTTACTCTTACCGGTGCGACGGGCGAACCGGCTAACCGACACGGCGCGGTACTTAGCAATCTATCGTTCCAGCGATACCTAAGTGACTCGCCGGAAGTTAACTCGCTTATAACTCGGTAAATACGCGTCCGAGAGAACTGGCGTCACGACACACGGTTTCGTATGCACAGTTTACCACGAATATAACGTTTAAAATCATCTAGGAACGATAGGAAAAAAGTTTACTCTTACCGCGAACCGACTAAGCGACACGGCGCGGTACTTAGCAATCTATCGTTCCAGCGATACCTAAGTGACTCGCCGGAAGTTAACTCGCTTATAACTCGGTAAATACGCGTCCGAGAGAACTGGCGTCACGACACACGGTTTCGTATGCACAGTTTACCACGAATATATCGTTTAAAATCATCTAGGAACGATAGGAAAAAAGTTTACTCTTACCGCGAACCGGCTAAGCGACACGGCGCGGTACTTAGCAATCTATCGTTCCAGCGATACCTAAGTGACTCGCCGGAAGTTAACTCGCTTATAACTCGGTAAATACGCGTCCGAGAGAACTGGCGTCACGACACACGGTTTCGTATGCACAGTTTACCACGAATATAACGTTTAAAATAATCTAGGAACGATAGGAAAAAAGTTTACTCTTACCGGTGCGACGGGTGAACCGGCTAACCGACACGGCGCGGTACTTAGCAATCTATCGTTCCAGCGATACCTAAGTGACTCGCCGGAAGTTAACTCGCTTATAACTCGGTAAATACGCGTCCGAGAGAACTGGCGTCACGACACACGGTTTCGTATGCACAGTTTACCACGAATATAACGTTTAAAATCATCTAGGAACGATAAGAAAAAAGTTTACTCTTACCGGTGCGACGGGCGAACCGGCTAACCGACACGGCGCGGTACTTAGCAATCTATCGTTCCAGCGATACCTAAGTGACTCGCCGGAAGTTAACTCGCTTATAACTCGGTAAATACGCGTCCGAGAGAACTGGCGTCACGACACACGGTTTCGTATGCACAGGTTACCACGAATATAACGTTTAAAATCATCTAGGAACGATAAGAAAAAAGTTTACTCTTACCGGTGCGACGGGCGAACCGGCTAACCGACACGGCGCGGTACTTAGCAATCTATCGTTCCAGCGATACCTAAGTGACTCGCCGGAAGTTAACTCGCTTATAACTCGGTAAATACGCGTCCGAGAGAACTGGCGTCACGACACACGGTTTCGTATGCACAGTTTACCAGGAATATAACGTTTAAAATCATCTAGGAACGATAGGAAAAAAGTTTACTCTTACCGGTGCGACGGGCGAACCGGCTAACCGACACGGCGCGGTACTTAGCAATCTATCGTTCCAGCGATACCTAAGTGACTCGCCGGAAGTTAACTCGCTTATAACTCGGTAAATACGCGTCCGAGAGAACTGGCGTCACGACACACGGTTTCGTATGCACAGTTTACCACGAATATAACGTTTAAAATAATCTAGGAACGATAGGAAAAAAGTTTACTCTTACCGGTGCGACGGGTGAACCGGCTAACCGACACGGCGCGGTACTTAGCAATCTATCGTTCCAGCGATACCTAAGTGACTCGCCGGAAGTTAACTCGCTTATAACTCGGTAAATACGCGTCCGAGAGAACTGGCGTCACGACACACGGTTTCGTATGCACAGTTTACCACGAATATAACGTTTAAAATCATCTAGGAACGATAAGAAAAAAGTTTACTCTTACCGGTGCGACGGGCGAACCGGCTAACCGACACGGCGCGGTACTTAGCAATCTATCGTTCCAGCGATACCTAAGTGACTCGCCGGAAGTTAACTCGCTTATAACTCGGTAAATACGCGTCCGAGAGAACTGGCGTCACGACACACGGTTTCGTATGCACAGGTTACCACGAATATAACGTTTAAAATCATCTAGGAACGATAAGAAAAAAGTTTACTCTTACCGGTGCGACGGGCGAACCGGCTAACCGACACGGCGCGGTACTTAGCAATCTATCGTTCCAGCGATACCTAAGTGACTCGCCGGAAGTTAACTCGCTTATAACTCGGTAAATACGCGTCCGAGAGAACTGGCGTCACGACACACGGTTTCGTATGCACAGTTTACCAGGAATATAACGTTTAAAATCATCTAGGAACGATAGGAAAAAAGTTTACTCTTACCGGTGCGACGGGCGAACCGGCTAACCGACACGGCGCGGTACTTAGCAATCTATCGTTCCAGCGATACCTAAGTGACTCGCCGGAAGTTAACTCGCTTATAACTCGGTAAATACGCGTCCGAGAGAACTGGCGTCACGACACACGGTTTCGTATGCACAGTTTACCACGAATATAACGTTTAAAATAATCTAGGAACGATAGGAAAAAAGTTTACTCTTACCGGTGCGACGGGCGAACCGGCTAACCGACACGGCGCGGTACTTAGCAATCTATCGTTCCAGCGATACCTAAGTGACTCGCCGGAAGTTAACTCGCTTATAACTCGGTAAATACGCGTCCGAGAGAACTGGCGTCACGACACACGGTTTCGTATGCACAGTTTACCACGAATATAACGTTTAAAATCATCTAGGAACGATAGGAAAAAAGTTTACTCTTACCGGTGCGACGGGCGAACCGGCTAACCGACACGGCGCGGTACTTAGCAATCTATCGTTCCAGCGATACCTAAGTGACTCGCCGGAAGTTAACTCGCTTATAACTCGGTAAATACGCGTCCGAGAGAACTGGCGTCACGACACACGGTTTCGTATGCTCAGTTTACCACGAATATAACGTTTAAAATCATCTAGGAACGATAGGAAAAAAGTTTACTCATACCGGTGCGACGGGCGAACCGGCTAACCGACACGGCGCGGTACTTAGCAATCTATCGTTCCAGCGATACCTAAGTGACTCGCCGGAAGTTAACTCGCTTATAACTCGGTAAATACGCGTCCGAGAGAACTGGCGTCTCGACACACGGTTTCGTATGCACAGTTTACCACGAATATAACGTTTAAAATCATCTAGGAACGATAGGAAAAAAGTTTACTCCTACCGGTGCGTCGGGCGAACCGGCTAACCGACACGGCGCGGTACTTAGCAATCTATCGTTCCAGCGATACCTAAGTGACTCGCCGGAAGTTAACTCGCTTATAACTCGGTAAATACGCGTCCGAGAGAACTGGCGTCACGACACACGGTTTCGTATGCACAGTTTACCACGAATATAACGTTTAAAATCATCTAGGAACGATAGGAAAAAAGTTTACTCTTACCGGTGCGACGGGCGAACCGGCTAACCGACACGGCGCGGTACTTAGCAATCTATCGTTCCAGCGATACCTAAGTGACTCGCCGGAAGTTAACTCGCTTATAACTCGGTAAATACGCGTCCGAGAGAACTGGCGTCACGACACACGGTTTCGTATGCACAGTTTACCACGAATATAACGTTTAAAATCATCTAGGAACGATAGGAAAAAAGTTTACTCTTACCGGTGCGACGGGCGAACCGGCTAACCGACACGGCGCGGTACTTAGCAATCTATCGTTCCAGCGATACCTAAGTGACTCGCCGGAAGTTAACTCGCTTATAACTCGGTAAATACGCGTCCGAGAGATCTGGCGTCACGACACACGGTTTCGTATGCACAGTTTAACACGAATATAACGTTTAAAATCATCTAGGAACGATAGGAAAAAAGTTTACTCTTACCGGTGCGACGGGCAAACCGGCTAACCGACACGGCGCGGTACTTAGCAATCTATCGTTCCAGCGATACCTAAGTGACTCGCCGGAAGTTAACTCGCTTATAACTCGGTAAATACGCGTCCGAGAGAACTGGCGTCACGACACACGGTTTCGTATGCACAGTTTACCACGAATATAACGTTTAAAATCATCTAGGAACGATAGGAAAAAAGTTTACTCTTACCGCGAACCGGCTAAGCGACACGGCTCGGTACTTAGCAATCTATCGTTCCAGCGATACCTAAGTGACTCGCCGGAAGTTAACTCGCTTATAACTCGGTAAATACGCGTCCGAGAGTACTGGCGTCACGACACACGGTTTCGTATGCACAGTTTACCACGAATATAACGTTTAAAATCATCTAGGAACGATAGGAAAAAAGTTTACTCTTACCGCGAACCGGCTAAGCGACACGGCGCGGTACTTAGCAATCTATCGTTCCAGCGATACCTAAGTGATTCGCCGGAAGTTAACTCGCTTATAACTCGGTAAATACGCGTCCGAGAGAACTGGCGTCACGACACACGGTTTCGTATGCACAGTTTACCACGAATATAACGTTTAAAATCATCTAGGAACGATAGGAAAAATGTTTACTCTTACCGGTGCGACGGGCGAACCGGCTAAGCGACACGGCGCGGTACTTAGCAATCTATCGTTCCAGCGATACCTAAGTGACTCGCCGGAAGTTAACTCGCTTATAACTCGGTAAATACGCGTCCGAGAGAACTGGCGTCACGACACACGGTTTCGTATGCACAGTTTACCACGAATATAACGTTTAAAATCATCTAGGAACGATAGGAAAAAAGTTTACTCCTACCGGTGCGACGGGCGAACCGGCTAACCGACACGGCGCGGTACTTAGCAATCTATCGTTCCAGCGATACCTAAGTGACTCGCCGGAAGTTAACTCGCTTATAACTCGGTAAATACGCGTCCGAGAGAACTGGCGTCACGACACACGGTTTCGTATGCTCAGTTTACCACGAATATAACGTTTAAAATCATCTAGGAACGATAGGAAAAAAGTTTACTCATACCGGTGCGACGGGCGAACCGGCTAACCGACACGGCGCGGTACTTAGCAATCTATCGTTCCAGCGATACCTAAGTGACTCGCCGGAAGTTAACTCGCTTATAACTCGGTAAATACGCGTCCGAGAGAACTGGCGTCACGACACACGGTTTCGTATGCACAGTTTACCACGAATATAACGTTTAAAATCATCTAGGAACGATAGGAAAAAAGTTTACTCCTACCGGTGCGACGGGCGAACCGGCTAACCGACACGGCGCGGTACTTAGCAATCTATCGTTCCAGCGATACCTAAGTGACTCGCCGGAAGTTAACTCGCTTATAACTCGGTAAATACGCGTCCGAGAGAACTGGCGTCACGACACACGGTTTCGTATGCACAGTTTACCACGAATATAACGTTTAAAATCATCTAGGAACGATAGGAAAAAAGTTTACTCTTACCGGTGCGACGGGCGAACCGGCTAAGCGACACGGCGCGGTACTTAGCAATCTATCGTTCCAGCGATACCTAAGTGACTCGCCGGAAGTTAACTCGCTTATAACTCGGTAAATACGCGTCCGAGAGAACTCGCGTCACGACACACGGTTTCGTATGCACAGTTTACCACGAATATAACGTTTAAAATCATCTAGGAACGATAGGAAAAAAGTTTACTCTTACCGGTGCGACGGGCGAACCGGCTAACCGACACGGCGCGGTACTTAGCAATCTATCGTTCCAGCGATACCTAAGTGACTCGCCGGAAGTTAACTCGCTTATAACTCGGTAAATACGCGTCCGAGAGAACTGGCGTCACGACACACGGTTTCGTATGCACAGTTTACCACGAATATAACGTTTAAAATCATCTAGGAACGATAGGAAAAATGTTTACTCTTACCGGTGCGACGGGCGAACCGGCTAACCGACACGGCGCGGTACTTAGCAATCTATCGTTCCAGCGATACCTAAGTGACTCGCCGGAAGTTAACTCGCTTATAACTCGGTAAATACGCGTCCGAGAGAACTGGCGTCACGACACACGGTTTCGTATGCACAGTTTACCACGAATATAACGTTTAAAATCATCTAGGAACGATAGGAAAAAAGTTTACTCCTACCGGTGCGACGGGCGAACCGGCTAACCGACACGGCGCGGTACTTAGCAATCTATCGTTCCAGCGATACCTAAGTGACTCGCCGGAAGTTAACTCGCTTATAACTCGGTAAATACGCGTCCGAGAGAACTGGCGTCACGACACACGGTTTCGTATGCTCAGTTTACCACGAATATAACGTTTAAAATCATCTAGGAACGATAGGAAAAAAGTTTACTCATACCGGTGCGACGGGCGAACCGGCTAACCGACACGGCGCGGTACTTAGCAATCTATCGTTCCAGCGATACCTAAGTGACTCGCCGGAAGTTAACTCGCTTATAACTCGGTAAATACGCGTCCGAGAGAACTGGCGTCACGACACACGGTTTCGTATGCACAGTTTACCACGAATATAACGTTTAAAATCATCTAGGAACGATAGGAAAAAAGTTTACTCCTACCGGTGCGACGGGCGAACCGGCTAACCGACACGGCGCGGTACTTAGCAATCTATCGTTCCAGCGATACCTAAGTGACTCGCCGGAAGTTAACTCGCTTATAACTCGGTAAATACGCGTCCGAGAGAACTGGCGTCACGACACACGGTTTCGTATGCACAGTTTACCACGAATATAACGTTTAAAATCATCTAGGAACGATAGGAAAAAAGTTTACTCTTACCGGTGCGACGGGCGAACCGGCTAACCGACACGGCGCGGTACTTAGCAATCTATCGTTCCAGCGATACCTAAGTGACTCGCCGGAAGTTAACTCGCTTATAACTCGGTAAATACGCGTCCGAGAGAACTCGCGTCACGACACACGGTTTCGTATGCACAGTTTACCACGAATATAACGTTTAAAATCATCTAGGAACGATAGGAAAAAAGTTTACTCTTACCGGTGCGACGGGCGAACCGGCTAAGCGACACGGCGCGGTACTTAGCAATCTATCGTTCCAGCGATACCTAAGTGACTCGCCGGAAGTTAACTCGCTTATAACTCGGTAAATACGCGTCCGAGAGAACTGGCGTCACGACACACGGTTTCGTATGCACAGTTTACCACGAATATAACGTTTAAAATCATCTAGGAACGATAGGAAAAAAGTTTACTCTTACCGCGAACCGGCTAAGCGACACGGCGCGGTACTTAGCAATCTATCGTTCCAGCGATACCTAAGTGACTCGCCGGAAGTTAACTCGCTTATAACTCGGTAAATACGCGTCCGAGAGAACTGGCGTCACGACACACGGTTTCGTATGCTCAGTTTACCACGAATATAACGTTTAAAATCATCTAGGAACGATAGGAAAAAAGTTTACTCATACCGGTGCGACGGGCGAACCGGCTAACCGACACGGCGCGGTACTTAGCAATCTATCGTTCCAGCGATACCTAAGTGACTCGCCGGAAGTTAACTCGCTTATAACTCGGTAAATACGCGTCCGAGAGAACTGGCGTCACGACACACGGTTTCGTATGCACAGTTTACCACGAATATAACGTTTAAAATCATCTAGGAACGATAGGAAAAAAGTTTACTCTTACCGCGAACCGGCTAAGCGACACGGCTCGGTACTTAGCAATCTATCGTTCCAGCGATACCTAAGTGACTCGCCGGAAGTTAACTCGCTTATAACTCGGTAAATACGCGTCCGAGAGTACTGGCGTCACGACACACGGTTTCGTATGCACAGTTTACCACGAATATAACGTTTAAAATCATCTAGGAACGATAGGAAAAAAGTTTACTCTTACCGCGAACCGGCTAAGCGACACGGCGCGGTACTTAGCAATCTATCGTTCCAGCGATACCTAAGTGATTCGCCGGAAGTTAACTCGCTTATAACTCGGTAAATACGCGTCCGAGAGAACTGGCGTCACGACACACGGTTTCGTATGCACAGTTTACCACGAATATAACGTTTAAAATCATCTAGGAACGATAGGAAAAATGTTTACTCTTACCGGTGCGACGGGCGAACCGGCTAACCGACACGGCGCGGTACTTAGCAATCTATCGTTCCAGCGATACCTAAGTGACTCGCCGGAAGTTAACTCGCTTATAACTCGGTAAATACGCGTCCGAGAGAACTGGCGTCACGACACACGGTTTCGTATGCACAGTTTACCACGAATATAACGTTTAAAATCATCTAGGAACGATAGGAAAAAAGTTTACTCCTACCGGTGCGACGGGCGAACCGGCTAACCGACACGGCGCGGTACTTAGCAATCTATCGTTCCAGCGATACCTAAGTGACTCGCCGGAAGTTAACTCGCTTATAACTCGGTAAATACGCGTCCGAGAGAACTGGCGTCACGACACACGGTTTCGTATGCACAGTTTACCACGAATATAACGTTTAAAATCATCTAGGAACGATAGGAAAAAAGTTTACTCATACCGGTGCGACGGGCGAACCGGCTAACCGACACGGCGCGGTACTTAGCAATCTATCGTTCCAGCGATACCTAAGTGACTCGCCGGAAGTTAACTCGCTTATAACTCGGTAAATACGCGTCCGAGAGAACTGGCGTCACGACACACGGTTTCGTATGCACAGTTTACCACGAATATAACGTTTAAAATCATCTAGGAACGATAGGAAAAAAGTTTACTCCTACCGGTGCGACGGGCGAACCGGCTAACCGACACGGCGCGGTACTTAGCAATCTATCGTTCCAGCGATACCTAAGTGACTCGCCGGAAGTTAACTCGCTTATAACTCGGTAAATACGCGTCCGAGAGAACTGGCGTCACGACACACGGTTTCGTATGCACAGTTTACCACGAATATAACGTTTAAAATCATCTAGGAACGATAGGAAAAAAGTTTACTCTTACCGGTGCGACGGGCGAACCGGCTAACCGACACGGCGCGGTACTTAGCAATCTATCGTTCCAGCGATACCTAAGTGACTCGCCGGAAGTTAACTCGCTTATAACTCGGTAAATACGCGTCCGAGAGAACTCGCGTCACGACACACGGTTTCGTATGCACAGTTTACCACGAATATAACGTTTAAAATCATCTAGGAACGATAGGAAAAAAGTTTACTCTTACCGGTGCGACGGGCGAACCGGCTAAGCGACACGGCGCGGTACTTAGCAATCTATCGTTCCAGCGATACCTAAGTGACTCGCCGGAAGTTAACTCGCTTATAACTCGGTAAATACGCGTCCGAGAGAACTGGCGTCACGACACACGGTTTCGTATGCACAGTTTACCACGAATATAACGTTTAAAATCATCTAGGAACGATAGGAAAAATGTTTACTCTTACCGGTGCGACGGGCGAACCGGCTAACCGACACGGCGCGGTACTTAGCAATCTATCGTTCCAGCGATACCTAAGTGACTCGCCGGAAGTTAACTCGCTTATAACTCGGTAAATACGCGTCCGAGAGAACTGGCGTCACGACACACGGTTTCGTATGCACAGTTTACCACGAATATAACGTTTAAAATCATCTAGGAACGATAGGAAAAAAGTTTACTCCTACCGGTGCGACGGGCGAACCGGCTAACCGACACGGCGCGGTACTTAGCAATCTATCGTTCCAGCGATACCTAAGTGACTCGCCGGAAGTTAACTCGCTTATAACTCGGTAAATACGCGTCCGAGAGAACTGGCGTCACGACACACGGTTTCGTATGCTCAGTTTACCACGAATATAACGTTTAAAATCATCTAGGAACGATAGGAAAAAAGTTTACTCATACCGGTGCGACGGGCGAACCGGCTAACCGACACGGCGCGGTACTTAGCAATCTATCGTTCCAGCGATACCTAAGTGACTCGCCGGAAGTTAACTCGCTTATAACTCGGTAAATACGCGTCCGAGAGAACTGGCGTCACGACACACGGTTTCGTATGCTCAGTTTACCACGAATATAACGTTTAAAATCATCTAGGAACGATAGGAAAAAAGTTTACTCATACCGGTGCGACGGGCGAACCGGCTAACCGACACGGCGCGGTACTTAGCAATCTATCGTTCCAGCGATACCTAAGTGACTCGCCGGAAGTTAACTCGCTTATAACTCGGTAAATACGCGTCCGAGAGAACTGGCGTCACGACACACGGTTTCGTATGCACAGTTTACCACGAATATAACGTTTAAAATCATCTAGGAACGATAGGAAAAAAGTTTACTCTTACCGGTGCGACGGGCGAACCGGCTAACCGACACGGCGCGGTACTTAGCAATCTATCGTTCCAGCGATACCTAAGTGACTCGCCGGAAGTTAACTCGCTTATAACTCGGTAAATACGCGTCCGAGAGAACTCGCGTCACGACACACGGTTTCGTATGCACAGTTTACCACGAATATAACGTTTAAAATCATCTAGGAACGATAGGAAAAAAGTTTACTCTTACCGGTGCGACGGGCGAACCGGCTAACCGACACGGCGCGGTACTTAGCAATCTATCGTTCCAGCGATACCTAAGTGACTCGCCGGAAGTTAACTCGCTTATAACTCGGTAAATACGCGTCCGAGAGAACTGGCGTCACGACACACGGTTTCGTATGCACAGTTTACCACGAATATAACGTTTAAAATCATCTAGGAACGATAGGAAAAAAGTTTACTCTTACCGCGAACCGGCTAAGCGACACGGCGCGGTACTTAGCAATCTATCGTTCCAGCGATACCTAAGTGACTCGCCGGAAGTTAACTCGCTTATAACTCGGTAAATACGCGTCCGAGAGAACTGGCGTCACGACACACGGTTTCGTATGCACAGTTTACCACGAATATAACGTTTAAAATCATCTAGGAACGATAGGAAAAAAGTTTACTCTTACCGCGAACCGGCTAAGCGACACGGCGCGGTACTTAGCAATCTATCGTTCCAGCGATACCTAAGTGACTCGCCGGAAGTTAACTCGCTTATAACTCGGTAAATACGCGTCCGAGAGAACTGGCCTCACGACACACGGTTTCGTATGCACAGTTTACCACGAATATAACGTTTAAAATCATCTAGGAACGATAAGAAAAAAGTTTACTCTTACCGGTGCGACGGGCGAACCGGCTAACCGACACGGCGCGGTACTTAGCAATCTATCGTTCCAGCGATACCTAAGTGACTCGCCGGAAGTTAACTCGCTTATAACTCGGTAAATACGCGTCCGAGAGATCTGGCGTCACGACACACGGTTTCGTATGCACAGTTTAACACGAATATAACGTTTAAAATCATCTAGGAACGATAGGAAAAAAGTTTACTCTTACCGGTGCGACGGGCAAACCGGCTAACCGACACGGCGCGGTACTTAGCAATCTATCGTTCCAGCGATACCTAAGTGACTCGCCGGAAGTTAACTCGCTTATAACTCGGTAAATACGCGTCCGAGAGAACTGGCGTCACGACACACGGTTTCGTATGCACAGTTTACCACGAATATAAAGTTTAAAATCATCTAGGAACGATAGGAAAAAAGTTTACTCTTACCGCGAACCGGCTAAGCGACACGGCTCGGTACTTAGCAATCTATCGTTCCAGCGATACCTAAGTGACTCGCCGGAAGTTAACTCGCTTATAACTCGGTAAATACGCGTCCGAGAGTACTGGCGTCACGACACACGGTTTCGTATGCACAGTTTACCACGAATATAACGTTTAAAATCATCTAGGAACGATAGGAAAAAAGTTTACTCTTACCGCGAACCGGCTAACCGACACGGCGCGGTACTTAGCAATCTATCGTTCCAGCGATACCTAAGTGACTCGCCGGAAGTTAACTCGCTTATAACTCGGTAAATACGCGTCCGAGAGAACTGGCGTCACGACACACGGTTTCGTATGCACAGTTTACCACGAATATAACGTTTAAAATCATCTAGGAACGATAGGAAAACAGTTTACTCTTACCGGTGCGACGAGCGAACCGGCTAACCGACACGGCGCGGTACTTAGCAATCTATCGTTCCAGCGATACCTAAGTGACTCGCCGGAAGTTAACTCGCTTATAACTCGGTAAATACGCGTCCGAGAGAACTGGCGTCACGACACACGGTTTCGTATGCACAGTTTACCAGGAATATAACGTTTAAAATCATCTAGGAACGATAGGAAAAAAGTTTACTCTTACCGGTGCGACGGGCGAACCGGCTAACCGACACGGCGCGGTACTTAGCAATCTATCGTTCCAGCGATACCTAAGTGACTCGCCGGAAGTTAACTCGCTTATAACTCGGTAAATACGCGTCCGAGAGAACTGGCGTCTCGACACACGGTTTCGTATGCACAGTTTACCACGAATATAACGTTTAAAATAATCTAGGAACAATAGGAAAAAAGTTTACTCTTACCGGTGCGACGGGCGAACCGGCTAACCGACACGGCGCGGTACTTAGCAATCTATCGTTCCAGCGATACCTAAGTGATGCGCCGGAAGTTAACTCGCTTATAACTCGGTAAATACGCGTCCGAGAGAACTGGCGTCACGACACACGGTTTCGTATGCACAGTTTACCACGAATATAACGTTTAAAATCATCTAGGAACGATAGGAAAAATGTTTACTCTTACCGGTGCGACGGGCGAACCGGCTAACCGACACGGCGCGGTACTTAGCAATCTATCGTTCCAGCGATACCTAAGTGACTCGCCGGAAGTTAACTCGCTTATAACTCGGTAAATACGCGTCCGAGAGAACTGGCGTCACGACACACGGTTTCGTATGCACAGTTTACCACGAATATAACGTTTAAAATCATCTAGGAACGATAGGAAAAAAGTTTACTCCTACCGGTGCGACGGGCGAACCGGCTAACCGACACGGCGCGGTACTTAGCAATCTATCGTTCCAGCGATACCTAAGTGACTCGCCGGAAGTTAACTCGCTTATAACTCGGTAAATACGCGTCCGAGAGAACTGGCGTCACGACACACGGTTTCGTATGCACAGTTTACCACGAATATAACGTTTAAAATCATCTAGGAACGATAGGAAAAAAGTTTACTCTTACCGGTGCGACGGGCGAACCGGCTAACCGACACGGCGCGGTACTTAGCAATCTATCGTTCCAGCGATACCTAAGTGACTCGCCGGAAGTTAACTCGCTTATAACTCGGTAAATACGCGTCCGAGAGAACTGGCGTCACGACACACGGTTTCGTATGCACAGTTTACCACGAATATAACGTTTAAAATCATCTAGGAACGATAGGAAAAAAGTTTACTCTTACCGGTGCGACGGGCGAACCGGCTAACCGACACGGCGCGGTACTTAGCAATCTATCGTTCCAGCGATACCTAAGTGACTCGCCGGAAGTTAACTCGCTTATAACTCGGTAAATACGCGTCCGAGAGAACTGGCGTCACGACACACGGTTTCGTATGCACAGTTTACCACGAATATAACGTTTAAAATCATCTAGGAACGATAGGAAAAAAGTTTACTCTTACCGGTGCGACGGGCGAACCGGCTAACCGACACGGCGCGGTACTTAGCAATCTATCGTTCCAGCGATACCTAAGTGACTCGCCGGAAGTTAACTCGCTTATAACTCGGTAAATACGCGTCCGAGAGAACTGGCGTCACGACACACGGTTTCGTATGCACAGTTTACCACGAATATAACGTTTAAAATCATCTAGGAACGATAAGAAAAAAGTTTACTCTTACCGGTGCGACGGGCGAACCGGCTAACCGACACGGCGCGGTACTTAGCAATCTATCGTTCCAGCGATACCTAAGTGACTCGCCGGAAGTTAACTCGCTTATAACTCGGTAAATACGCGTCCGAAAGAACTGGCGTCACGACACACGGTTTCGTATGCACAGTTTACCAGGAATATAACGTTTAAAATCATCTAGGAACGATAGGAAAAAAGTTTACTCTTACCGGTGCGACGGGCGAACCGGCTAACCGACACGGCGCGGTACTTAGCAATCTATCGTTCCAGCGATACCTAAGTGACTCGCCGGAAGTTAACTCGCTTATAACTCGGTAAATACGCGTCCGAGAGAACTGGCGTCTCGACACACGGTTTCGTATGCACAGTTTACCACGAATATAACGTTTAAAATAATCTAGGAACAATAGGAAAAAAGTTTACTCTTACCGGTGCGACGGGCGAACCGGCTAACCGACACGGCGCGGTACTTAGCAATCTATCGTTCCAGCGATACCTAAGTGATTCGCCGGAAGTTAACTCGCTTATAACTCGGTAAATACGCGTCCGAGAGAACTGGCGTCACGACACACGGTTTCGTATGCACAGTTTACCACGAATATAACGTTTAAAATCATCTAGGAACGATAGGAAAAATGTTTACTCTTACCGGTGCGACGGGCGAACCGGCTAAGCGACACGGCGCGGTACTTAGCAATCTATCGTTCCAGCGATACCTAAGTGACTCGCCGGAAGTTAACTCGCTTATAACTCGGTAAATACGCGTCCGAGAGAACTGGCGTCACGACACACGGTTTCGTATGCACAGTTTACCACGAATATAACGTTTAAAATCATCTAGGAACGATAGGAAAAAAGTTTACTCCTACCGGTGCGACGGGCGAACCGGCTAACCGACACGGCGCGGTACTTAGCAATCTATCGTTCCAGCGATACCTAAGTGACTCGCCGGAAGTTAACTCGCTTATAACTCGGTAAATACGCGTCCGAGAGAACTGGCGTCACGACACACGGTTTCGTATGCACAGTTTACCACGAATATAACGTTTAAAATCATCTAGGAACGATAGGAAAAAAGTTTACTCTTACCGGTGCGACGGGCGAACCGGCTAACCGACACGGCGCGGTACTTAGCAATCTATCGTTCCAGCGATACCTAAGTGACTCGCCGGAAGTTAACTCGCTTATAACTCGGTAAATACGCGTCCGAGAGAACTGGCGTCACGACACACGGTTTCGTATGCACAGTTTACCACGAATATAACGTTTAAAATCATCTAGGAACGATAGGAAAAAAGTTTACTCTTACCGGTGCGACGGGCGAACCGGCTAACCGACACGGCGCGGTACTTAGCAATCTATCGTTCCAGCGATACCTAAGTGACTCGCCGGAAGTTAACTCGCTTATAACTCGGTAAATACGCGTCCGAGAGAACTGGCGTCACGACACACGGTTTCGTATGCACAGTTTACCACGAATATAACGTTTAAAATCATCTAGGAACGATAGGAAAAAAGTTTACTCTTACCGGTGCGACGGGCGAACCGGCTAACCGACACGGCGCGGTACTTGGCAATCTATCGTTCCAGCGATACCTAAGTGACTCGCCGGAAGTTAACTCGCTTATAACTCGGTAAATACGCGTCCGAGAGAACTGGCGTCACGACACACGGTTTCGTATGCACAGTTTACCACGAATATAACGTTTAAAATCATCTAGGAACGATAAGAAAAAAGTTTACTCTTACCGGTGCGACGGGCGAACCGGCTAACCGACACGGCGCGGTACTTAGCAATCTATCGTTCCAGCGATACCTAAGTGACTCGCCGGAAGTTAACTCGCTTATAACTCGGTAAATACGCGTCCGAGAGAACTGGCGTCACGACACACGGTTTCGTATGCACAGTTTACACGAATATAACGTTTAAAATCATCTAGGAACGATAGGAAAAAAGTTTACTCTTACCGGTGCGACGGGCGAACCGGCTAACCGACACGGCGCGGTACTTAGCAATCTATCGTTCCAGCGATACCAAAGTGACTCGCCGGAAGTTAACTCGCTTATAACTCGGTAAATACGCGTCCGAGAGAACTGGCGTCACGACACACGGTTTCGTATGCACAGTTTACCACGAATATAACGTTTAAAATCATCTAGGAACGATAAGAAAAAAGTTTACTCTTACCGGTGCGACGGGCGAACCGGCTAACCGACACGGCACGGTACTTAGCAATCTATCGTTCCAGCGATACCTAAGTGACTCGCCGGAAGTTAACTCGCTTATAACTCGGTAAATACGCGTCCGAGAGAACTGGCGTCACGACACACGGTTTCGTATGCACAGTTTACCACGAATATAACGTTTAAAATCATCTAGGAACGATAGGAAAAAAGTTTACTCTTACCGGTGCGACGGGCGAACCGGCTAACCGACCCGGCGGGGTACTTAGCAATCTATCGTTCCAGCGATACCTAAGTGACTCGCCGGAAGTTAACTCGCTTATAACTCGGTAAATACGCGTCCGAGAGAACTGGCGTCACGACACACGGTTTCGTATGCACAGTTTACCACGAATATAACGTTTAAAATAATCTAGGAACGATAGGAAAAAAGTTTACTCTTACCGGTGCGACGGGCGAACCGGCTAACCGACACGGCGCGGTACTTAGCAATCTATCGTTCCAGCGATACCTAAGTGACTCGCCGGAAGTTAACTCGCTTATAACTCGGTAAATACGCGTCCGAGAGAACTGGCGACACGACACACGGTTTCGTATGCACAGTTTACCACGAATATAACGTTTAAAATCATCTAGGAACGATAGGAAAAAAGTTTACTCTTACCGGTGCGACGGGCGAACCGGCTAAGCGACACGGCGCGGTACTTAGCAATCTATCGTTCCAGCGATACCTAAGTGACTCGCCGGAAGTTAACTCGCTTATAACTCGGTAAATACGCGTCCGAGAGAACTGGCGTCACGACACACGGTTTCGTATGCTCAGTTTACCACGAATATAACGTTTGAAATCATCTAGGAACGATAGGAAAAAAGTTTACTCTTACCGGTGCGACGGGCGAACCGGCTAACCGACACGGCGCGGTACTTAGCAATCTATCGTTCCAGCGATACCTAAGTGACTCGCCGGAAGTTAACTCGCTTATAACTCGGTAAATACGCGTCCGAGAGAACTGGCGTCACGACACACGGTTTCGTATGCACAGTTTACCACGAATATAACGTTTAAAATCATCTAGGAACGATAGGAAAAAAGTTTACTCCTACCGGTGCGACGGGCGAACCGGCTAACCGACACGGCGCGGTACTTAGCAATCTATCGTTCCAGCGATACCTAAGTGACTCGCCGGAAGTTAACTCGCTTATAACTCGGTAAATACGCGTCCGAGAGAACTGGCGTCACGACACACGGTTTCGTATGCACAGTTTACCACGAATATAACGTTTAAAATCATCTAGGAACGATAGGAAAAAAGTTTACTCTTACCGGTGCGACGGGCGAACCGGCTAACCGACACGGCGCGGTACTTAGCAATCTATCGTTCCAGCGATACCTAAGTGACTCGCCGGAAGTTAACTCGCTTATAACTCGGTAAATACGCGTCCGAGAGAACTGGCGTCTCGACACACGGTTTCGTATGCACAGTTTACCACGAATATAACGTTTAAAATAATCTAGGAACAATAGGAAAAAAGTTTACTCTTACCGGTGCGACGGGCGAACCGGCTAACCGACACGGCGCGGTACTTAGCAATCTATCGTTCCAGCGATACCTAAGTGATTCGCCGGAAGTTAACTCGCTTATAACTCGGTAAATACGCGTCCGAGAGAACTGACGTCACGACACACGGTTTCGTATGCACAGTTTACCACGAATATAACGTTTAAAATCATCTAGGAACGATAGGAAAAAAGTTTACTCCTACCGGTGCGACGGGCGAACCGGCTAACCGACACGGCGCGGTACTTAGCAATCTATCGTTCCAGCGATACCTAAGTGACTCGCCGGAAGTTAACTCGCTTATAACTCGGTAAATACGCGTCCGAGAGAACTGGCGTCACGACACACGGTTTCGTATGCACAGTTTACCACGAATATAACGTTTAAAATCATCTAGGAACGATAGGAAAAAAGTTTACTCTTACCGGTGCGACGGGCGAACCGGCTAACCGACACGGCGCGGTACTTAGCAATCTATCGTTCCAGCGATACCTAAGTGACTCGCCGGAAGTTAACTCGCTTATAACTCGGTAAATACGCGTCCGAGAGAACTGGCGTCACGACACACGGTTTCGTATGCACAGTTTACCACGAATATAACGTTTAAAATCATCTAGGAACGATAGGAAAAAAGTTTACTCTTACCGGTGCGACGGGCGAACCGGCTAACCGACACGGCGCGGTACTTAGCAATCTATCGTTCCAGCGATACCTAAGTGACTCGCCGGAAGTTAACTCGCTTATAACTCGGTAAATACGCGTCCGAGAGAACTGGCGTCACGACACACGGTTTCGTATGCACAGTTTACCAGGAATATAACGTTTAAAATCATCTAGGAACGATAGGAAAAAAGTTTACTCTTACCGGTGCGACGGGCGAACCGGCTAACCGACACGGCGCGGTACTTAGCAATCTATCGTTCCAGCGATACCTAAGTGACTCGCCGGAAGTTAACTCGCTTATAACTCGGTAAATACGCGTCCGAGAGAACTGGCGTCTCGACACACGGTTTCGTATGCACAGTTTACCACGAATATAACGTTTAAAATAATCTAGGAACAATAGGAAAAAAGTTTACTCTTACCGGTGCGACGGGCGAACCGGCTAACCGACACGGCGCGGTACGTAGCAATCTATCGTTCCAGGGATACCTAAGTGATTCGCCGGAAGTTAACTCGCTTATAACTCGGTAAATACGCGTCCGAGAGAACTGACGTCACGACACACGGTTTCGTATGCACAGTTTACCACGAATATAACGTTTAAAATCATCTAGGAACGATAGGAAAAATGTTTACTCTTACCGGTGCGACGGGCGAACCGGCTAACCGACACGGCGCGGTACTTAGCAATCTATCGTTCCAGCGATACCTAAGTGACTCGCCGGAAGTTAACTCGCTTATAACTCGGTAAATACGCGTCCGAGAGAACTGGCGTCACGACACACGGTTTCGTATGCACAGTTTACCACGAATATAACGTTTAAAATCATCTAGGAACGATAGGAAAAAAGTTTACTCCTACCGGTGCGACGGGCGAACCGGCTAACCGACACGGCGCGGTACTTAGCAATCTATCGTTCCAGCGATACCTAAGTGACTCGCCGGAAGTTAACTCGCTTATAACTCGGTAAATACGCGTCCGAGAGAACTGGCGTCACGACACACGGTTTCGTATGCACAGTTTACCACGAATATAACGTTTAAAATCATCTAGGAACGATAGGAAAAAAGTTTACTCTTACCGCTGCGACGGGCGAACCGGCTAACCGACACGGCGCGGTACTTAGCAATCTATCGTTCCAGCGATACCTAAGTGACTCGCCGGAAGTTAACTCGCTTATAACTCGGTAAATACGCGTCCGAGAGAACTGGCGTCACGACACACGGTTTCGTATGCACAGTTTACCACGAATATAACGTTTAAAATCATCTAGGAACGATAGGAAAAAAGTTTACTCTTACCGGTGCGACGGGCGAACCGGCTAACCGACACGGCGCGGTACTTAGCAATCTATCGTTCCAGCGATACCTAAGTGACTCGCCGGAAGTTAACTCGCTTATAACTCGGTAAATACGCGTCCGAGAGAACTGGCGTCACGACACACGGTTTCGTATGCACAGTTTACCACGAATATAACGTTTAAAATCATCTAGGAACGATAGGAAAAAAGTTTACTCTTACCGGTGCGACGGGCGAACCGGCTAACCGACACGGCGCGGTACTTGGCAATCTATCGTTCCAGCGATACCTAAGTGACTCGCCGGAAGTTAACTCGCTTATAACTCGGTAAATACGCGTCCGAGAGAACTGGCGTCACGACACACGGTTTCGTATGCACAGTTTACCACGAATATAACGTTTAAAATCATCTAGGAACGATAAGAAAAAAGTTTACTCTTACCGGTGCGACGGGCGAACCGGCTAACCGACACGGCGCGGTACTTAGCAATCTATCGTTCCAGCGATACCTAAGTGACTCGCCGGAAGTTAACTCGCTTATAACTCGGTAAATACGCGTCCGAGAGAACTGGCGTCACGACACACGGTTTCGTATGCACAGTTTACAGGAATATAACGTTTAAAATCATCTAGGAACGATAGGAAAAAAGTTTACTCTTACCGGTGCGACGGGCGAACCGGCTAACCGACACGGCGCGGTACTTAGCAATCTATCGTTCCAGCGATACCAAAGTGACTCGCCGGAAGTTAACTCGCTTATAACTCGGTAAATACGCGTCCGAGAGAACTGGCGTCACGACACACGGTTTCGTATGCACAGTTTACCACGAATATAACGTTTAAAATCATCTAGGAACGATAAGAAAAAAGTTTACTCTTACCGGTGCGACGGGCGAACCGGCTAACCGACACGGGACGGTACTTAGCAATCTATCGTTCCAGCGATACCTAAGTGACTCGCCGGAAGTTAACTCGCTTATAACTCGGTAAATACGCGTCCGAGAGAACTGGCGTCACGACACACGGTTTCGTATGCACAGTTTACCACGAATATAACGTTTAAAATCATCTAGGAACGATAGGAAAAAAGTTTACTCTTACCGGTGCGACGGGCGAACCGGCTAACCGACACGGCGGGGTACTTAGCAATCTATCGTTCCAGCGATACCTAAGTGACTCGCCGGAAGTTAACTCGCTTATAACTCGGTAAATACGCGTCCGAGAGAACTGGCGTCACGACACACGGTTTCGTATGCACAGTTTACCACGAATATAACGTTTAAAATAATCTAGGAACGATAGGAAAAAAGTTTACTCTTACCGGTGCGACGGGCGAACCGGCTAACCGACACGGCGCGGTACTTAGCAATCTATCGTTCCAGCGATACCTAAGTGACTCGCCGGAAGTTAACTCGCTTATAACTCGGTAAATACGCGTCCGAGAGAACTGGCGACACGACACACGGTTTCGTATGCACAGTTTACCACGAATATAACGTTTAAAATCATCTAGGAACGATAGGAAAAAAGTTTACTCTTACCGGTGCGACGGGCGAACCGGCTAACCGACACGGCGCGGTACTTAGCAATCTATCGTTCCAGCGATACCTAAGTGACTCGCCGGAAGTTAACTCGCTTATAACTCGGTAAATACGCGTCCGAGAGAACTGGCGTCACGACACACGGTTTCGTATGCTCAGTTTACCACTAATATAACGTTTAAAATCATCTAGTAACGATAGGAAAAAAGTTTACTCTTACCGGTGCGACGGGCGAACCGGCTAACCGACACGGCGCGGTACTTAGCAATCTATCGTTCCAGCGATACCTAAGTGACTCGCCGGAAGTTAACTCGCTTATAACTCGGTAAATACGCGTCCGAGAGAACTGGCGTCACGACACACGGTTTCGTATGCACAGTTTACCACGAATATAACGTTTAAAATCATCTAGGAACGATAGGAAAAAAGTTTACTCCTACCGGTGCGACGGGCGAACCGGCTAACCGACACGGCGCGGTACTTAGCAATCTATCGTTCCAGCGATACCTAAGTGACTCGCCGGAAGTTAACTCGCTTATAACTCGGTAAATACGCGTCCGAGAGAACTGGCGTCACGACACACGGTTTCGTATGCACAGTTTACCACGAATATAACGTTTAAAATCATCTAGGAACGATAGGAAAAAAGTTTACTCTTACCGGTGCGACGGGCGAACCGGCTAACCGACACGGCGCGGTACTTAGCAATCTATCGTTCCAGCGATACCTAAGTGACTCGCCGGAAGTTAACTCGCTTATAACTCGGTAAATACGCGTCCGAGAGAACTGGCGTCTCGACACACGGTTTCGTATGCACAGTTTACCACGAATATAACGTTTAAAATAATCTAGGAACAATAGGAAAAAAGTTTACTCTTACCGGTGCGACGGGCGAACCGGCTAACCGACACGGCGCGGTACTTAGCAATCTATCGTTCCAGCGATACCTAAGTGATTCGCCGGAAGTTAACTCGCTTATAACTCGGTAAATACGCGTCCGAGAGAACTGGCGTCACGACACACGGTTTCGTATGCACAGTTTACCACGAATATAACGTTTAAAATCATCTAGGAACGATAGGAAAAATGTTTACTCTTACCGGTGCGACGGGCGAACCGGCTAACCGACACGGCGCGGTACTTAGCAATCTATCGTTCCAGCGATACCTAAGTGACTCGCCGGAAGTTAACTCGCTTATAACTCGGTAAATACGCGTCCGAGAGAACTGGCGTCACGACACACGGTTTCGTATGCACAGTTTACCACGAATATAACGTTTAAAATCATCTAGGAACGATAAGAAAAAAGTTTACTCTTACCGGTGCGACGGGCGAACCGGCTAACCGACACGGCGCGGTACTTAGCAATCTATCGTTCCAGCGATACCTAAGTGACTCGCCGGAAGTTAACTCGCTTATAACTCGGTAAATACGCGTCCGAGAGAACTGGCGTCACGACACACGGTTTCGTATGCACAGTTTACCACGAATATAACGTTTAAAATCATCTAGGAACGATAGGAAAAAAGTTTACTCTTACCGGTGCGACGGGCGAACCGGCTAACCGACACGGCGCGGTACTTAGCAATCTATCGTTCCAGCGATACCTAAGTGACTCGCCGGAAGATAACTCGCTTATAACTCGGTAAATACGCGTCCGAGAGAACTGGCGTCACGACACACGGTTTCGTATGCACAGTTTACCACGAATATAACGTTTAAAATCATCTAGGAACGATAAGAAAAAAGTTTACTCTTACCGGTGCGACGGGCGAACCGGCTAACCGACACGGCGCGGTACTTAGCAATCTATCGTTCCAGCGATACCTAAGTGACTCGCCGGAAGTTAACTCGCTTATAACTCGGTAAATACGCGTCCGAGAGAACTGGCGTCACGACACACGGTTTCGTATGCACAGTTTACAGGAATATAACGTTTAAAATCATCTAGGAACGATAGGAAAAAAGTTTACTCTTACCGGTGCGACGGGCGAACCGGCTAACCGACACGGCGCGGTACTTAGCAATCTATCGTTCCAGCGATACCAAAGTGACTCGCCGGAAGTTAACTCGCTTATAACTCGGTAAATACGCGTCCGAGAGAACTGGTGTCACGACACACGGTTTCGTATGCACAGTTTACCACGAATATAACGTTTAAAATCATCTAGGAACGATAAGAAAAAAGTTTACTCTTACCGGTGCGACGGGCGAACCGGCTAACCGACACGGCGCGGTACTTAGCAATCTATCGTTCCAGCGATACCTAAGTGACTCGCCGGAAGTTAACTCGCTTATAACTCGGTAAATACGCGTCCGAGAGAACTGGCGTCACGACACACGGTTTCGTATGCACAGTTTACCAGGAATATAACGTTTAAAATCATCTAGGAACGATAGGAAAAAAGTTTACTCTTACCGGTGCGACGGGCGAACCGGCTAACCGACACGGCGGGGTACTTAGCAATCTATCGTTCCAGCGATACCTAAGTGACTCGCCGGAAGTTAACTCGCTTATAACTCGGTAAATACGCGTCCGAGAGAACTGGCGTCACGACACACGGTTTCGTATGCACAGTTTACCACGAATATAACGTTTAAAATAATCTAGGAACGATAGGAAAAAAGTTTACTCTTACCGGTGCGACGGGCGAACCGGCTAACCGACACGGCGCGGTACTTAGCAATCTATCGTTCCAGCGATACCTAAGTGACTCGCCGGAAGTTAACTCGCTTATAACTCGGTAAATACGCGTCCGAGAGAACTGGCGTCACGACACACGGTTTCGTATGCACAGTTTACCACGAATATAACGTTTAAAATCATCTAGGAACGATAGGAAAAAAGTTTACTCTTACCGGTGCGACGGGCGAACCGGCTAACCGACACGGCGCGGTACTTAGCAATCTATCGTTCCAGCGATACCTAAGTGACTCGCCGGAAGTTAACTCGCTTATAACTCGGTAAATACGCGTCCGAGAGAACTGGCGTCACGACACACGGTTTCGTATGCTCAGTTTACCACGAATATAACGTTTAAAATCATCTAGGAACGATAGGAAAAAAGTTTACTCTTACCGGTGCGACGGGCGAACCGGCTAACCGACACGGCGCGGTACTTAGCAATCTATCGTTCCAGCGATACCTAAGTGACTCGCCGGAAGTTAACTCGCTTATAACTCGGTAAATACGCGTCCGAGAGAACTGGCGTCACGACACACGGTTTCGTATGCACAGTTTACCACGAATATAACGTTTAAAATCATCTAGGAACGATAGGAAAAAAGTTTACTCCTACCGGTGCGACGGGCGAACCGGCTAACCGACACGGCGCGGTACTTAGCAATCTATCGTTCCAGCGATACCTAAGTGACTCGCCGGAAGTTAACTCGCTTATAACTCGGTAAATACGCGTCCGAGAGAACTGGCGTCACGACACACGGTTTCGTATGCACAGTTTACCACGAATATAACGTTTAAAATCATCTAGGAACGATAGGAAAAAAGTTTACTCTTACCGGTGCGACGGGCGAACCGGCTAACCGACACGGCGCGGTACTTAGCAATCTATCGTTCCAGCGATACCTAAGTAACTCGCCGGAAGTTACCTCGCTTATAACTCGGTAAATACGCGTCCGAGAGAACTGGCGTCACGACACACGGTTTCGTATGCACAGTTTACCACGAATATAACGTTTAAAATCATCTAGGAACGATAGGAAAAAAGTTTACTCTTACCGGTGCGACGGGCGAACCGGCTAACCGACACGGCGCGGTACTTAGCAATCTATCGTTCCAGCGATACCTAAGTGACTCGCCGGAAGTTAACTCGCTTATAACTCGGTAAATACGCGTCCGAGAGAACTGGCGTCACGACACACGGTTTCGTATGCACAGTTTACCACGAATATAACGTTTAAAATCATCTAGGAACGATAGGAAAAAAGTTTACTCTTACCGCGAACCGGCTAACCGACACGGCGCGGTACTTAGCAATCTATCGTTCCAGCGATACCTAAGTGACTCGCCGGAAGTTAACTCGCTTATAACTCGGTAAATACGCGTCCGAGAGAACTGGCGTCACGACACACGGTTTCGTATGCTCAGTTTACCACGAATATAACGTTTAAAATCATCTAGGAACGATAGGAAAAAAGTTTACTCTTACCGGTGCGACGGGCGAACCGGCTAACCGACACGGCGCGGTACTTAGCAATCTATCGTTCCAGCGATACCTAAGTGACTCGCCGGAAGTTAACTCGCTTATAACTCGGTAAATACGCGTCCGAGAGAACTGGCGTCACGACACACGGTTTCGTATGCACAGTTTACCACGAATATAACGTTTAAAATCATCTAGGAACGATAGGAAAAAAGTTTACTCCTACCGGTGCGACGGGCGAACCGGCTAACCGACACGGCGCGGTACTTAGCAATCTATCGTTCCAGCGATACCTAAGTGACTCGCCGGAAGTTAACTCGCTTATAACTCGGTAAATACGCGTCCGAGAGAACTGGCGTCACGACACACGGTTTCGTATGCACAGTTTACCACGAATATAACGTTTAAAATCATCTAGGAACGATAGGAAAAAAGTTTACTCTTACCGGTGCGACGGGCGAACCGGCTAAGCGACACGGCGCGGTACTTAGCAATCTATCGTTCCAGCGATACCTAAGTGACTCGCCGGAAGTTAACTCGCTTATAACTCGGTAAATACGCGTCCGAGAGAACTGGCGTCTCGACACACGGTTTCGTATGCACAGTTTACCACGAATATAACGTTTAAAATAATCTAGGAACAATAGGAAAAATGTTTACTCTTACCGGTGCGACGGGCGAACCGGCTAACCGACACGGCGCGGTACTTAGCAATCTATCGTTCCAGCGATACCTAAGTGACTCGCCGGAAGTTAACTCGCTTATAACTCGGTAAATACGCGTCCGAGAGAACTGGCGTTACGACACACGGTTTCGTATGCACAGTTTACCACGAATATAACGTTTAAAATCATCTAGGAACGATAGGAAAAAAGTTTACTCTTACCGGTGCGACGGGCGAACCGGCTAACCGACACGGCGCGGTACTTAGCAATCTATCGTTCCAGCGATACCTAAGTGACTCGCCGGAAGTTAACTCGCTTATAACTCGGTAAATACGCGTCCGAGAGAACTGGCGTCACGACACACGGTTTCGTATGCTCAGTTTACCACGAATATAACGTTTAAAATCATCTAGGAACGATAGGAAAAAAGTTTACTCTTACCGGTGCGACGGGCGAACCGGCTAACCGACACGGCGCGGTACTTAGCAATCTATCGTTCCAGCGATACCTAAGTGACTCGCCGGAAGTTAACTCGCTTATAACTCGGTAAATACGCGTCCGAGAGAACTGGCGTCACGACACACGGTTTCGTATGCACAGTTTACCACGAATATAACGTTTAAAATCATCTAGGAACGATAGGAAAATAGTTTACTCTTACCGGTGCGACGGGCGAACCGGCTAACCGACACGGCGCGGTACTTAGCAATCTATCGTTCCAGCGATACCTAAGTGACTCGCCGGAAGTTAACTCGCTTATAACTCGGTAAATACGCGTCCGAGAGAACTGGCGTCACGACACACGGTTTCGTATGCACAGTTTACCACGAATATAACGTTTAAAATCATCTAGGAACGATAGGAAAAAAGTTTACTCTTACCGGTGCGACGGGCGAACCGGCTAACCGACACGGCGCGGTACTTAGCAATCTATCGTTCCAGCGATACCTAAGTGACTCGCCGGAAGTTAACTCGCTTATAACTCGGTAAATACGCGTCCGAGAGAACTGGCGTCACGACACACGGTTTCGTATGCACAGTTTACCACGAATATAACGTTTAAAATCATCTAGGAACGATAGGAAAAAAGTTTACTCTTACCGGTGCGACGGGCGAACCGGCTAACCGACACGGCGCGGTACTTAGCAATCTATCGTTCCAGCGATACCTAAGTGACTCGCCGGAAGTTAACTCGCTTATAACTCGGTAAATACGCGTCCGAGAGAACTGGCGTCACGACACACGGTTTCGTATGCACAGTTTACCACGAATATAACGTTTAAAATCATCTAGGAACGATAAGAAAAAAGTTTACTCTTACCGGTGCGACGGGCGAACCGGCTAACCGACACGGCGCGGTACTTAGCAATCTATCGTTCCAGCGATACCTAAGTGACTCGCCGGAAGTTAACTCGCTTATAACTCGGTAAATACGCGTCCGAGAGAACTGGCGTCACGACACACGGTTTCGTATGCACAGTTTACAGGAATATAACGTTTAAAATCATCTAGGAACGATAGGAAAAAAGTTTACTCTTACCGGTGCGACGGGCGAACCGGCTAACCGACACGGCGCGGTACTTAGCAATATATAGTTACAGCGAAACCAAAGTGACTCGCCGGAAGTTAACTCGCTTATAACTCGGTAAATACGCGTCCGAGAGAACTGGTGTCACGACACACGGTTTCGTATGCACAGTTTACCACGAATATAACGTTTAAAATCATCTAGGAACGATAAGAAAAAAGTTTACTCTTACCGGTGCGACGGGCGAACCGGCTAACCGACACGGCGCGGTACTTAGCAATCTATCGTTCCAGCGATACCTAAGTGACTCGCCGGAAGTTAACTCGCTTATAACTCGGTAAATACGCGTCCGAGAGAACTGGCGTCACGACACACGGTTTCGTATGCACAGTTTACCAGGAATATAACGTTTAAAATCATCTAGGAACGATAGGAAAAAAGTTTACTCTTACCGGTGCGACGGGCGAACCGGCTAACCGACACGGCGGGGTACTTAGCAATCTATCGTTCCAACGATACCTAAGTGACTCGCCGGAAGTTAACTCGCTTATAACTCGGTAAATACGCGTCCGAGAGAACTGGCGTCACGACACACGGTTTCGTATGCACAGTTTACCACGAATATAACGTTTAAAATAATCTAGGAACGATAGGAAAAAAGTTTACTCTTACCGGTGCGACGGGCGAACCGGCTAACCGACACGGCGCGGTACTTAGCAATCTATCGTTCCAGCGATACCTAAGTGACTCGCCGGAAGTTAACTCGCTTATAACTCGGTAAATACGCGTCCGAGAGAACTGGCGTCACGACACTCGGTTTCGTATGCACAGTTTACCACGAATATAACGTTTAAAATAATCTAGGAACGATAGGAAAAAAGTTTACTCTTACCGGTGCGACGGGCGAACCGGCTAACCGACACGGCGCGGTACTTAGCAATCTATCGTTCCAGCGATACCTAAGTGACTCGCCGGAAGTTAACTCGCTTATAACTCGGTAAATACGCGTCCGAGAGAACTGGCGTCACGACACTCGGTTTCGTATGCACAGTTTACCACGAATATAACGTTTAAAATCATCTAGGAACGATAGGAAAAAAGTTTACTCTTACCGGTGCGACGGGCGAACCGGCTAACCGACACGGCGCGGTACTTAGCAATCTATCGTTCCAGCGATACCTAAGTGACTCGCCGGAAGTTAACTCGCTTATAACTCGGTAAATACGCGTCCGAGAGAACTGGCGTCACGACACACGGTTTCGTATGCTCAGTTTACCACGAATATAACGTTTAAAATCATCTAGGAACGATAGGAAAAAAGTTTACTCTTACCGGTGCGACGGGCGAACCGGCTAACCGACACGGCGCGGTACTTAGCAATCTATCGTTCCAGCGATACCTAAGTGACTCGCCGGAAGTTAACTCGCTTATAACTCGGTAAATACGCGTCCGAGAGAACTGGCGTCACGACACACGGTTTCGTATGCACAGTTTACCACGAATATAACGTTTAAAATCATCTAGGAACGATAGGAAAAAAGTTTACTCCTACCGGTGCGACGGGCGAACCGGCTAACCGACACGGCGCGGTACTTAGCAATCTATCGTTCCAGCGATACCTAAGTGACTCGCCGGAAGTTAACTCGCTTATAACTCGGTAAATACGCGTCCGAGAGAACTGGCGTCACGACACACGGTTTCGTATGCACAGTTTACCACGAATATAACGTTTAAAATCATCTAGGAACGATAGGAAAAAAGTTTACTCTTACCGGTGCGACGGGCGAACCGGCTAACCGACACGGCGCGGTACTTAGCAATCTATCGTTCCAGCGATACCTAAGTGACTCGCCGGAAGTTAACTCGCTTATAACTCGGTAAATACGCGTCCGAGAGAACTGGCGTCACGACACACGGTTTCGTATGCACAGTTTACCACGAATATAACGTTTAAAATCATCTAGGAACGATAGGAAAAAAGTTTACTCTTACCGGTGCGACGGGCGAACCGGCTAACCGACACGGCGCGGTACTTAGCAATCTATCGTTCCAGCGATACCTAAGTGACTCGCCGGAAGTTAACTCGCTTATAACTCGGTAAATACGCGTCCGAGAGAACTGGCGTCACGACACACGGTTTCGTATGCACAGTTTACCACGAATATAACGTTTAAAATCATCTAGGAACGATAGGAAAAAAGTTTACTCTTACCGCGAACCGGCTAACCGACACGGCGCGGTACTTAGCAATCTATCGTTCCAGCGATACCTAAGTGACTCGCCGGAAGTTAACTCGCTTATAACTCGGTAAATACGCGTCCGAGAGAACTGGCGTCACGACACACGGTTTCGTATGCACAGTTTACCACGAATATAACGTTTAAAATCATCTAGGAACGATAGGAAAAAAGTTTACTCCTACCGGTGCGACGGGCGAACCGGCTAACCGACACGGCGCGGTACTTAGCAATCTATCGTTCCAGCGATACCTAAGTGACTCGCCGGAAGTTAACTCGCTTATAACTCGGTAAATACGCGTCCGAGAGAACTGGCGTCACGACACACGGTTTCGTATGCACAGTTTACCACGAATATAACGTTTAAAATCATCTAGGAACGATAGGAAAAAAGTTTACTCTTACCGGTGCGACGGGCGAACCGGCTAACCGACACGGCGCGGTACTTAGCAATCTATCGTTCCAGCGATACCTAAGTGACTCGCCGGAAGTTAACTCGCTTATAACTCGGTAAATACGCGTCCGAGAGAACTGGCGTCACGACACACGGTTTCGTATGCACAGTTTACCACGAATATAACGTTTAAAATCATCTAGGAACGATAGGAAAAAAGTTTACTCTTACCGGTGCGACGGGCGAACCGGCTAACCGACACGGCGCGGTACTTAGCAATCTATCGTTCCAGCGATACCTAAGTGACTCGCCGGAAGTTAACTCGCTTATAACTCGGTAAATACGCGTCCGAGAGAACTGGCGTCACGACACACGGTTTCGTATGCACAGTTTACCACGAATATAACGTTTAAAATCATCTAGGAACGATAGGAAAAAAGTTTACTCTTACCGCGAACCGGCTAACCGACACGGCGCGGTACTTAGCAATCTATCGTTCCAGCGATACCTAAGTGACTCGCCGGAAGTTAACTCGCTTATAACTCGGTAAATACGCGTCCGAGAGAACTGGCGTCACGACACACGGTTTCGTATGCACAGTTTACCACGAATATAACGTTTAAAATCATCTAGGAACGATAGGAAAAAAGTTTACTCTTACCGCGAACCGGCTAACCGACACGGCGCGGTACTTAGCAATCTATCGTTCCAACGATACCTAAGTGACTCGCCGGAAGTTAACTCGCTTATAACTCGGTAAATACGCGTCCGAGAGAACTGGCGTCACGACACACGGTTTCGTATGCACAGTTTACCACGAATATAACGTTTAAAATCATCTAGGAACGATAGGAAAAAAGTTTACTCTTACCGCGAACCGGCTAACCGACACGGCGCGGTACTTAGCAATCTATCGTTCCAGCGATACCTAAGTGACTCGCCGGAAGTTAACTCGCTTATAACTCGGTAAATACGCGTCCGAGAGAACTGGCGTCACGACACACGGTTTCGTATGCACAGTTTACCACGAATATAACGTTTAAAATCATCTAGGAACGATAGGAAAAAAGTTTACTCTTACCGGTGCGACGGGCGAACCGGCTAACCGACACGGCGCGGTACTTAGCAATCTATCGTTCCAGCGATACCTAAGTGACTCGCCGGAAGTTAACTCGCTTATAACTCGGTAAATACGCGTCCGAGAGAACTGGCGTCACGACACACGGTTTCGTATGCACAGTTTACCACGAATATAACGTTTAAAATCGTCTAGGAACGATAAGGAAAAAGTTTACTCTTACCGGTGCGACGGGCGAACCGGCTAACCGACACGGCGCGGTACTTAGCAATCTATCGTTCCAGCGATACCTAAGTGACTCGGCGGAAGTTAACTCGCTTATAACTCGGTAAATACGCGTCCGAGAGAACTGGCGTCACGACACACGGTTTCGTATGCACAGTTTACCACGAATATAACGTTTAAAATAATCTAGGAACGATAGGAAAAAAGTTTACTCTTACCGGTGCGACGGGCGAACCGGCTAACCGACACGGCGCGGTACTTAGCAATCTATCGTTCCAGCGATACCTAAGTGACTCGCCGGAAGTTTACTCGCTTATAACTCGGTAAATACGCGTCCGAGAGAACTGGCGTCACGACACACGGTTTCGTATGCACAGTTTACCACGAATATAACGTTTAAAATCATCTAGGAACGATAGGAAAAAAGTTTACTCTTACCGCGAACCGGCTAACCGACACGGCGCGGTACTTAGCAATCTATCGTTCCAGCGATACCTAAGTGACTCGCCGGAAGTTAACTCGCTTATAACTCGGTAAATACGCGTCCGAGAGAACTGGCGTCACGACACACGGTTTCGTATGCACAGTTTACCACGAATATAACGTTTAAAATAATCTAGGAACGATAGGAAAAAAGTTTACTCTTACCGGTGCGACGGGCGAACCGGCTAACCGACACGGCGCGGTACTTAGCAATCTATCGTTCCAGCGATACCTAAGTGACTCGGCGGAAGTTAACTCGCTTATAACTCGGTAAATACGCGTCCGAGAGAACTGGCGTCACGACACACGGTTTCGTATGCACAGTTTACCACGAATATAACGTTTAAAATAATCTAGGAACGATAGGAAAAAAGTTTACTCTTACCGGTGCGACGGGCGAACCGGCTAACCGACACGGCGCGGTACTTAGCAATCTATCGTTCCAGCGATACCAAAGTGACTCGCCGGAAGTTAACTCGCTTATAACTCGGTAAATACGCGTCCGAGAGAACTGGCGTCACGACACACGGTTTCGTATGCACAGTTTACCACGAATATAACGTTTAAAATCATCTAGGAACGATAAGAAAAAAGTTTACTCTTACCGGTGCGACGGGCGAACCGGCTAACCGACACGGAACGGTACTTAGCAATCTATCGTTCCAGCGATACCTAAGTGACTCGCCGGAAGTTAACTCGCTTATAACTCGGTAAATACGCGTCCGAGAGAACTGGCGTCACGACACACGGTTTCGTATGCACAGTTTACCAGGAATATAACGTTTAAAATCATCTAGGAACGATAGGAAAAAAGTTTACTCTTACCGGTGCGACGGGCGAACCGGATAACCGACACGGCGGGGTACTTAGCAATCTATCGTTCCAGCGATACCTAAGTGACTCGCCGGAAGTTAACTCGCTTATAACTCGGTAAATACGCGTCCGAGAGAACTGGCGTCACGACACACGGTTTCGTATGCACAGTTTACCACGAATATAACGTTTAAAATAATCTAGGAACGATAGGAAAAAAGTTTACTCTTACCGGTGCGACGGGCGAACCGGCTAACCGACACGGCGCGGTACTTAGCAATCTATCGTTCCAGCGATACCTAAGTGACTCGCCGGAAGTTAACTCGCTTATAACTCGGTAAATACGCGTCCGAGAGAACTGGCGACACGACACACGGTTTCGTATGCACAGTTTACCACGAATATAACGTTTAAAATCATCTAGGAACGATAGGAAAAAAGTTTACTCTTACCGGTGCGACGGGCGAACCGGCTAACCGACACGGCGCGGTACTTAGCAATCTATCGTTCCAGCGATACCTAAGTGACTCGCCGGAAGTTAACTCGCTTATAACTCGGTAAATACGCGTCCGAGAGAACTGGCGTCACGACACACGGTTTCGTATGCTCAGTTTACCACGAATATAACGTTTAAAATCATCTAGGAACGATAGGAAAAAAGTTTACTCTTACCGGTGCGACGGGCGAACCGGCTAACCGACACGGCGCGGTACTTAGCAATCTATCGTTCCAGCGATACCTAAGTGACTCGCCGGAAGTTAACTCGCTTATAACTCGGTAAATACGCGTCCGAGAGAACTGGCGTCACGACACACGGTTTCGTATGCACAGTTTACCACGAATATAACGTTTAAAATCATCTAGGAACGATAGGAAAAAAGTTTACTCCTACCGGTGCGACGGGCGAACCGGCTAACCGACACGGCGCGGTACTTAGCAATCTATCGTTCCAGCGATACCTAAGTGACTCGCCGGAAGTTAACTCGCTTATAACTCGGTAAATACGCGTCCGAGAGAACTGGCGTCACGACACACGGTTTCGTATGCACAGTTTACCACGAATATAACGTTTAAAATCATCTAGGAACGATAGGAAAAAAGTTTACTCTTACCGGTGCGACGGGCGAACCGGCTAACCGACACGGCGCGGTACTTAGCAATCTATCGTTCCAGCGATACCTAAGTGACTCGCCGGAAGTTAACTCGCTTATAACTCGGTAAATACGCGTCCGAGAGAACTGGCGTCTCGACACACGGTTTCGTATGCACAGTTTACCACGAATATAACGTTTAAAATAATCTAGGAACAATAGGAAAAAAGTTTACTCTTACCGGTGCGACGGGCGAACCGGCTAACCGACACGGCGCGGTACTTAGCAATCTATCGTTCCAGCGATACCTAAGTGATTCGCCGGAAGTTAACTCGCTTATAACTCGGTAAATACGCGTCCGAGAGAACTGGCGTCACGACACACGGTTTCGTATGCACAGTTTACCACGAATATAACGTTTAAAATCATCTAGGAACGATAGGAAAAATGTTTACTCTTACCGGTGCGACGGGCGAACCGGCTAACCGACACGGCGCGGTACTTAGCAATCTATCGTTCCAGCGATACCTAAGTGACTCGCCGGAAGTTAACTCGCTTATAACTCGGTAAATACGCGTCCGAGAGAACTGGCGTCACGACACACGGTTTCGTATGCACAGTTTACCACGAATATAACGTTTAAAATCATCTAGGAACGATAAGAAAAAAGTTTACTCTTACCGGTGCGACGGGCGAACCGGCTAACCGACACGGCGCGGTACTTAGCAATCTATCGTTCCAGCGATACCTAAGTGACTCGCCGGAAGTTAACTCGCTTATAACTCGGTAAATACGCGTCCGAGAGAACTGGCGTCACGACACACGGTTTCGTATGCACAGTTTACCACGAATATAACGTTTAAAATCATCTAGGAACGATAGGAAAAAAGTTTACTCTTACCGGTGCGACGGGCGAACCGGCTAACCGACACGGCGCGGTACTTAGCAATCTATCGTTCCAGCGATACCTAAGTGACTCGCCGGAAGTTAACTCGCTTATAACTCGGTAAATACGCGTCCGAGAGAACTGGCGTCACGACACACGGTTTCGTATGCACAGTTTACCACGAATATAACGTTTAAAATCATCTAGGAACGATAAGAAAAAAGTTTACTCTTACCGGTGCGACGGGCGAACCGGCTAACCGACACGGCGCGGTACTTAGCAATCTATCGTTCCAGCGATACCTAAGTGACTCGCCGGAAGTTAACTCGCTTATAACTCGGTAAATACGCGTCCGAGAGAACTGGCGTCACGACACACGGTTTCGTATGCACAGTTTACAGGAATATAACGTTTAAAATCATCTAGGAACGATAGGAAAAAAGTTTACTCTTACCGGTGCGACGGGCGAACCGGCTAACCGACACGGCGCGGTACTTAGCAATCTATCGTTCCAGCGATACCAAAGTGACTCGCCGGAAGTTAACTCGCTTATAACTCGGTAAATACGCGTCCGAGAGAACTGGTGTCACGACACACGGTTTCGTATGCACAGTTTACCACGAATATAACGTTTAAAATCATCTAGGAACGATAAGAAAAAAGTTTACTCTTACCGGTGCGACGGGCGAACCGGCTAACCGACACGGCGCGGTACTTAGCAATCTATCGTTCCAGCGATACCTAAGTGACTCGCCGGAAGTTAACTCGCTTATAACTCGGTAAATACGCGTCCGAGAGAACTGGCGTCACGACACACGGTTTCGTATGCACAGTTTACCAGGAATATAACGTTTAAAATCATCTAGGAACGATAGGAAAAAAGTTTACTCTTACCGGTGCGACGGGCGAACCGGCTAACCGACACGGCGGGGTACTTAGCAATCTATCGTTCCAGCGATACCTAAGTGACTCGCCGGAAGTTAACTCGCTTATAACTCGGTAAATACGCGTCCGAGAGAACTGGCGTCACGACACACGGTTTCGTATGCACAGTTTACCACGAATATAACGTTTAAAATAATCTAGGAACGATAGGAAAAAAGTTTACTCTTACCGGTGCGACGGGCGAACCGGCTAACCGACACGGCGCGGTACTTAGCAATCTATCGTTCCAGCGATACCTAAGTGACTCGCCGGAAGTTAACTCGCTTATAACTCGGTAAATACGCGTCCGAGAGAACTGGCGTCACGACACACGGTTTCGTATGCACAGTTTACCACGAATATAACGTTTAAAATCATCTAGGAACGATAGGAAAAAAGTTTACTCTTACCGGTGCGACGGGCGAACCGGCTAACCGACACGGCGCGGTACTTAGCAATCTATCGTTCCAGCGATACCTAAGTGACTCGCCGGAAGTTAACTCGCTTATAACTCGGTAAATACGCGTCCGAGAGAACTGGCGTCACGACACACGGTTTCGTATGCTCAGTTTACCACGAATATAACGTTTAAAATCATCTAGGAACGATAGGAAAAAAGTTTACTCTTACCGGTGCGACGGGTGAACCGGCTAACCGACACGGCGCGGTACTTAGCAATCTATCGTTCCAGCGATACCTAAGTGACTCGCCGGAAGTTAACTCGCTTATAACTCGGTAAATACGCGTCCGAGAGAACTGGCGTCACGACACACGGTTTCGTATGCACAGTTTACCACGAATATAACGTTTAAAATCATCTAGGAACGATAGGAAAAAAGTTTACTCCTACCGGTGCGACGGGCGAACCGGCTAACCGACACGGCGCGGTACTTAGCAATCTATCGTTCCAGCGATACCTAAGTGACTCGCCGGAAGTTAACTCGCTTATAACTCGGTAAATACGCGTCCGAGAGAACTGGCGTCACGACACACGGTTTCGTATGCACAGTTTACCACGAATATAACGTTTAAAATCATCTAGGAACGATAGGAAAAAAGTTTACTCTTACCGGTGCGACGGGCGAACCGGCTAACCGACACGGCGCGGTACTTAGCAATCTATCGTTCCAGCGATACCTAAGTGACTCGCCGGAAGTTAACTCGCTTATAACTCGGTAAATACGCGTCCGAGAGAACTGGCGTCACGACACACGGTTTCGTATGCACAGTTTACCACGAATATAACGTTTAAAATCATCTAGGAACGATAGGAAAAAAGTTTACTCTTACCGGTGCGACGGGCGAACCGGCTAACCGACACGGCGCGGTACTTAGCAATCTATCGTTCCAGCGATACCTAAGTGACTCGCCGGAAGTTAACTCGCTTATAACTCGGTAAATACGCGTCCGAGAGAACTGGCGTCACGACACACGGTTTCGTATGCACAGTTTACCACGAATATAACGTTTAAAATCATCTAGGAACGATAGGAAAAAAGTTTACTCTTACCGCGAACCGGCTAACCGACACGGCGCGGTACTTAGCAATCTATCGTTCCAGCGATACCTAAGTGACTCGCCGGAAGTTAACTCGCTTATAACTCGGTAAATACGCGTCCGAGAGAACTGGCGTCACGACACACGGTTTCGTATGCTCAGTTTACCACGAATATAACGTTTAAAATCATCTAGGAACGATAGGAAAAAAGTTTACTCTTACCGGTGCGACGGGCGAACCGGCTAACCGACACGGCGCGGTACTTAGCAATCTATCGTTCCAGCGATACCTAAGTGACTCGCCGGAAGTTAACTCGCTTATAACTCGGTAAATACGCGTCCGAGAGAACTGGCGTCACGACACACGGTTTCGTATGCACAGTTTACCACGAATATAACGTTTAAAATCATCTAGGAACGATAGGAAAAAAGTTTACTCCTACCGGTGCGACGGGCGAACCGGCTAACCGACACGGCGCGGTACTTAGCAATCTATCGTTCCAGCGATACCTAAGTGACTCGCCGGAAGTTAACTCGCTTATAACTCGGTAAATACGCGTCCGAGAGAACTGGCGTCACGACACACGGTTTCGTATGCACAGTTTACCACGAATATAACGTTTAAAATCATCTAGGAACGATAGGAAAAAAGTTTACTCTTAGCGGTGCGACGGGCGAACCGGCTAACCGACACGGCGCGGTACTTAGCAATCTATCGTTCCAGCGATACCTAAGTGACTCGCCGGAAGTTAACTCGCTTATAACTCGGTAAATACGCGTCCGAGAGAACTGGCGTCTCGACACACGGTTTCGTATGCACAGTTTACCACGAATATAACGTTTAAAATAATCTAGGAACAATAGGAAAAATGTTTACTCTTACCGGTGCGACGGGCGAACCGGCTAACCGACACGGCGCGGTACTTAGCAATCTATCGTTCCAGCGATACCTAAGTGACTCGCCGGAAGTTAACTCGCTTATAACTCGGTAAATACGCGTCCGAGAGAACTGGCGTTACGACACACGGTTTCGTATGCACAGTTTACCACGAATATAACGTTTAAAATCATCTAGGAACGATAAGAAAAAAGTTTACTCTTACCGGTGCGACGGGCGAACCGGCTAACCGACACGGCGCGGTACTTAGCAATCTATCGTTCCAGCGATACCTAAGTGACTCGCCGGAAGTTAACTCGCTTATAACTCGGTAAATACGCGTCCGAGAGAACTGGCGTCACGACACACGGTTTCGTATGCTCAGTTTACCACGAATATAACGTTTAAAATCATCTAGGAACGATAGGAAAAAAGTTTACTCTTACCGGTGCGACGGGCGAACCGGCTAACCGACACGGCGCGGTACTTAGCAATCTATCGTTCCAGCGATACCTAAGTGACTCGCCGGAAGTTAACTCGCTTATAACTCGGTAAATACGCGTCCGAGAGAACTGGCGTCACGACACACGGTTTCGTATGCACAGTTTACCACGAATATAACGTTTAAAATCATCTAGGAACGATAGGAAAATAGTTTACTCTTACCGGTGCGACGGGCGAACCGGCTAACCGACACGGCGCGGTACTTAGCAATCTATCGTTCCAGCGATACCTAAGTGACTCGCCGGAAGTTAACTCGCTTATAACTCGGTAAATACGCGTCCGAGAGAACTGGCGTCACGACACACGGTTTCGTATGCACAGTTTACCACGAATATAACGTTTAAAATCATCTAGGAACGATAGGAAAAAAGTTTACTCTTACCGGTGCGACGGGCGAACCGGCTAACCGACACGGCGCGGTACTTAGCAATCTATCGTTCCAGCGATACCTAAGTGACTCGCCGGAAGTTAACTCGCTTATAACTCGGTAAATACGCGTCCGAGAGAACTGGCGTCACGACACACGGTTTCGTATGCACAGTTTACCACGAATATAACGTTTAAAATCATCTAGGAACGATAGGAAAATAGTTTACTCTTACCGGTGCGACGGGCGAACCGGCTAACCGACACGGCGCGGTACTTAGCAATCTATCGTTCCAGCGATACCTAAGTGACTCGCCGGAAGTTAACTCGCTTATAACTCGGTAAATACGCGTCCGAGAGAACTGGCGTCACGACACACGGTTTCGTATGCACAGTTTACCACGAATATAACGTTTAAAATCATCTAGGAACGATAAGAAAAAAGTTTACTCTTACCGGTGCGACGGGCGAACCGGCTAACCGACACGGCGCGGTACTTAGCAATCTATCGTTCCAGCGATACCTAAGTGACTCGCCGGAAGTTAACTCGCTTATAACTCGGTAAATACGCGTCCGAGAGAACTGGCGTCACGACACACGGTTTCGTATGCACAGTTTACAGGAATATAACGTTTAAAATCATCTAGGAACGATAGGAAAAAAGTTTACTCTTACCGGTGCGACGGGCGAACCGGCTAACCGACACGGCGCGGTACTTAGCAATCTATCGTTCCAGCGATACCAAAGTGACTCGCCGGAAGTTAACTCGCTTATAACTCGGTAAATACGCGTCCGAGAGAACTGGTGTCACGACACACGGTTTCGTATGCACAGTTTACCACGAATATAACGTTTAAAATCATCTAGGAACGATAAGAAAAAAGTTTACTCTTACCGGTGCGACGGGCGAACCGGCTAACCGACACGGCGCGGTACTTAGCAATCTATCGTTCCAGCGATACCTAAGTGACTCGCCGGAAGTTAACTCGCTTATAACTCGGTAAATACGCGTCCGAGAGAACTGGCGTCACGACACACGGTTTCGTATGCACAGTTTACCAGGAATATAACGTTTAAAATCATCTAGGAACGATAGGAAAAAAGTTTACTCTTACCGGTGCGACGGGCGAACCGGCTAACCGACACGGCGGGGTACTTAGCAATCTATCGTTCCAGCGATACCTAAGTGACTCGCCGGAAGTTAACTCGCTTATAACTCGGTAAATACGCGTCCGAGAGAACTGGCGTCACGACACACGGTTTCGTATGCACAGTTTACCACGAATATAACGTTTAAAATAATCTAGGAACGATAGGAAAAAAGTTTACTCTTACCGGTGCGACGGGCGAACCGGCTAACCGACACGGCGCGGTACTTAGCAATCTATCGTTCCAGCGATACCTAAGTGACTCGCCGGAAGTTAACTCGCTTATAACTCGGTAAATACGCGTCCGAGAGAACTGGCGTCACGACACTCGGTTTCGTATGCACAGTTTACCACGAATATAACGTTTAAAATAATCTAGGAACGATAGGAAAAAAGTTTACTCTTACCGGTGCGACGGGCGAACCGGCTAACCGACACGGCGCGGTACTTAGCAATCTATCGTTCCAGCGATACCTAAGTGACTCGCCGGAAGTTAACTCGCTTATAACTCGGTAAATACGCGTCCGAGAGAACTGGCGTCACGACACTCGGTTTCGTATGCACAGTTTACCACGAATATAACGTTTAAAATCATCTAGGAACGATAGGAAAAAAGTTTACTCTTACCGGTGCGACGGGCGAACCGGCTAACCGACACGGCGCGGTACTTAGCAATCTATCGTTCCAGCGATACCTAAGTGACTCGCCGGAAGTTAACTCGCTTATAACTCGGTAAATACGCGTCCGAGAGAACTGGCGTCACGACACACGGTTTCGTATGCTCAGTTTACCACGAATATAACGTTTAAAATCATCTAGGAACGATAGGAAAAAAGTTTACTCTTACCGGTGCGACGGGCGAACCGGCTAACCGACACGGCGCGGTACTTAGCAATCTATCGTTCCAGCGATACCTAAGTGACTCGCCGGAAGTTAACTCGCTTATAACTCGGTAAATACGCGTCCGAGAGAACTGGCGTCACGACACACGGTTTCGTATGCACAGTTTACCACGAATATAACGTTTAAAATCATCTAGGAACGATAGGAAAAAAGTTTACTCCTACCGGTGCGACGGGCGAACCGGCTAACCGACACGGCGCGGTACTTAGCAATCTATCGTTCCAGCGATACCTAAGTGACTCGCCGGAAGTTAACTCGCTTATAACTCGGTAAATACGCGTCCGAGAGAACTGGCGTCACGACACACGGTTTCGTATGCACAGTTTACCACGAATATAACGTTTAAAATCATCTAGGAACGATAGGAAAAAAGTTTACTCTTACCGGTGCGACGGGCGAACCGGCTAACCGACACGGCGCGGTACTTAGCAATCTATCGTTCCAGCGATACCTAAGTGACTCGCCGGAAGTTAACTCGCTTATAACTCGGTAAATACGCGTCCGAGAGAACTGGCGTCACGACACACGGTTTCGTATGCACAGTTTACCACGAATATAACGTTTAAAATCATCTAGGAACGATAGGAAAAAAGTTTACTCTTACCGGTGCGACGGGCGAACCGGCTAACCGACACGGCGCGGTACTTAGCAATCTATCGTTCCAGCGATACCTAAGTGACTCGCCGGAAGTTAACTCGCTTATAACTCGGTAAATACGCGTCCGAGAGAACTGGCGTCACGACACACGGTTTCGTATGCACAGTTTACCACGAATATAACGTTTAAAATCATCTAGGAACGATAGGAAAAAAGTTTACTCTTACCGCGAACCGGCTAACCGACACGGCGCGGTACTTAGCAATCTATCGTTCCAGCGATACCTAAGTGACTCGCCGGAAGTTAACTCGCTTATAACTCGGTAAATACGCGTCCGAGAGAACTGGCGTCACGACACACGGTTTCGTATGCACAGTTTACCACGAATATAACGTTTAAAATCATCTAGGAACGATAGGAAAAAAGTTTACTCCTACCGGTGCGACGGGCGAACCGGCTAACCGACACGGCGCGGTACTTAGCAATCTATCGTTCCAGCGATACCTAAGTGACTCGCCGGAAGTTAACTCGCTTATAACTCGGTAAATACGCGTCCGAGAGAACTGGCGTCACGACACACGGTTTCGTATGCACAGTTTACCACGAATATAACGTTTAAAATCATCTAGGAACGATAGGAAAAAAGTTTACTCTTACCGGTGCGACGGGCGAACCGGCTAACCGACACGGCGCGGTACTTAGCAATCTATCGTTCCAGCGATACCTAAGTGACTCGCCGGAAGTTAACTCGCTTATAACTCGGTAAATACGCGTCCGAGAGAACTGGCGTCACGACACACGGTTTCGTATGCACAGTTTACCACGAATATAACGTTTAAAATCATCTAGGAACGATAGGAAAAAAGTTTACTCTTACCGGTGCGACGGGCGAACCGGCTAACCGACACGGCGCGGTACTTAGCAATCTATCGTTCCAGCGATACCTAAGTGACTCGCCGGAAGTTAACTCGCTTATAACTCGGTAAATACGCGTCCGAGAGAACTGGCGTCACGACACACGGTTTCGTATGCACAGTTTACCACGAATATAACGTTTAAAATCATCTAGGAACGATAGGAAAAAAGTTTACTCTTACCGCGAACCGGCTAACCGACACGGCGCGGTACTTAGCAATCTATCGTTCCAGCGATACCTAAGTGACTCGCCGGAAGTTAACTCGCTTATAACTCGGTAAATACGCGTCCGAGAGAACTGGCGTCACGACACACGGTTTCGTATGCACAGTTTACCACGAATATAACGTTTAAAATCATCTAGGAACGATAGGAAAAAAGTTTACTCTTACCGCGAACCGGCTAACCGACACGGCGCGGTACTTAGCAATCTATCGTTCCAACGATACCTAAGTGACTCGCCGGAAGTTAACTCGCTTATAACTCGGTAAATACGCGTCCGAGAGAACTGGCGTCACGACACACGGTTTCGTATGCACAGTTTACCACGAATATAACGTTTAAAATCATCTAGGAACGATAGGAAAAAAGTTTACTCTTACCGCGAACCGGCTAACCGACACGGCGCGGTACTTAGCAATCTATCGTTCCAGCGATACCTAAGTGACTCGCCGGAAGTTAACTCGCTTATAACTCGGTAAATACGCGTCCGAGAGAACTGGCGTCACGACACACGGTTTCGTATGCACAGTTTACCACGAATATAACGTTTAAAATCATCTAGGAACGATAGGAAAAAAGTTTACTCTTACCGGTGCGACGGGCGAACCGGCTAACCGACACGGCGCGGTACTTAGCAATCTATCGTTCCAGCGATACCTAAGTGACTCGCCGGAAGTTAACTCGCTTATAACTCGGTAAATACGCGTCCGAGAGAACTGGCGTCACGACACACGGTTTCGTATGCACAGTTTACCACGAATATAACGTTTAAAATCGTCTAGGAACGATAAGGAAAAAGTTTACTCTTACCGGTGCGACGGGCGAACCGGCTAACCGACACGGCGCGGTACTTAGCAATCTATCGTTCCAGCGATACCTAAGTGACTCGGCGGAAGTTAACTCGCTTATAACTCGGTAAATACGCGTCCGAGAGAACTGGCGTCACGACACACGGTTTCGTATGCACAGTTTACCACGAATATAACGTTTAAAATAATCTAGGAACGATAGGAAAAAAGTTTACTCTTACCGGTGCGACGGGCGAACCGGCTAACCGACACGGCGCGGTACTTAGCAATCTATCGTTCCAGCGATACCTAAGTGACTCGCCGGAAGTTTACTCGCTTATAACTCGGTAAATACGCGTCCGAGAGAACTGGCGTCACGACACACGGTTTCGTATGCACAGTTTACCACGAATATAACGTTTAAAATCATCTAGGAACGATAGGAAAAAAGTTTACTCTTACCGCGAACCGGCTAACCGACACGGCGCGGTACTTAGCAATCTATCGTTCCAGCGATACCTAAGTGACTCGCCGGAAGTTAACTCGCTTATAACTCGGTAAATACGCGTCCGAGAGAACTGGCGTCACGACACACGGTTTCGTATGCACAGTTTACCACGAATATAACGTTTAAAATCATCTAGGAACGATAGGAAAAAAGTTTACTCTTACCGGTGCGACGGGCGAACCGGCTAACCGACACGGCGCGGTACTTAGCAATCTATCGTTCCAGCGATACCTAAGTGACTCGCCGGAAGTTAACTCGCTTATAACTCGGTAAATACGCGTCCGAGAGAACTGGCGTCACGACACACGGTTTCGTATGCACAGTTTAACACGAATATAACGTTTAAAATCGTCTAGGAACGATAAGGAAAAAGTTTACTCTTACCGGTGCGACGGGCGAACCGGCTAACCGACACGGCGCGGTACTTAGCAATCTATCGTTCCAGCGATACCTAAGTGACTCGGCGGAAGTTAACTCGCTTATAACTCGGTAAATACGCGTCCGAGAGAACTGGCGTCACGACACACGGTTTCGTATGCACAGTTTACCACGAATATAACGTTTAAAATAATCTAGGAACGATAGGAAAAAAGTTTACTCTTACCGGTGCGACGGGCGAACCGGCTAACCGACACGGCGCGGTACTTAGCAATCTATCGTTCCAGCGATACCTAAGTGACTCGGCGGAAGTTAACTCGCTTATAACTCGGTAAATACGCGTCCGAGAGAACTGGCGTCACGACACACGGTTTCGTATGCACAGTTTACCACGAATATAACGTTTAAAATAATCTAGGAACGATAGGAAAAAAGTTTACTCTTACCGGTGCGACGGGCGAACCGGCTAACCGACACGGCGCGGTACTTAGCAATCTATCGTTCCAGCGATACCTAAGTGACTCGCCGGAAGTTAACTCGCTTATAACTCGGTAAATACGCGTCCGAGAGAACTGGCGTCACGACACACGGTTTCGTATGCACAGTTTACCACGAATATAACGTTTAAAATCATCTAGGAACGATAGGAAAAAAGTTTACTCTTACCGGTGCGACGGGCGAACCGGCTAACCGACACGGCGCGGTACTTAGCAATCTATCGTTCCAGCGATACCTAAGTGACTCGCCGGAAGTTAACTCGCTTATAACTCGGTAAATACGCGTCCGAGAGAACTGGCGTCACGACACACGGTTTCGTATGCACAGTTTACCACGAATATAACGTTTAAAATCATCTAGGAACGATAAGAAAAAAGTTTACTCTTACCGGTGCGACGGGCGAACCGGCTAACCGACACGGCGCGGTACTTAGCAATCTATCGTTCCAGCGATACCTAAGTGACTCGCCGGAAGTTAACTCGCTTATAACTCGGTAAATACGCGTCCGAGAGAACTGGCGTCACGACACACGGTTTCGTATGCACAGTTTACCAGGAATATAACGTTTAAAATCATCTAGGAACGATAGGAAAAAAGTTTACTCTTACCGGTGCGACGGGCGAACCGGCTAACCGACACGGCGCGGTACTTAGCAATCTATCGTTCCAGCGATACCTAAGTGACTCGCCGGAAGTTAACTCGCTTATAACTCGGTAAATACGCGTCCGAGAGAACTGGCGTCACGACACACGGTTTCGTATGCACAGTTTACCACGAATATAACGTTGAAAATCATCTAGGAACGATAGGAAAAAAGTTTACTCTTACCGGTGCGACGGGCGAACCGGCTAACCGACACGGCGCGGTACTTAGCAATCTATCGTTCCAGCGATACCTAAGTGACTCGCCGGAAGTTAACTCGCTTATAACTCGGTAAATACGCGTCCGAGAGAACTGGCGTCACGACACACGGTTTCGTATGCACAGTTTACCACGAATATAACGTTTAAAATCATCTAGGAACGATAGGAAAAAAGTTTACTCTTACCGGTGCGACGGGCGAACCGGCTAATCGACACGGCGCGGTACTTAGCAATCTATCGTTCCAGCGATACCTAAGTGACTCGCCGGAAGTTAACTCGCTTATAACTCGGTAAATACGCGTCCGAGAGAACTGGCGTCACGACACACGGTTTCGTATGCACAGTTTACCACGAATATAACGTTTAAAATCGTCTAGGAACGATAAGGAAAAAGTTTACTCTTACCGGTGCGACGGGCGAACCGGCTAACCGACACGGCGCGGTACTTAGCAATCTATCGTTCCAGCGATACCTAAGTGACTCGGCGGAAGTTAACTCGCTTATAACTCGGTAAATACGCGTCCGAGAGAACTGGCGTCACGACACACGGTTTCGTATGCACAGTTTACCACGAATATAACGTTTAAAATAATCTAGGAACGATAGGAAAAAAGTTTACTCTTACCGGTGCGACGGGCGAACCGGCTAACCGACACGGCGCGGTACTTAGCAATCTATCGTTCCAGCGATACCTAAGTGACTCGCCGGAAGTTAACTCGCTTATAACTCGGTAAATACGCGTCCGAGAGAACTGGCGTCACGACACACGGTTTCGTATGCACAGTTTACCACGAATATAACGTTTAAAATCATCTAGGAACGATAGGAAAAAAGTTTACTCTTACCGGTGCGACGGGCGAACCGGCTAATCGACACGGCGCGGTACTTAGCAATCTATCGTTCCAGCGATACCTAAGTGACTCGCCGGAAGTTAACTCGCTTATAACTCGGTAAATACGCGTCCGAGAGAACTGGCGTCACGACACACGGTTTCGTATGCACAGTTTACCACGAATATAACGTTTAAAATCATCTAGGAACGATAGGAAAAAAGTTTACTCTTACCGGTGCGACGGGCGAACCGGCTAACCGACACGGCGCGGTACTTAGCAATCTATCGTTCCAGCGATACCTAAGTGACTCGCCGGAAGTTAACTCGCTTATAACTCGGTAAATACGCGTCCGAGAGAACTGGCGTCACGACACACGGTTTCGTATGCACAGTTTACCACGAATATAACGTTCAAAATCATCTAGGAACGATAGGAAAAAAGTTTACTCTTACCGGTGCGACGGGCGAACCGGCTAACCGACACGGCGCGGTACTTAGCAATCTATCGTTCCAGCGATACCTAAGTGACTCGCCGGAAGTTAACTCGCTTATAACTCGGTAAATACGCGTCCGAGAGAACTGGCGTCACGACACACGGTTTCGTATGCACAGTTTACCACGAATATAACGTTTAAAATCATCTAGGAACGATAAGAAAAAAGTTTACTCTTACCGGTGCGACGGGCGAACCGGCTAACCGACACGGCGCGGTACTTAGCAATCTATCGTTCCAGCGATACCTAAGTGACTCGCCGGAAGTTAACTCGCTTATAACTCGGTAAATACGCGTCCGAGAGAACTGGCGTCACGACATACGGTTTCGTATGCACAGTTTACCACGAATATAACGTTTAAAATCATCTAGGAACGATAGGAAAAAAGTTTACTCTTACCGGTGCGACGGGCGAACCGGCTAACCGACACGGCGCGGTACTTAGCAATCTATCGTTCCAGCGATACCTAAGTGACTCGCCGGAAGTTAACTCGCTTATAACTCGGTAAATACGCGTCCGAGAGAACTGGCGTCACGACACACGGTTTCGTATGCACAGTTTACCACGAATATAACGTTTAAAATCATCTAGGAACGATAGGAAAAAAGTTTACTCTTACCGGTGCGACGGGCGAACCGGCTAATCGACACGGCGCGGTACTTAGCAATCTATCGTTCCAGCGATACCTAAGTGACTCGCCGGAAGTTAACTCGCTTATAACTCGGTAAATACGCGTCCGAGAGAACTGGCGTCACGACACACGGTTTCGTATGCACAGTTTACCACGAATATAACGTTTAAAATCGTCTAGGAACGATAAGGAAAAAGTTTACTCTTACCGGTGCGACGGGCGAACCGGCTAACCGACACGGCGCGGTACTTAGCAATCTATCGTTCCAGCGATACCTAATTGACTCGGCGGAAGTTAACTCGCTTATAACTCGGTAAATACGCGTCCGAGAGAACTGGCGTCACGACACACGGTTTCGTATGCACAGTTTACCACGAATATAACGTTTAAAATCATCTAGGAACGATAGGAAAAAAGTTTACTCTTACCGGTGCGACGGGCGAACCGGCTAACCGACACGGCGCGGTACTTAGCAATCTATCGTTCCAGCGATACTTAAGTGACTCGCCGGAAGTTAACTCGCTTATAACTCGGTAAATACGCGTCCGAGAGAACTGGCGTCACGACACACGGTTTCGTATGCACAGTTTACCACGAATATAACGTTTAAAATCATCTAGGAACGATAGGAAAAAAGTTTACTCTTACCGGTGCGACGGGCGAACCGGCTAACCGACACGGCGCGGTACTTAGCAATCTATCGTTCCAGCGATACCTAATTGACTCGCCGGAAGTTAACTCGCTTATAACTCGGTAAATACGCGTCCGAGAGAACTGGCGTCACGACACACGGTTTCGTATGCACAGTTTACCACGAATATAACGTTTAAAATCATCTAGGAACGATAGGAAAAAAGTTTACTCTTACCGGTGCGACGGGCGAACCGGCTAACCGACACGGCGCGGTACTTAGCAATCTATCGTTCCAGCGATACATAAGTGACTCGCCGGAAGTTAACTCGCTTATAACTCGGTAAATACGCGTCCGAGAGAACTGGCGTCACGACACACGGTTTCGTATGCACAGTTTACCACGAATATAACGTTTAAAATCATCTAGGAACGATAGGAAAAAAGTTTACTCTTACCGGTGCGACGGGCGAACCGGCTAGCCGACACGGCGCGGTACTTAGCTATCTATCGTTCCAGCGATACCTAAGTGACTCGCCGGAAGTTAACTCGCTTATAACTCGGTAAATACGCGTCCGAGAGAACTGGCGTCACGACACACGGTTTCGTATGCACAGTTTACCACGAATATAACGTTTAAAATAATCTAGGAACGATAGGAAAAAAGTTTACTCTTACCGGTGCGACGGGCGAACCGGCTAACCGACACGGCGCGGTATTTAGCAATCTATCGTTCCAGCGATACCTAAGTGACTCGCCGGAAGTTAACTCGCTTATAACTCGGTAAATACGCGTCCGAGAGAACTGGCGTCACGACACACGGTTTCGTATGCACAGTTTACCACGAATATAACGTTTAAAATAATCTAGGAACGATAGGAAAAAAGTTTACTCTTACCGGTGCGACGGGCGAACCGGCTAACCGACACGGCGCGGTACTTAGCAATCTATCGTTCCAGCGATACTTAAGTGACTCGCCGGAAGTTAACTCGCTTATAACTCGGTAAATACGCGTCCGAGAGAACTGGCGTCACGACACACGGTTTCGTATGCACAGTTTACCACGAATATAACGTTTAAAATCATCTAGGAACGATAGGAAAAAAGTTTACTCTTACCGGTGCGACGGGCGAACCGGCTAACCGACACGGCGCGGTACTTAGCAATCTATCGTTCCAGCGATACCTAATTGACTCGCCGGAAGTTAACTCGCTTATAACTCGGTAAATACGCGTCCGAGAGAACTGGCGTCACGACACACGGTTTCGTATGCACAGTTTACCACGAATATAACGTTTAAAATCATCTAGGAACGATAGGAAAAAAGTTTACTCTTACCGGTGCGACGGGCGAACCGGCTAACCGACACGGCGCGGTACTTAGCAATCTATCGTTCCAGCGATACATAAGTGACTCGCCGGAAGTTAACTCGCTTATAACTCGGTAAATACGCGTCCGAGAGAACTGGCGTCACGACACACGGTTTCGTATGCACAGTTTACCACGAATATAACGTTTAAAATCATCTAGGAACGATAGGAAAAAAGTTTACTCTTACCGGTGCGACGGGCGAACCGGCTAGCCGACACGGCGCGGTACTTAGCTATCTATCGTTCCAGCGATACCTAAGTGACTCGCCGGAAGTTAACTCGCTTATAACTCGGTAAATACGCGTCCGAGAGAACTGGCGTCACGACACACGGTTTCGTATGCACAGTTTACCACGAATATAACGTTTAAAATAATCTAGGAACGATAGGAAAAAAGTTTACTCTTACCGGTGCGACGGGCGAACCGGCTAACCGACACGGCGCGGTACTTAGCAATCTATCGTTCCAGCGATACCTAAGTGACTCGCCGGAAGTTAACTCGCTTATAACTCGGTAAATACGCGTCCGAGAGAACTGGCGTCACGACACACGGTTTCGTATGCACAGTTTACCACGAATATGACGTTTAAAATCATCTAGGAACGATAGGAAAAAAGTTTACTCTTACCGGTGCGACGGGCGAACCGGCTAACCGACACGGCGCGGTACTTAGCAATCTATCGTTCCAGCGATACCTAATTGACTCGCCGGAAGTTAACTCGCTTATAACTCGGTAAATACGCGTCCGAGAGAACTGGCGTCACGACACACGGTTTCGTATGCACAGTTTACCACGAATATAACGTTTAAAATCATCTAGGAACGATAGGAAAAAAGTTTACTCTTACCGGTGCGACGGGCGAACCGGCTAACCGACACGGCGCGGTACTTAGCAATCTATCGTTCCAGCGATACCTAAGTGACTCGCCGGAAGTTAACTCGCTTATAACTCGGTAAATACGCGTCCGAGAGAACTGGCGTCACGACACACGGTTTCGTATGCACAGTTTACCACGAATATAACGTTCAAAATCATCTAGGAACGATAGGAAAAAAGTTTACTCTTACCGGTGCGACGGGCGAACCGGCTAACCGACACGGCGCGGTACTTAGCAATCTATCGTTCCAGCGATACCTAAGTGACTCGCCGGAAGTTAACTCGCTTATAACTCGGTAAATACGCGTCCGAGAGAACTGGCGTCACGACACACGGTTTCGTATGCACAGTTTACCACGAATATAACGTTTAAAATCATCTAGGAACGATAAGAAAAAAGTTTACTCTTACCGGTGCGACGGGCGAACCGGCTAACCGACACGGCGCGGTACTTAGCAATCTATCGTTCCAGCGATACCTAAGTGACTCGCCGGAAGTTAACTCGCTTATAACTCGGTAAATACGCGTCCGAGAGAACTGGCGTCACGACATACGGTTTCGTATGCACAGTTTACCACGAATATAACGTTTAAAATCATCTAGGAACGATAGGAAAAAAGTTTACTCTTACCGGTGCGACGGGCGAACCGGCTAACCGACACGGCGCGGTACTTAGCAATCTATCGTTCCAGCGATACCTAAGTGACTCGCCGGAAGTTAACTCGCTTATAACTCGGTAAATACGCGTCCGAGAGAACTGGCGTCACGACACACGGTTTCGTATGCACAGTTTACCACGAATATAACGTTCAAAATCATCTAGGAACGATAGGAAAAAAGTTTACTCTTACCGGTGCGACGGGCGAACCGGCTAACCGACACGGCGCGGTACTTAGCAATCTATCGTTCCAGCGATACCTAAGTGACTCGCCGGAAGTTAACTCGCTTATAACTCGGTAAATACGCGTCCGAGAGAACTGGCGTCACGACACACGGTTTCGTATGCACAGTTTACCACGAATATAACGTTTAAAATCATCTAGGAACGATAGGAAAAAAGTTTACTCTTACCGGTGCGACGGGCGAACCGGCTAACCGACACGGCGCGGTACTTAGCAATCTATCGTTCCAGCGATACCTAATTGACTCGCCGGAAGTTAACTCGCTTATAACTCGGTAAATACGCGTCCGAGAGAACTGGCGTCACGACACACGGTTTCGTATGCACAGTTTACCACGAATATAACGTTTAAAATAATCTAGGAACGATAGGAAAAAAGTTTACTCTTACCGGTGCGACGGGCGAACCGGCTAACCGACACGGCGCGGTACTTAGCAATCTATCGTTCCAGCGATACCTAAGTGACTCGCCGGAAGTTAACTCGCTTATAACTCGGTAAATACGCGTCCGAGAGAACTGGCGTCACGACACACGGTTACGTATGCACAGTTTACCACGAATATAACGTTTAAAATCATCTATGAACGATAAGAAAAAAGTTTACTCTTACCGGTGCGACGGGCGAACCGGCTAACCGACACGGCGCGGTACTTAGCAATCTATCGTTCCAGCGATACCTAAGTGACTCGCCGGAAGTTAACTCGCTTATAACTCGGTAAATACGCGTCCGAGAGAACTGGCGTCACGACACACGGTTTCGTATGCACAGTTTACCACGAATATAACGTTTAAAATCATCTAGGAACGATAGGAAAAAAGTTTACTCTTACCGGTGCGACGGGCGAACCGGCTAACCGACACGGCGCGGTACTTAGCAATCTATCGTTCCAGCGATACCTAAGTGACTCGCCGGAAGTTAACTCGCTTATAACTCGGTAAATACGCGTCCGAGAGAACTGGCGTCACGACACACGGTTTCGTATGCACAGTTTACCACGAATATAACGTTTAAAATCATCTAGGAACGATAGGAAAAAAGTTTACTGTTACCGGTGCGACGGGCGAACCGGCTAACCGACACGGCGCGGTACTTAGCAATCTATCGTTCCAGCGATACCTAAGTGACTCGCCGGAAGTTAACTCGCTTATAACTCGGTAAATACGCGTCCGAGAGAACTGGCGTCACGACACACGGTTTCGTATGCACAGTTTACCACGAATATAACGTTTAAAATCATCTAGGAACGATAGGAAAAAAGTTTACTCTTACCGGTGCGACGGGCGAACCGGCTAACCGACACGGCGCGGTACTTAGCTATCTATCGTTCCAGCGATACCTAAGTGACTCGCCGGAAGTTAACTCGCTTATAACTCGGTAAATACGCGTCCGAGAGAACTGGCGTCACGACACACGGTTTCGTATGCACAGTTTACCACGAATATAACGTTTAAAATAATCTAGGAACGATAGGAAAAAAGTTTACTCTTACCGGTGCGACGGGCGAACCGGCTAACCGACACGGCGCGGTACTTAGCAATCTATCGTTCCAGCGATACCTAAGTGACTCGCCGGAAGTTAACTCGCTTATAACTCGGTAAATACGCGTCCGAGAGAACTGGCGTCACGACACACGGTTTCGTATGCACAGTTTACCACGAATATAACGTTTAAAATCATCTAGGAACGATAGGAAAAAAGTTTACTCTTACCGGTGCGACGGGCGAACCGGCTAACCGACACGGCGCGGTACTTAGCAATCTATCGTTCCAGCGATACCTAAGTGACTCGCCGGAAGTTAACTCGCTTATAACTCGGTAAATACGCGTCCGAGAGAACTGGCGTCACGACACACGGTTTCGTATGCACAGTTTACCACGAATATAACGTTTAAAATCATCTAGGAACGATAGGAAAAAAGTTTACTCTTACCGGTGCGACGGGCGAACCGGCTAACCGACACGGCGCGGTACTTAGCAATCTATCGTTCCAGCGATACCTAAGTGACTCGCCGGAAGTTAACTCGCTTATAACTCGATAAATACGCGTCCGAGAGAACTGGCGTCACGACACACGGTTTCGTATGCACAGTTTACCACGAATATAACGTTTAAAATCATCTAGGAACGATAGGAAAAAAGTTTACTCTTACCGGTGCGACGAGCGAACCGGCTAACCGACACGGCGCGGTACTTAGCAATCTATCGTTCCAGCGATACCTAAGTGACTCGCCGGAAGTTAACTCGCTTATAACTCGGTAAATACGCGTCCGAGAGAACTGGCGTCACGACACACGGTTTCGTATGCACAGTTTACCACGAATATAACGTTTAAAATCATCTAGGAACGATAGGAAAAAAGTTTACTCTTACCGGTGCGACGGGCGAACCGGCTAACCGACACGGCGCGGTACTTTGCAATCTATCGTTCCAGCGATACCTAAGTGACTCGCCGGAAGTTAACTCGCTTATAACTCGGTAAATACGCGTCCGAGAGAACTGGCGTCACGACACACGGTTTCGTATGCACAGTTTACCACGAATATAACGTTTAAAATCATCTAGGAACGATAGGAAAAAAGTTTACTCTTACCGGTGCGACGGGCGAACCGGCTAACCGACACGGCGCGGTACTTAGCAATCTATCGTTCCAGCGATACCTAAGTGACTCGCCGGAAGTTAACTCGCTTATAACTCGGTAAATACGCGTCCGAGAGAACTGGCGTCACGACACACGGTTTCGTATGCACAGTTTACCACGAATATAACGTTCAAAATCATCTAGGAACGATAGGAAAAAAGTTTACTCTTACCGGTGCGACGGGCGAACCGGCTAACCGACACGGCGCGGTACTTAGCAATCTATCGTTCCAGCGATACCTAAGTGACTCGCCGGAAGTTAACTCGCTTATAACTCGGTAAATACGCGTCCGAGAGAACTGGCGTCACGACACACGGTTTCGTATGCACAGTTTACCACGAATATAACGTTTAAAATCATCTAGGAACGATAGGAAAAAAGTTTACTCTTACCGGTGCGACGGGCGAACCGGCTAACCGACACGGCGCGGTACTTAGCAATCTATCGTTCCAGCGATACCTAAGTGACTCGCCGGAAGTTAACTCGCTTATAACTCGGTAAATACGCGTCCGAGAGAACTGGCGTCACGACACACGGTTTCGTATGCACAGTTTACCACGAATATAACGTTTAAAATCATCTAGGAACGATAGGAAAAAAGTTTACTCTTACCGGTGCGACGGGCGAACCGGCTAACCGACACGGCGCGGTACTTAGCAATCTATCGTTCCAGCGATACCTAAGTGACTCGCCGGAAGTTAACTCGCTTATAACTCGGTAAATACGCGTCCGAGAGAACTGGCGTCACGACACACGGTTTCGTATGCACAGTTTACCACGAATATAACGTTTAAAATAATCTAGGAACGATAGGAAAAAAGTTTACTCTTACCGGTGCGACGGGCGAACCGGCTAACCGACACGGCGCGGTACTTAGCAATCTATCGTTCCAGCGATACCTAAGTGACTCGCCGGAAGTTAACTCGCTTATAACTCGGTAAATACGCGTCCGAGAGAACTGGCGTCACGACACACGGTTTCGTATGCACAGTTTACCACGAATATAACGTTTAAAATCATCTAGGAACGATAGGAAAAAAGTTTACTCTTACCGGTGCGACGGGCGAACCGGCTAACCGACACGGCGCGGTACTTAGCAATCTATCGTTCCAGCGATACCTAAGTGACTCGCCGGAAGTTAACTCGCTTATAACTCGGTAAATACGCGTCCGAGAGAACTGGCGTCACGACACACGGTTTCGTATGCACAGTTTACCACGAATATAACGTTTAAAATCATCTAGGAACGATAGGAAAAAAGTTTACTCTTACCGCGAACCGGCTAACCGACACGGCGCGGTACTTAGCAATCTATCGTTCCAGCGATACCTAAGTGACTCGCCGGAAGTTAACTCGCTTATAACTCGGTAAATACGCGTCCGAGAGAACTGGCGTCACGACACACGGTTTCGTATGCACAGTTTACCACGAATATAACGTTTGAAAACATCTAGGAACGATAGGAAAAAAGTTTACTCTTACCGCGAACCGGCTAACCGACACGGCGCGGTACTTAGCAATCTATCGTTCCAGTGATACCTAAGTGACTCGCCGGAAGTTAACTCGCTTATAACTCGGTAAATACGCGTCCGAGAGAACTGGCGTCACGACACACGGTTTCGTATGCACAGTTTACCACGAATATAACGTTTAAAATCATCTAGGAACGATAGGAAAAAAGTTTACTCTTACCGCGAACCGGCTAACCGACACGGCGCGGTACTTAGCAATCTATCGTTCCAACGATACCTAAGTGACTCGCCGGAAGTTAACTCGATTATAACTCGGTAAATACGCGTCCGAGAGAACTGGCGTCACGACACACGGTTTCGTATGCACAGTTTACCACGAATATAACGTTTAAAATCATCTAGGAACGATAGGAAAAAAGTTTACTCTTACCGCGAACCGGCTAACCGACACGGCGCGGTACTTAGCAATCTATCGTTCCAGCGATACCTAAGTGACTCGCCGGAAGTTAACTCGCTTATAACTCGGTAAATACGCGTCCGAGAGAACTGGCGTCACGACACACGGTTTCGTATGCACAGTTTACCACGAATAGAACGTTTAAAATCATCTAGGAACGATAGGAAAAAAGTTTACTCTTACCGCGAACCGGCTAACCGACACGGCGCGGTACTTAGCAATCTATCGTTCCAACGATACCTAAGTGACTCGCCGGAAGTTAACTCGCTTATAACTCGGTAAATACGCGTCCGAGAGAACTGGCGTCACGACACACGGTTTCGTATGCACAGTTTACCACGAATATAACGTTTAAAATCATCTAGGAACGATAGGAAAAAAGTTTACTCTTACCGCGAACCGGCTAACCGACACGGCGCGGTACTTAGCAATCTATCGTTCCAACGATACCTAAGTGACTCGCCGGAAGTTAACTCGCTTATAACTCGGTAAATACGCGTCCGAGAGAACTGGCGTCACGACACACGGTTTCGTATGCACAGTTTACCACGAATATAACGTTTAAAATCATCTAGGAACGATAGGAAGAAAGTTTACTCTTACCGCGAACCGGCTAACCGACACGGCGCTGTACTTAGCAATCTATCGTTCCAGCGATACCTAAGTGACTCGCCGGAAGTTAACTCGCTTATAACTCGGTAAATACGCGTCCGAGAGAACTGGCGTCACGACACACGGTTTCGTATGCACAGTTTACCACGAATATAACGTTTAAAATCATCTAGGAACGATAGGAAAAAAGTTTACTCTTACCGCGAACCGGCTAACCGACACGGCGCGGTACTTAGCAATCTATCGTTCCAGCGATACCTAAGTGACTCGCCGGAAGTTAACTCGCTTATAACTCGGTAAATACGCGTCCGAGAGAACTGGCGTCACGACACACGGTTTCGTATGCACAGTTTACCACGAATATAACGTTTAAAATCATCTAGGAACGATAGGAAAATTTTACTCTTACCGCGAACCGGCTAACCGACACGGCGCGGTACTTAGCAATCTATCGTTCCAACGATACCTAAGTGACTCGCCGGAAGTTAACTCGCTTATAACTCGGTAAATACGCGTCCGAGAGAACTGGCGTCACGACACACGGTTTCGTATGCACAGTTTACCACGAATATAACGTTTAAAATCATCTAGGAACGATAGGAAAAAAGTTTACTCTTACCGCGAACCGGCTAACCGACACGGCGCGGTACTTAGCAATCTATCGTTCCAGCGATACCTAAGTGACTCGCCGGAAGTTAACTCGCTTATAACTCGGTAAATACGCGTCCGAGAGAACTGGCGTCACGACACACGGTTTCGTATGCACAGTTTACCACGAATATAACGTTTAAAATCATCTAGGAACGATAGGAAAAAAGTTTACTCTTACCGCGAACCGGCTAACCGACACGGCGCGGTACTTAGCAATCTATCGTTCCAGCGATACCTAAGTGACTCGCCGGAAGTTAACTCGCTTATAACTCGGTAAATACGCGTCCGAGAGAACTGGCGTCACGACACACGGTTTCGTATGCACAGTTTACCACGAATATAACGTTTAAAATCATCTAGGAACGATAGGAAAAAAGTTTACTCTTACCGCGAACCGGCTAACCGACACGGCGCGGTACTTAGCAATCTATCGTTCCAGCGATACCTAAGTGACTCGCCGGAAGTTAACTCGCTTATAACTCGGTAAATACGCGTCCGAGAGAACTGGCGTCACGACACACGGTTTCGTATGCACAGTTTACCACGAATATAACGTTTAAAATCATCTAGGAACGATAGGAAAAAAGTTTACTCTTACCGCGAACCGGCTAACCGACACGGCGCGGTACTTAGCAATCTATCGTTCCAGCGATACCTAAGTGACTCGCCGGAAGTTAACTCGCTTATAACTCGGTAAATACGCGTCCGAGAGAACTGGCGTCACGACACACGGTTTCGTATGCACAGTTTACCACGAATATAACGTTTAAAATCATCTAGGAACGATAGGAAAATTTTACTCTTACCGCGAACCGGCTAACCGACACGGCGCGGTACTTAGCAATCTATCGTTCCAACGATACCTAAGTGACTCGCCGGAAGTTAACTCGCTTATAACTCGGTAAATACGCGTCCGAGAGAACTGGCGTCACGACACACGGTTTCGTATGCACAGTTTACCACGAATATAACGTTTAAAATCATCTAGGAACGATAGGAAAAAAGTTTACTCTTACCGCGAACCGGCTAACCGACACGGCGCGGTACTTAGCAATCTATCGTTCCAGCGATACCTAAGTGACTCGCCGGAAGTTAACTCGCTTATAACTCGGTAAATACGCGTCCGAGAGAACTGGCGTCACGACACACGGTTTCGTATGCACAGTTTACCACGAATATAACGTTTAAAATCATCTAGGAACGATAGGAAAAAAGTTTACTCTTACCGCGAACCGGCTAACCGACACGGCGCGGTACTTAGCAATCTATCGTTCCAGCGATACCTAAGTGACTCGCCGGAAGTTAACTCGCTTATAACTCGGTAAATACGCGTCCGAGAGAACTGGCGTCACGACACACGGTTTCGTATGCACAGTTTACCACGAATATAACGTTTAAAATCATCTAGGAACGATAGGAAAAAAGTTTACTCTTACCGCGAACCGGCTAACCGACACGGCGCGGTACTTAGCAATCTATCGTTCCAGCGATACCTAAGTGACTCGCCGGAAGTTAACTCGCTTATAACTCGGTAAATACGCGTCCGAGAGAACTGGCGTCACGACACACGGTTTCGTATGCACAGTTTACCACGAATATAACGTTTAAAATCATCTAGGAACGATAGGAAAAAAGTTTACTCTTACCGCGAACCGGCTAACCGACACGGCGCGGTACTTAGCAATCTATCGTTCCAGTGATACCTAAGTGACTCGCCGGAAGTTAACTCGCTTATAACTCGGTAAATACGCGTCCGAGAGAACTGGCGTCACGACACACGGTTTCGTATGCACAGTTTACCACGAATATAACGTTTAAAATCATCTAGGAACGATAGGAAAAAAGTTTACTCTTACCGCGAACCGGCTAACCGACACGGCGCGGTACTTAGCAATCTATCGTTCCAGCGATACCTAAGTGACTCGCCGGAAGTTAACTCGATTATAACTCGGTAAATACGCGTCCGAGAGAACTGGCGTCACGACACACGGTTTCGTATGCACAGTTTACCACGAATATAACGTTTAAAATCATCTAGGAACGATAGGAAAAAAGTTTACTCTTACCGCGAACCGGCTAACCGACACGGCGCGGTACTTAGCAATCTATCGTTCCAGCGATACCTAAGTGACTCGCCGGAAGTTAACTCGCTTATAACTCGGTAAATACGCGTCCGAGAGAACTGGCGTCACGACACACGGTTTCGTATGCACAGTTTACCACGAATATAACGTTTAAAATCATCTAGGAACGATAGGAAAAAAGTTTACTCTTACCGCGAACCGGCTAACCGACACGGCGCGGTACTTAGCAATCTATCGTTCCAACGATACCTAAGTGACTCGCCGGAAGTTAACTCGCTTATAACTCGGTAAATACGCGTCCGAGAGAACTGGCGTCACGACACACGGTTTCGTATGCACAGTTTACCACGAATATAACGTTTAAAATCATCTAGGAACGATAGGAAAAAAGTTTACTCTTACCGCGAACCGGCTAACCGACACGGCGCGGTACTTAGCAATCTATCGTTCCAGCGATACCTAAGTGACTCGCCGGAAGTTAACTCGCTTATAACTCGGTAAATACGCGTCCGAGAGAACTGGCGTCACGACACACGGTTTCGTATGCACAGTTTACCACGAATATAACGTTTAAAATCATCTAGGAACGATAGGAAAAAAGTTTACTCTTACCGCGAACCGGCTAACCGACACGGCGCGGTACTTAGCAATCTATCGTTCCAGCGATACCTAAGTGACTCGCCGGAAGTTAACTCGCTTATAACTCGGTAAATACGCGTCCGAGAGAACTGGCGTCACGATACACGGTTTCGTATGCACAGTTTACCACGAATATAACGTTTAAAATCATCTAGGAACGATAGGAAAAAAGTTTACTCTTACCGCGAACCGGCTAACCGACACGGCGCGGTACTTAGCAATCTATCGTTCCAGCGATACCTAAGTGACTCGCCGGAAGTTAACTCGCTTATAACTCGGTAAATACGCGTCCGAGAGAACTGGCGTCACGACACACGGTTTCGTATGCACAGTTTACCACGAATATAACGTTTAAAATCATCTAGGAACGATAGGAAAAAAGTTTACTCTTACCGCGAACCGGCTAACCGACACGGCGCGGTACTTAGCAATCTATCGTTCCAACGATACCTAAGTGACTCGCCGGAAGTTAACTCGCTTATAACTCGGTAAATACGCGTCCGAGAGAACTGGCGTCACGACACACGGTTTCGTATGCACAGTTTACCACGAATATAACGTTTAAAATCATCTAGGAACGATAGGAAAAAAGTTTACTCTTACCGCGAACCGGCTAACCGACACGGCGCGGTACTTAGCAATCTATCGTTCCAGCGATACCTAAGTGACTCGCCGGAAGTTAACTCGCTTATAACTCGGTAAATACGCGTCCGAGAGAACTGGCGTCACGACACACGGTTTCGTATGCACAGTTTACCACGAATATAACGTTTAAAATCATCTAGGAACGATAGGAAAAAAGTTTACTCTTACCGCGAACCGGCTAACCGACACGGCGCGGTACTTAGCAATCTATCGTTCCAACGATACCTAAGTGACTCGCCGGAAGTTAACTCGATTATAACTCGGTAAATACGCGTCCGAGAGAACTGGCGTCACGACACACGGTTTCGTATGCACAGTTTACCACGAATATAACGTTTAAAATCATCTAGGAACGATAGGAAAAAAGTTTACTCTTACCGCGAACCGGCTAACCGACACGGCGCGGTACTTAGCAATCTATCGTTCCAGCGATACCTAAGTGACTCGCCGGAAGTTAACTCGCTTATAACTCGGTAAATACGCGTCCGAGAGAACTGGCGTCACGACACACGGTTTCGTATGCACAGTTTACCACGAATATAACGTTTAAAATCATCTAGGAACGATAGGAAAAAAGTTTACTCTTACCGCGAACCGGCTAACCGACACGGCGCGGTACTTAGCAATCTATCGTTCCAGCGATACCTAAGTGACTCGCCGGAAGTTAACTCGCTTATAACTCGGTAAATACGCGTCCGAGAGAACTGGCGTCACGACACACGGTTTCGTATGCACAGTTTACCACGAATATAACGTTTAAAATCATCTAGGAACGATAGGAAAAAAGTTTACTCTTACCGCGAACCGGCTAACCGACACGGCGCGGTACTTAGCAATCTATCGTTCCAGCGATACCTAAGTGACTCGCCGGAAGTTAACTCGCTTATAACTCGGTAAATACGCGTCCGAGAGAACTGGCGTCACGACACACGGTTTCGTATGCACAGTTTACCACGAATATAACGTTTAAAATCATCTAGGAACGATAGGAAAAAAGTTTACTCTTACCGCGAACCGGCTAACCGACACGGCGCGGTACTTAGCAATCTATCGTTCCAGCGATACCTAAGTGACTCGCCGGAAGTTAACTCGCTTATAACTCGGTAAATACGCGTCCGAGAGAACTGGCGTCACGACACACGGTTTCGTATGCACAGTTTACCACGAATATAACGTTTAAAATCATCTAGGAACGATAGGAAAAAAGTTTACTCTTACCGCGAACCGGCTAACCGACACGGCGCGGTACTTAGCAATCTATCGTTCCAGCGATACCTAAGTGACTCGCCGGAAGTTAACTCGCTTATAACTCGGTAAATACGCGTCCGAGAGAACTGGCGTCACGACACACGGTTTCGTATGCACAGTTTACCACGAATATAACGTTTAAAATCATCTAGGAACGATAGGAAAAAAGTTTACTCTTACCGCGAACCGGCTAACCGACACGGCGCGGTACTTAGCAATCTATCGTTCCAGCGATACCTAAGTGACTCGCCGGAAGTTAACTCGCTTATAACTCGGTAAATACGCGTCCGAGAGAACTGGCGTCACGACACACGGTTTCGTATGCACAGTTTACCACGAATATAACGTTTAAAATCATCTAGGAACGATAGGAAAAAAGTTTACTCTTACCGCGAACCGGCTAACCGACACGGCGCGGTACTTAGCAATCTATCGTTCCAGCGATACCTAAGTGACTCGCCGGAAGTTAACTCGCTTATAACTCGGTAAATACGCGTCCGAGAGAACTGGCGTCACGACACACGGTTTCGTATGCACAGTTTACCACGAATATAACGTTTAAAATCATCTAGGAACGATAGGAAAAAAGTTTACTCTTACCGCGAACCGGCTAACCGACACGGCGCGGTACTTAGCAATCTATCGTTCCAACGATACCTAAGTGACTCGCCGGAAGTTAACTCGATTATAACTCGGTAAATACGCGTCCGAGAGAACTGGCGTCACGACACACGGTTTCGTATGCACAGTTTACCACGAATATAACGTTTAAAATCATCTAGGAACGATAGGAAAAAAGTTTACTCTTACCGCGAACCGGCTAACCGACACGGCGCGGTACTTAGCAATCTATCGTTCCAGCGATACCTAAGTGACTCGCCGGAAGTTAACTCGCTTATAACTCGGTAAATACGCGTCCGAGAGAACTGGCGTCACGACACACGGTTTCGTATGCACAGTTTACCACGAATATAACGTTTAAAATCATCTAGGAACGATAGGAAAAAAGTTTACTCTTACCGCGAACCGGCTAACCGACACGGCGCGGTACTTAGCAATCTATCGTTCCAGCGATACCTAAGTGACTCGCCGGAAGTTAACTCGCTTATAACTCGGTAAATACGCGTCCGAGAGAACTGGCGTCACGACACACGGTTTCGTATGCACAGTTTACCACGAATATAACGTTTAAAATCATCTAGGAACGATAGGAAAAAAGTTTACTCTTACCGCGAACCGGCTAACCGACACGGCGCGGTACTTAGCAATCTATCGTTCCAGCGATACCTAAGTGACTCGCCGGAAGTTAACTCGCTTATAACTCGGTAAATACGCGTCCGAGAGAACTGGCGTCACGACACACGGTTTCGTATGCACAGTTTACCACGAATATAACGTTTAAAATCATCTAGGAACGATAGGAAAAAAGTTTACTCTTACCGCGAACCGGCTAACCGACACGGCGCGGTACTTAGCAATCTATCGTTCCAACGATACCTAAGTGACTCGCCGGAAGTTAACTCGATTATAACTCGGTAAATACGCGTCCGAGAGAACTGGCGTCACGACACACGGTTTCGTATGCACAGTTTACCACGAATATAACGTTTAAAATCATCTAGGAACGATAGGAAAAAAGTTTACTCTTACCGCGAACCGGCTAACCGACACGGCGCGGTACTTAGCAATCTATCGTTCCAGCGATACCTAAGTGACTCGCCGGAAGTTAACTCGCTTATAACTCGGTAAATACGCGTCCGAGAGAACTGGCGTCACGACACACGGTTTCGTATGCACAGTTTACCACGAATATAACGTTTAAAATCATCTAGGAACGATAGGAAAAAAGTTTACTCTTACCGCGAACCGGCTAACCGACACGGCGCGGTACTTAGCAATCTATCGTTCCAACGATACCAAAGTGACTCGCCGGAAGTTAACTCGCTTATAACTCGGTAAATACGCGTCCGAGAGAACTGGCGTCACGACACACGGTTTCGTATGCACAGTTTACCACGAATATAACGTTTAAAATCATCTAGGAACGATAGGAAAAAAGTTTACTCTTACCGCGAACCGGCTAACCGACACGGCGCGGTACTTAGCAATCTATCGTTCCAACGATACCTAAGTGACTCGCCGGAAGTTAACTCGCTTATAACTCGGTAAATACGCGTCCGAGAGAACTGGCGTCACGACACACGGTTTCGTATGCACAGTTTACCACGAATATAACGTTTAAAATCATCTAGGAACGATAGGAAAAAAGTTTACTCTTACCGCGAACCGGCTAACCGACACGGCGCGGTACTTAGCAATCTATCGTTCCAGCGATACCTAAGTGACTCGCCGGAAGTTAACTCGCTTATAACTCGGTAAATACGCGTCCGAGAGAACTGGCGTCACGACACACGGTTTCGTATGCACAGTTTACCACGAATATAACGTTTAAAATCATCTAGGAACGATAGGAAAAAAGTTTACTCTTACCGCGAACCGGCTAACCGACACGGCGCGGTACTTAGCAATCTATCGTTCCAGCGATACCTAAGTGACTCGCCGGAAGTTAACTCGCTTATAACTCGGTAAATACGCGTCCGAGAGAACTGGCGTCACGACACACGGTTTCGTATGCACAGTTTACCACGAATATAACGTTTAAAATCATCTAGGAACGATAGGAAAAAAGTTTACTCTTACCGCGAACCGGCTAACCGACACGGCGCGGTACTTAGCAATCTATCGTTCCAGCGATACCTAAGTGACTCGCCGGAAGTTAACTCGCTTATAACTCGGTAAATACGCGTCCGAGAGAACTGGCGTCACGACACACGGTTTCGTATGCACAGTTTACCACGAATATAACGTTTAAAATCATCTAGGAACGATAGGAAAAAAGTTTACTCTTACCGCGAACCGGCTAACCGACACGGCGCGGTACTTAGCAATCTATCGTTCCAGCGATACCTAAGTGACTCGCCGGAAGTTAACTCGCTTATAACTCGGTAAATACGCGTCCGAGAGAACTGGCGTCACGACACACGGTTTCGTATGCACAGTTTACCACGAATATAACGTTTAAAATCATCTAGGAACGATAGGAAAAAAGTTTACTCTTACCGCGAACCGGCTAACCGACACGGCGCGGTACTTAGCAATCTATCGTTCCAGCGATACCTAAGTGACTCGCCGGAAGTTAACTCGCTTATAACTCGGTAAATACGCGTCCGAGAGAACTGGCGTCACGACACACGGTTTCGTATGCACAGTTTACCACGAATATAACGTTTAAAATCATCTAGGAACGATAGGAAAAAAGTTTACTCTTACCGCGAACCGGCTAACCGACACGGCGCGGTACTTAGCAATCTATCGTTCCAGCGATACCTAAGTGACTCGCCGGAAGTTAACTCGCTTATAACTCGGTAAATACGCGTCCGAGAGAACTGGCGTCACGACACACGGTTTCGTATGCACAGTTTACCACGAATATAACGTTTAAAATCATCTAGGAACGATAGGAAAAAAGTTTACTCTTACCGCGAACCGGCTAACCGACACGGCGCGGTACTTAGCAATCTATCGTTCCAACGATACCTAAGTGACTCGCCGGAAGTTAACTCGATTATAACTCGGTAAATACGCGTCCGAGAGAACTGGCGTCACGACACACGGTTTCGTATGCACAGTTTACCACGAATATAACGTTTAAAATCATCTAGGAACGATAGGAAAAAAGTTTACTCTTACCGCGAACCGGCTAACCGACACGGCGCGGTACTTAGCAATCTATCGTTCCAGCGATACCTAAGTGACTCGCCGGAAGTTAACTCGCTTATAACTCGGTAAATACGCGTCCGAGAGAACTGGCGTCACGACACACGGTTTCGTATGCACAGTTTACCACGAATATAACGTTTAAAATCATCTAGGAACGATAGGAAAAAAGTTTACTCTTACCGCGAACCGGCTAACCGACACGGCGCGGTACTTAGCAATCTATCGTTCCAACGATACCAAAGTGACTCGCCGGAAGTTAACTCGCTTATAACTCGGTAAATACGCGTCCGAGAGAACTGGCGTCACGACACACGGTTTCGTATGCACAGTTTACCACGAATATAACGTTTAAAATCATCTAGGAACGATAGGAAAAAAGTTTACTCTTACCGCGAACCGGCTAACCGACACGGCGCGGTACTTAGCAATCTATCGTTCCAGCGATACCTAAGTGACTCGCCGGAAGTTAACTCGCTTATAACTCGGTAAATACGCGTCCGAGAGAACTGGCGTCACGACACACGGTTTCGTATGCACAGTTTACCACGAATATAACGTTTAAAATCATCTAGGAACGATAGGAAAAAAGTTTACTCTTACCGCGAACCGGCTAACCGACACGGCGCGGTACTTAGCAATCTATCGTTCCAACGATACCTAAGTGACTCGCCGGAAGTTAACTCGCTTATAACTCGGTAAATACGCGTCCGAGAGAACTGGCGTCACGACACACGGTTTCGTATGCACAGTTTACCACGAATATAACGTTTAAAATCATCTAGGAACGATAGGAAAAAAGTTTACTCTTACCGCGAACCGGCTAACCGACACGGCGCGGTACTTAGCAATCTATCGTTCCAACGATACCTAAGTGACTCGCCGGAAGTTAACTCGCTTATAACTCGGTAAATACGCGTCCGAGAGAACTGGCGTCACGACACACGGTTTCGTATGCACAGTTTACCACGAATATAACGTTTAAAATCATCTAGGAACGATAGGAAAAAAGTTTACTCTTACCGCGAACCGGCTAACCGACACGGCGCGGTACTTGGCAATCTATCGTTCCAGCGATACCTAAGTGACTCGCCGGAAGTTAACTCGCTTATAACTCGGTAAATACGCGTCCGAGAGAACTGGCGTCACGACACACGGTTTCGTATGCACAGTTTACCACGAATATAACGTTTAAAATCATCTAGGAACGATAGGAAAAAAGTTTACTCTTACCGCGAACCGGCTAACCGACACGGCGCGGTACTTAGCAATCTATCGTTCCAACGATACCTAAGTGACTCGCCGGAAGTTAACTCGCTTATAACTCGGTAAATACGCGTCCGAGAGAACTGGCGTCACGACACACGGTTTCGTATGCACAGTTTACCACGAATATAACGTTTAAAATCATCTAGGAACGATAGGAAAAAAGTTTACTCTTACCGCGAACCGGCTAACCGACACGGCGCGGTACTTAGCAATCTATCGTTCCAACGATACCTAAGTGACTCGCCGGAAGTTAACTCGCTTATAACTCGGTAAATACGCGTCCGAGAGAACTGGCGTCACGACACACGGTTTCGTATGCACAGTTTACCACGAATATAACGTTTAAAATCATCTAGGAACGATAGGAAAAAAGTTTACTCTTACCGCGAACCGGCTAACCGACACGGCGCGGTACTTAGCAATCTATCGTTCCAGCGATACCTAAGTGACTCGCCGGAAGTTAACTCGCTTATAACTCGGTAAATACGCGTCCGAGAGAACTGGCGTCACGACACACGGTTTCGTATGCACAGTTTACCACGAATATAACGTTTAAAATCATCTAGGAACGATAGGAAAAAAGTTTACTCTTACCGCGAACCGGCTAACCGACACGGCGCGGTACTTAGCAATCTATCGTTCCAGCGATACCTAAGTGACTCGCCGGAAGTTAACTCGCTTATAACTCGGTAAATACGCGTCCGAGAGAACTGGCGTCACGACACACGGTTTCGTATGCACAGTTTACCACGAATATAACGTTTAAAATCATCTAGGAACGATAGGAAAAAAGTTTACTCTTACCGCGAACCGGCTAACCGACACGGCGCGGTACTTAGCAATCTATCGTTCCAACGATACCTAAGTGACTCGCCGGAAGTTAACTCGCTTATAACTCGGTAAATACGCGTCCGAGAGAACTGGCGTCACGACGCACGGTTTCGTATGCACAGTTTACCACGAATATAACGTTTAAAATCATCTAGGAACGATAGGAAAAAAGTTTACTCTTACCGCGAACCGGCTAACCGACACGGCGCGGTACTTGGCAATCTATCGTTCCAGCGATACCTAAGTGACTCGCCGGAAGTTAACTCGCTTATAACTCGGTAAATACGCGTCCGAGAGAACTGGCGTCACGACACACGGTTTCGTATGCACAGTTTACCACGAATATAACGTTTAAAATCATCTAGGAACGATAGGAAAAAAGTTTACTCTTACTGCGAACCGGCTAACCGACACGGCGCGGTACTTAGCAATCCATCGTTCCAGCGATACCTAAGTGACTCGCCGGAAGTTAACTCGCTTATAACTCGGTAAATACGCGTCCGAGAGAACTGGCGTCACGACACACGGTTTCGTATGCACAGTTTACCACGAATATAACGTTTAAAATCATCTAGGAACGATAGGAAAAAAGTTTACTCTTACCGCGAACCGGCTAACCGACACGGCGCGGTACTTAGCAATCTATCGTTCCAGCGATACCTAAGTGACTCGCCGGAAGTTAACTCGCTTATAACTCGGTAAATACGCGTCCGAGAGAACTGGCGTCACGACACACGGTTTCGTATGCACAGTTTACCACGAATATAACGTTTAAAATCATCTAGGAACGATAGGAAAAAAGTTTACTCTTACCGCGAACCGGCTAACCGACACGGCGCGGTACTTAGCAATCTATCGTTCCAGCGATACCTAAGTGACTCGCCGGAAGTTAACTCGCTTATAACTCGGTAAATACGCGTCCGAGAGAACTGGCGTCACGACACACGGTTTCGTATGCACAGTTTACCACGAATATAACGTTTAAAATCATCTAGGAACGATAGGAAAAAAGTTTACTCTTACCGCGAACCGGCTAACCGACACGGCGCGGTACTTAGCAATCTATCGTTCCAGCGATACCTAAGTGACTCGCCGGAAGTTAACTCGCTTATAACTCGGTAAATACGCGTCCGAGAGAACTGGCGTCACGACACACGGTTTCGTATGCACAGTTTACCACGAATATAACGTTTAAAATCATCTAGGAACGATAGGAAAAAAGTTTACTCTTACCGCGAACCGGCTAACCGACACGGCGCGGTACTTAGCAATCTATCGTTCCAACGATACCTAAGTGACTCGCCGGAAGTTAACTCGATTATAACTCGGTAAATACGCGTCCGAGAGAACTGGCGTCACGACACACGGTTTCGTATGCACAGTTTACCACGAATATAACGTTTAAAATCATCTAGGAACGATAGGAAAAAAGTTTACTCTTACCGCGAACCGGCTAACCGACACGGCGCGGTACTTAGCAATCTATCGTTCCAGCGATACCTAAGTGACTCGCCGGAAGTTAACTCGCTTATAACTCGGTAAATACGCGTCCGAGAGAACTGGCGTCACGACACACGGTTTCGTATGCACAGTTTACCACGAATATAACGTTTAAAATCATCTAGGAACGATAGGAAAAAAGTTTACTCTTACCGCGAACCGGCTAACCGACACGGCGCGGTACTTAGCAATCTATCGTTCCAACGATACCTAAGTGACTCGCCGGAAGTTAACTCGCTTATAACTCGGTAAATACGCGTCCGAGAGAACTGGCGTCACGACACACGGTTTCGTATGCACAGTTTACCACGAATATAACGTTTAAAATCATCTAGGAACGATAGGAAAAAAGTTTACTCTTACCGCGAACCGGCTAACCGACACGGCGCGGTACTTAGCAATCTATCGTTCCAGCGATACCTAAGTGACTCGCCGGAAGTTAACTCGCTTATAACTCGGTAAATACGCGTCCGAGAGAACTGGCGTCACGACACACGGTTTCGTATGCACAGTTTACCACGAATATAACGTTTAAAATCATCTAGGAACGATAGGAAAAAAGTTTACTCTTACCGCGAACCGGCTAACCGACACGGCGCGGTACTTAGCAATCTATCGTTCCAACGATACCTAAGTGACTCGCCGGAAGTTAACTCGCTTATAACTCGGTAAATACGCGTCCGAGAGAACTGGCGTCACGACACACGGTTTCGTATGCACAGTTTACCACGAATATAACGTTTAAAATCATCTAGGAACGATAGGAAAAAAGTTTACTCTTACCGCGAACCGGCTAACCGACACGGCGCGGTACTTAGCAATCTATCGTTCCAACGATACCTAAGCGACTCGCCGGAAGTTAACTCGCTTATAACTCGGTAAATACGCGTCCGAGAGAACTGGCGTCACGACACACGGTTTCGTATGCACAGTTTACCACGAATATAACGTTTAAAATCATCTAGGAACGGGAACGATAGGAAAAAAGTTTACTCTTACCGCGAACCGGCTAACCGACACGGCGCGGTACTTGGCAATCTATCGTTCCAGCGATACCTAAGTGACTCGCCGGAAGTTAACTCGCTTATAACTCGGTAAATACGCGTCCGAGAGAACTGGCGTCACGACACACGGTTTCGTATGCACAGTTTACCACGAATATAACGTTTAAAATCATCTAGGAACGATAGGAAAAAAGTTTACTCTTACCGCGAACCGGCTAACCGACACGGCGCGGTACTTAGCAATCTATCGTTCCAACGATACCTAAGTGACTCGCGGAAGTTAACTCGCTATAACTCGGTAAATACGCGTCGAGAGAACTGGCGTCACGACACACGGTTTCGTATGCACAGTTTACCACGAATATAACGTTTAAAATCATCTAGGAACGATAGGAAAAAAGTTTACTCTTACCACGAACCGGCTAACCGACACGGCGCGGTACTTAGCAATCTATCGTTCCAACGATACCTAAGTGACTCGCCGGAAGTTAACTCGCTTATAACTCGGTAAATACGCGTCCGAGAGAACTGGCGTCACGACACACGGTTTCGTATGCACAGTTTACCACGAATATAACGTTTAAAATCATCTAGGAACGATAGGAAAAAAGTTTACTCTTACCGCGAACCGGCTAACCGACACGGCGCGGTACTTAGCAATCTATCGTTCCAGCGATACCTAAGTGACTCGCCGGAAGTTAACTCGCTTATAACTCGGTAAATACGCGTCCGAGAGAACTGGCGTCACGACACACGGTTTCGTATGCACAGTTTACCACGAATATAACGTTTAAAATCATCTAGGAACGATAGGAAAAAAGTTTACTCTTACCGCGAACCGGCTAACCGACACGGCGCGGTACTTAGCAATCTATCGTTCCAGCGATACCTAAGTGACTCGCCGGAAGTTAACTCGCTTATAACTCGGTAAATACGCGTCCGAGAGAACTGGCGTCACGACACACGGTTTCGTATGCACAGTTTACCACGAATATAACGTTTAAAATCATCTAGGAACGATAGGAAAAAAGTTTACTCTTACCGCGAACCGGCTAACCGACACGGCGCGGGTACTTAGCAATCTATCGTTCCAGCGATACCTAAGTGACTCGCCGGAAGTTAACTCGCTTATAACTCGGTAAATACGCGTCCGAGAGAACTGGCGTCACGACACACGGTTTCGTATGCACAGTTTACCACGAATATAACGTTTAAAATCATCTAGGAACGATAGGAAAAAAGTTTACTCTTACCGCGAACCGGCTAACCGACACGGCGCGGTACTTAGCAATCTATCGTTCCACCGATACCTAAGTGACTCGCCGGAAGTTAACTCGCTTATAACTCGGTAAATACGCGTCCGAGAGAACTGGCGTCACGACACACGGTTTCGTATGCACAGTTTACCACGAATATAACGTTTAAATCATCTAGGAACGATAGGAAAAAAGTTTACTCTTACCGCGAACCGGCTAACCGACACGGCGCGGTACTTAGCAATCTATCGTTCAGCGATACCTAAGTGACTCGCCGGAAGTTAACTCGCTTATAACTCGGTAAATACGCGTCCGAGAGAACTGGCGTCACGACACACGGTTTCGTATGCACAGTTTACCACGAATATAACGTTTAAAATCATCTAGGAACGATAGGAAAAAAGTTTACTCTTACCGCGAACCGGCTAACCGACACGGCGCGGTACTTAGCAATCTATCGTTCCAACGATACCTAAGTGACTCGCCGGAAGTTAACTCGCTTATAACTCGGTAAATACGCGTCCGAGAGAACTGGCGTCACGACACACGGTTCGTATGCACAGTTTACCACGAATATAACGTTTAAAATCATCTAGGAACGATAGGAAAAAAGTTTACTCTTACCGCGAACCGGCCTAACCGACACGGCGCGGTACTTGGCAATCTATCGTTCCAGCGATACCTAAGTGACTCGCCGGAAGTTAACTCGCTTATAACTCGGTAAATACGCGTCCGAGAGAACTGGCGTCACGACACACGGTTTCGTATGCACAGTTTACCACGAATATAACGTTTAAAATCATCTAGGAACGATAGGAAAAAAGTTTACTCTTACCGCGAACCGGCTAACCGACACGGCGCGGTACTTAGCAATCTATCGTTCCAACGATACCTAAGTGACTCGCCGGAAGTTAACTCGCTTATAACTCGGTAAATACGCGTCCGAGAGAACTGGCGTCACGACACACGGTTCGTATGCACAGTTTACCACGAATATAACGTTTAAAATCATCTAGGAACGATAGGAAAAAAGTTTACTCTTACCGCGACCCGGCTAACCGACACGGCGCGGTACTTAGCAATCTATCGTTCCAACGATACCTAAGTGACTCGCCGGAAGTTAACTCGCTTATAACTCGGTAAATACGCGTCCGAGAGAACTGGCGTCACGACACACGGTTTCGTATGCACAGTTTACCCACGAATATAACGTTTAAAATCATCTAGGAACGATAGGAAAAAAGTTTACTCTTACCGCGAACCGGCTAACCGACACGGCGCGGTACTTAGCAATCTATCGTTCCAGCGATACCTAAGTGACTCGCCGGAAGTTAACTCGCTTATAACTCGGTAAATACGCGTCCGAGAGAACTGGCGTCACGACACACGGTTTCGTATGCACAGTTTACCACGAATATAACGTTAAAATCATCTAGGAACGATAGGAAAAAAGTTTACTCTTACCGCGAACCGGCTAACCGACACGGCGCGGGTACTTAGCAATCTATCGTTCCAGCGATACCTAAGTGACTCGCCGGAAGTTAACTCGCTTATAACTCGGTAAATACGCGTCCGAGAGAACTGGCGTCACCACACGGTTTCGTATGCACAGTTTACCACGAATATAACGTTTAAAATCATCTAGGAACGATAGGAAAAAAGTTTACTCTTACCGCGAACCGGCTAACCGACACGGCGCGGTACTTGGCAATCTATCGTTCCAGCGATACCTAAGTGACTCGCCGGAAGTTAACTCGCTTATAACTCGGTAAATACGCGTCCGAGAGAACTGGCGTCACGACACACGGTTTCGTATGCACAGTTTACCACGAATATAACGTTTAAAATCATCTAGGAACGATAGGAAAAAAGTTTACTCTTACCGCGAACCGGCTAACCGACACGGCGCGGTACTTAGCAATCCATCGTTCCAACGATACCTAAGTGACTCGCCGGAAGTTAACTCGCTTATAACTCGGTAAATACGCGTCCGAGAGAACTGGCGTCACGACACACGGTTTCGTATGCACAGTTTACCACGAATATAACGTTTAAAATCATCTAGGAACGATAGGAAAAAAGTTTACTCTTACCGCGAACCGGCTAACCGACACGGCGCGGTACTTAGCAATCTATCGTTCCAACGATACCTAAGTGACTCGCCCTGAAGTTAACTCGCTTATAACTCGGTAAATACGCGTCCGAGAGGAACTGGCGTCACGACACACGGTTTCGTATGCACAGTTTACCACGAATATAACGTTTAAAATCATCTAGAACGATAGTAAAAAAGTTTACTCTTACCGCGAACCGGCTACCCGACACGGCGCGGTACTTAGCAATCTATCGTTCCAGCGATACCTAAGTGACTCGCCGGAAGTTAACTCGCTTATAACTCGGTAAATACGCGTCCGAGAGAACTGGCGTCACGACACACCGGTTTCGTATGCACAGTTTACCACGAATATAACGTTTAAAATCATCTAGGAACGATAGGAAAAAAGTTTACTCTTACCGCGAACCGGCTAACCGACACGGCGCGGTACTTAGCAATCTATCGTTCAACGATACCTAAGTGACTCGCCGGAAGTTAACTCGCTTATAACTCGGTAAATACGCGTCCGAGAGAACTGCGTCACGACACACGGTTTCGTATGCACAGTTTACCACGAATATAACGTTTAAAATCATCTAGGAACGATAGGAAAAAAGTTTACTCTTACCGCGAACCGGCTAACCGACACGGCGCGGTACTTGGCAATCTATCGTTCCAGCGATACCTAAGTGACTCGCCGGAAGTTAACTCGCTTATAACTCGGTAAATACGCGTCCGAGAGAACTGGCGTCACGACACACGGTTTCGTATGCACAGTTTACCACGAATATAACGTTTAAAATCATCTAGGAACGATAGGAAAAAAGTTTACTCTTACCGCGAACCGGCTAACCGACACGGCGCGGTACTTAGCAATCTATCGTTCCAACGATACCTAAGTGACTCGCCGGAAGTTAACTCGCTTATAACTCGGTAAATACGCGTCCGAGAGAACTGGCGTCACGACACACGGTTTCGTATGCACAGTTTACCACGAATATAACGTTTAAAATCATCTAGGAACGATAGAAAAAAGTTTACTCTTACCGCGAACCGGCTAACCGACACGGCGCGGTACTTAGCAATCCATCGTTCCAACGATACCTAAGTGACTCGCCGGAAGTTAACTCGCTTATAACTCGGTAAATACGCGTCCGAGAGAACTGGCGTCACGACACACGGTTTCGTATGCCACAGTTTACCACGAATATAACGTTTAAAATCATCTAGGAACGATAGGAAAAAAGTTTACTCTTACCGCGAAACCGGCTAACCGACACGGCGCGGTACTTAGCAATCTATCGTTCCAACGATACCTAAGTGACTCGCCGGAAGTTAACTAGCTTATAACTCGGTAAATACGCGTCCGAGAGAACTGGCGTCACGACACACGGTTTCGTATGCACAGTTTACCACGAATATAACGTGTAAAATCATCTAGGAACGATAGAAGAAAGTTTACTCTTACCGCGAACCGGCTAACCGACACGGCGCGGTACTTAGCAATCTATCGTTCCAGCGATACCTAAGTGACTCGCCGGAAGTTAACTCGCTTATAACTCGGTAAATACGCGTCCGAGAGAACTGGCGTCACGACACACACGGTTTCGTATGCACAGTTTACCACGAATATAACGTTAAAATCATCTAGGAACGATAGGAAAAAAGTTTACTCTTACCGCGAACCGGCTAACCGACACGGCGCGGTACTTAGCAATCTATCGTTCCAACGATACCTAAGTGACTCGCCGGAAGTTAACTCGCTTATAACTCGGTAAATACGCGTCCGAGAGAACTGGCGTCACGACACACGGTTTCGTATGCACAGTTTACCACGAATATAACGTTTAAAATCATCTAGGAACGATAGGAAAAAAGTTTACTCTTACCGCGAACCGGCTAACCGACACGGCGCGGTACTTAGCAATCTATCGTCCAACGATACCTAAGTGACTCGCCGGAAGTTAACTCGCTTATAACTCGGTAAATACGCGTCCGAGAGAACTGGCGTCACGACACACGGTTTCGTATGCACAGTTTACCACGAATATAACGTTTAAAATCATCTAGGAACGATAGGAAAAAAGTTTACTCTTACCGCGAACCGGCTAACCGACACGGCGCGGTACTTGGCAATCTATCGTTCCAGCGATACCTAAGTGACTCGCCGGAAGTTAACTCGCTTATAACTCGGTAAATACGCGTCCGAGAGAACTGGCGTCACGACACACGGTTTCGTATGCACAGTTTACCACGAATATAACGTTTAAAATCATCTAGGAACGATAGGAAAAAAGTTTACTCTTACCGCGAACCGGCTAACCGACACGGCGCGGTACTTAGCAATCTATCGTTCCAACGATACCTAAGTGACTCGCCGGAAGTTAACTCGCTTATAACTCGGTAAATACGCGTCCGAGAGAACTGGCGTCACGACACACGGTTTCGTATGCACAGTTTACCACGAATATAACGTTTAAAATCATCTAGGAACGATAGGAAAAAAGTTTACTCTTACCACGAACCGGCTAACCGACACGGCGCGGTACTTAGCAATCTATCGTTCCAACGATACCTAAGTGACTCGCCGGAAGTTAACTCGCTTATAACTCGGTAAATACGCGTCCGAGAGAACTGGCGTCACGACACACGGTTTCGTATGCACAGTTTACCACGAATATAACGTTTAAAATCATCTAGGAACGATAGGAAAAAAGTTTACTCTTACCGCGAACCGGCTAACCGACACGGCGCGGTACTTAGCAATCTATCGTTCCAGCGATACCTAAGTGACTCGCCGGAAGTTAACTCGCTTATAACTCGGTAAATACGCGTCCGAGAGAACTGGCGTCACGACACACGGTTTCGTATGCACAGTTTACCACGAATATAACGTTTAAAATCATCTAGGAACGATAGGAAAAAAGTTTACTCTTACCGCGAACCGGCTAACCGACACGGCGCGGTACTTAGCAATCTATCGTTCCAGCGATACCTAAGTGACTCGCCGGAAGTTAACTCGCTTATAACTCGGTAATACGCGTCCGAGAGAACTGGCGTCACGACACACGGTTTCGTATGCACAGTTTACCACGAATATAACGTTTAAAATCATCTAGGAACGATAGGAAAAAAGTTTACTCTTACCGCGAACCGGCTAACCGACACGGCGCGGTACTTGGCAATCTATCGTTCCAGCGATACCTAAGTGACTCGCCGGAAGTTAACTCGCTTATAACTCGGTAAATACGCGTCCGAGAGAACTGGCGTCACGACACACGGTTTCGTATGCACAGTTTACCACGAATATAACGTTTAAAATCATCTAGGAACGATAGGAAAAAAGTTTACTCTTACCGCGAACCGGCTAACCGACACGGCGCGGTACTTAGCAATCTATCGTTCCAACGATACCTAAGTGACTCGCCGGAAGTTAACTCGCTTATAACTCGGTAAATACGCGTCGAGAGAACTGGCGTCACGACCACACGGTTTCGTATGCACAGTTTACCACGAATATAACGTTTAAATCATCTAGGAACGATAGGAAAAAAGTTTACTCTTACCGCGAACCGGCTAACCGACACGGCGCGGTACTTAGCAATCTATCGTTCCAACGATACCTAAGTGACTCGCCGGAAGTTAACTCGCTTATAACTCGGTAAATACGCGTCCGAGAGAACTGGCGTCACGACACACGGTTTCGTATGCACAGTTTACCACGAATATAACGTTAAAATCATCTAGGAACGATAGGAAAAAAGTTTACTCTTACCGCGAACCGGCTAACCGACACGGCGCGGTACTTAGCAATCTATCGTTCCAGCGATACCTAAGTGACTCGCCGGAAGTTAACTCGCTTATAACTCGGTAAATACGCGTCCGAGAGAACTGGCGTCACGACACACGGTTTCGTATGCACAGTTTACCACGAATATAACGTTTAAATCATCTAGGAACGATAGGAAAAAAGTTTACTCTTACCGCGAACCGGCTAACCGACACGGCGCGGTACTTAGCAATCTATCGTTCCAACGATACCTAAGTGACTCGCCGGAAGTTAACTCGCTTATAACTCGGTAAATACGCGTCCGAGAGAACTGGCGTCACGACACACGGTTTCGTATGCACAGTTTACCACGAATATAACGTTTAAAATCATCTAGGAACGATAGGAAAAAAGTTTACTCTTACCGCGAACCGGCTAACCGACACGGCGCGGTACTTGGCAATCTATCGTTCCAGCGATACCTAAGTGACTCGCCGGAAGTTAACTCGCTTATAACTCGGTAAATACGCGTCCGAGAGAACTGGCGTCACGACACACGGTTTCGTATGCACAGTTTACCACGAATATAACGTTTAAAATCATCTAGGAACGATAGGAAAAAAGTTTACTCTTACCGCGAACCGGCTAACCGACACGGCGCGGTACTTAGCAATCCATCGTTCCAACGATACCTAAGTGACTCGCCGGAAGTTAACTCGCTTATAACTCGGTAAATACGCGTCCGAGAGAACTGGCGTCACGACACACGGTTTCGTATGCACAGTTTACCACGAATATAACGTTTAAAATCATCTAGGAACGATAGGAAAAAAGTTTACTCTTACCGCGAACCGGCTAACCGACACGGCGCGGTACTTAGCAATCTATCGTTCCAACGATACCTAAGTGACTCGCCGGAAGTTAACTCGCTTATAACTCGGTAAATACGCGTCCGAGAGAACTGGCGTCACGACACACGGTTTCGTATGCACAGTTTACCACGAATATAACGTTTAAAATCATCTAGGAACGATAGGAAAAAAGTTTACTCTTACCGCGAACCGGCTAACCGACACGGCGCGGTACTTAGCAATCTATCGTTCCAGCGATACCTAAGTGACTCGCCGGAAGTTAACTCGCTTATAACTCGGTAAATACGCGTCCGAGAGAACTGGCGTCACGACACACGGTTTCGTATGCACAGTTTACCACGAATATAACGTTTAAAATCATCTAGGAACGATAGGAAAAAAGTTTACTCTTACCGCGAACCGGCTAACCGACACGGCGCGGTACTTAGCAATCTATCGTTCCAGCGATACCTAAGTGACTCGCCGGAAGTTAACTCGCTTATAACTCGGTAAATACGCGTCCGAGAGAACTGGCGTCACGACACACGGTTTCGTATGCACAGTTTACCACGAATATAACGTTTAAAATCATCTAGGAACGATAGGAAAAAAGTTTACTCTTACCGCGAACCGGCTAACCGACACGGCGCGGTACTTGGCAATCTATCGTTCCAGCGATACCTAAGTGACTCGCCGGAAGTTAACTCGCTTATAACTCGGTAAATACGCGTCCGAGAGAACTGGCGTCACGACACACGGTTTCGTATGCACAGTTTACCACGAATATAACGTTTAAAATCATCTAGGAACGATAGGAAAAAAGTTTACTCTTACCGCGAACCGGCTAACCGACACGGCGCGGTACTTAGCAATCCATCGTTCCAACGATACCTAAGTGACTCGCCGGAAGTTAACTCGCTTATAACTCGGTAAATACGCGTCCGAGAGAACTGGCGTCACGACACACGGTTTCGTATGCACAGTTTACCACGAATATAACGTTTAAATCATCTAGGAACGATAGGAAAAAAGTTTACTCTTACCGCGAACCGGCTAACCGACACGGCGCGGTACTTAGCAATCTATCGTTCCAACGATACCTAAGTGACTCGCCGGAAGTTAACTCGCTTATAACTCGGTAAATACGCGTCCGAGAGAACTGGCGTCACGACACACGGTTTCGTATGCACAGTTTACCACGAATATAACGTTTAAAATCATCTAGGAACGATAGGAAAAAAGTTTACTCTTACCGCGAACCGGCTAACCGACACGGCGCGGTACTTAGCAATCTATCGTTCCAGCGATACCTAAGCGACTCGCCGGAAGTTAACTCGCTTATAACTCGGTAAATACGCGTCCGAGAGAACTGGCGTCACGACACACGGTTTCGTATGCACAGTTTACCACGAATATAACGTTTAAAATCATCTAGGAACGATAGGAAAAAAGTTTACTCTTACCGCGAACCGGCTAACCGACACGGCGCGGTACTTAGCAATCCATCGTTCCAACGATACCTAAGTGACTCGCCGGAAGTTAACTCGCTTATAACTCGGTAAATACGCGTCCGAGAGAACTGGCGTCACGACACACGGTTTCGTATGCACAGTTTACCACGAATATAACGTTTAAAATCATCTAGGAACGATAGGAAAAAAGTTTACTCTTACCGCGAACCGGCTAACCGACACGGCGCGGTACTTAGCAATCTATCGTTCCAGCGATACCTAAGTGACTCGCCGGAAGTTAACTCGCTTATAACTCGGTAAATACGCGTCCGAGAGAACTGGCGTCACGACACACGGTTTCGTATGCACAGTTTACCACGAATATACGTTTAAAATCATCTAGGAACGATAGGAAAAAAGTTTACTCTTACCGCGAACCGGCTAACCGACACCGGCGCGGTACTTAGCAATCCATCGTTCCAACGATACCTAAGTGACTCGCCGGAAGTTAACTCGCTTATAACTCGGTAAATACGCGTCCGAGAGAACTGGCGTCACGACACACGGTTTCGTATGCACAGTTTACCACGAATATAACGTTTAAAATCATCTAGGAACGATAGGAAAAAAGTTTACTCTTACCGCGAACCGGCTAACCGACACCGGCGCGGTACTTAGCAATCTATCGTTCCAACGATACCTAAGTGACTCGCCGGAAGTTAACTCGCTTATAACTCGGTAAATACGCGTCCGAGAGAACTGGCGTCACGACACAACGGTTTCGTATGCACAGTTTACCACGAATATAACGTTTAAAATCATCTAGGAACGATAGGAAAAAAGTTTACTCTTACCGCGAACCGGCTAACCGACACGGCGCGGTACTTAGCAATCTATCGTTCCAGCGATACCTAAGTGACTCGCCGGAAGTTAACTCGCTTATACTCGGTAATACGCGTCCGAGAGAAATGCGTCACGACACACGGTTTCGTATGCACAGTTTACCACGAATATAACGTTTAAAATCATCTAGGAACGATAGGAAAAAAGTTTACTCTTACCGCGAACCGGCTAACCGACACGGCGCGGTACTTAGCAATCTATCGTTCCAACGATACCTAAGTGACTCGCCGGAAGTTAACTCGCTTATAACTCGGTAAATACGCGTCCGAGAGAACTGGCGTCACGACACACGGTTTCGTATGCACAGTTTACCACGAATATAACGTTTAAAATCATCTAGGAACGATAGGAAAAAAAGTTTACTCTTACCGCGAACCGGCTAACCGACACGGCGCGGTACTTGGCAATCTATCGTTCCAGCGATACCTAAGTGACTCGCCGGAAGTTAACTCGCTTATAACTCGGTAAATACGCGTCCGAGAGAACTGGCGTCACGACACACGGTTTCGTATGCACAGTTTACCACGAATATAACGTTTAAAATCATCTAGGAACGATAGGAAAAAAGTTTACTCTTACCGCGAACCGGCTAACCGACACGGCGCGGTACTTAGCAATCTATCGTTCCAACGATACCTAAGTGACTCGCCGGAAGTTAACTCGCTTATAACTCGGTAAATACGCGTCCGAGAGAACTGGCGTCACGACACACCGGTTTCGTATGCACAGTTTACCACGAATATAACGTTTAAAATCATCTAGGAACGATAGGAAAAAAGTTTACTCTTACCGCGAACCGGCCTACCGACACGGCGCGGTACTTAGCAATCCATCGTTCCAACGATACCTAAGTGACTCGCCGGAAGTTAACTCGCTTATAACTCGGTAAATACGCGTCCGAGAGAACTGGCGTCACGACACACGGTTTCGTATGCACAGTTTACCACGAATATAACGTTTAAAATCATCTAGGAACGATAGGAAAAAAGTTTACTCTTACCGCGAACCGGCTAACCGACACGGCGCGGTACTTAGCAATCTATCGTTCCAACGATACCTAAGTGACTCGCCGGAAGTTAACTAGCTTATAACTCGGTAAATACGCGTCCGAGAGAACTGGCGTCACGACACACGGTTTCGTATGCACAGTTTACCACGAATATAACGTTTAAATCATCTAGGAACGATAGGAAGAAAGTTTACTCTTACCGCGAACCGGCTAACCGACACGGCGCGGTACTTAGCAATCTATCGTTCCAGCGATACCTAAGTGACTCGCCGGAAGTTAACTCGCTTATAACTCGGTAAATACGCGTCCGAGAGAACTGGCGTCACGACACACGGTTTCGTATGCACAGTTTACCACGAATATAACGTTTAAAATCATCTAGGAACGATAGGAAAAAAGTTTACTCTTACCGCGAACCGGCTAACCGACACGGCGCGGTACTTAGCAATCTATCGTTCCAACGATACCTAAGTGACTCGCGGAAGTTAACTCGCTTATAACTCGGTAAATACGCGTCCGAGAGAACTGGCGTCACGACACACGGTTTCGTATGCACAGTTTACCACGAATATAACGTTTAAAATCATCTAGGAACGATAGGAAAAAAGTTACTCTTACCGCGAACCGGCTAACCGACACGGCGCGGTACTTAGCAATCTATCGTTCCAGCGATACCTAAGTGACTCGCCCGGAAGTTAACTCGCTTATAACTCGGTAAATACGCGTCCGAGAGAACTGGCGTCACGACACACGGTTTCGTATGCACAGTTTACCACGAATATAACGTTTAAAATCATCTAGGAACGATAGGAAAAAAAGTTTACTCTTACCGCGAACCGGCTACCGACACGGCGCGGTACTTAGCAATCTATCGTTCCAGCGATACCTAAGTGACTCGCCGGAAGTTAACTCGCTTATAACTCGGTAAATACGCGTCCGAGAGAACTGCGTCACGACACACGGTTTCGTATGCACAGTTTACCACGAATATAACGTTTAAAATCATCTAGGAACGATAGGAAAAAGTTTACTCTTACCCGCGAACCGGCTAACCGACACGGCGCGGTACTTAGCAATCTATCGTTCCAGCGATACCTAAGTGACTCGCCGGAAGTTAACTCGCTTATAACTCGGTAAATACGCGTCCGAGAGAACTGGCGTCCACGACACACGGTTTCGTATGCACAGTTTACCACGAATATAACGTTTAAAATCATCTAGGAACGATAGGAAAAAAGTTTACTCTTACGCGAACCGGCTAACCGACACGGCGCGGTACTTAGCAATCTATCGTTCCAGCGATACCTAAGTGACTCGCCGGAAGTTAACTCGCTTATAACTCGGTAAATACGCGTCCGAGAGAACTGGCGTCACGACACACGGTTTCGTATGCACAGTTTACCACGAATATAACGTTTAAAATCATCTAGGAACGATAGGAAAAAAGTTTACTCTTACCGCGAACCGGCTAACCGACACGGCGCGGTACTTGGCAATCTATCGTTCCAGCGATACCTAAGTGACTCGCCGGAAGTTAACTCGCTTATAACTCGGTAAATACGCGTCCGAGAGAACTGGCGTCACGACACACGGTTTCGTATGCACAGTTTACCACGAATATAACGTTTTAAAATCATCTAGGAACGATAGGAAAAAAGTTTACTCTTACCGCGAAACCGGCTAACCGACACGGCGCGGTACTTAGCAATCTATCGTCCAGCGATACCTAAGTGACTCGCCGGAAGTTAACTCGCTTATAACTCGGTAAATACCGCGTCGAGAGAACTGGCGTCACGACCACACGGTTTCGTATGCACAGTTTACCACGAATATAACGTTTAAAATCATCTAGGAACGATAGGAAAAAAGTTTACTCTTACCGCGAACCGGCTAACCGACACGGCGCGGTACTTAGCAATCTATCGTTCCAGCGATACCTAAGTGACTCGCCGGAAGTTAACTCGCTTATAACTCGGTAAATACGCGTCCGAGAGAACTGGCGTCACGACACACGGTTTCGTATGCACAGTTTACCACGAATATAACGTTTAAAATCATCTAGGAACGATAGGAAAAAAGTTTACTCTTACCGCGAACCGGCTAACCGACCCGGCGCGGTACTTAGCAATCTATCGTTCCAGCGATACCTAAGTGACTCGCCGGAAGTTAACTCGCTTATAACTCGGTAAATACGCGTCCGAGAGAACTGGCGTCACGACACACGGTTTCGTATGCACAGTTTACCACGAATATAACGTTTAAAATCATCTAGGAACGATAGGAAAAAAGTTTACTCTTACCGCGAACCGGCTAACCGACACGGCGCGGTACTTGGCAATCTATCGTTCCAGCGATACCTAAGTGACTCGCCGGAAGTTAACTCGCTTATAACTCGGTAAATACGCGTCCGAGAGAACTGGCGTCACGACACACGGTTTCGTATGCACAGTTTACCACGAATATAACGTTTAAAATCATCTAGGAACGATAGGAAAAAAGTTTACTCTTACCGCGAACCGGCTAACCGACACGGCGCGGTACTTAGCAATCTATCGTTCCAGCGATACCTAAGTGACTCGCCGGAAGTTAACTCGCTTATAACTCGGTAAATACGCGTCCGAGAGAACTGGCGTCACGACACACGGTTTCGTATGCACAGTTTACCACGAATATAACGTTAAAATCATCTAGGAACGATAGGAAAAAAGTTTACTCTTACCGCGAACCGGCTAACCGACACGGCGCGGTACTTGGCAATCTATCGTTCCAGCGATACCTAAGTGACTCGCCGGAAGTTAACTCGCTTATAACTCGGTAAATACGCGTCCGAGAGAACTGGCGTCACGACACACGGTTTCGTATGCACAGTTTACCACGAATATAACGTTTAAAATCATCTAGGAACGATAGGAAAAAAGTTTACTCTTACCGCGAACCGGCTAACCGACACGGCGCGGTACTTAGCAATCTATCGTTCCAACGATACCTAAGTGACTCGCCGGAAGTTAACTCGCTTATAACTCGGTAAATACGCGTCCGTGAGAACTGGCGTCACGACACACGGTTTCGTATGCACAGTTTACCACGAATATAACGTTTAAAATCATCTAGGAACGATAGGAAAAAAGTTTACTCTTACCGCGAACCGGCGAACCGACACGGCGCGGTACTTAGCAATCTATCGTTCCAGCGATACCTAAGTGACTCGCGGAAGTTAACTCGCTTATAACTCGGTAAATACGCGTCCGAGAGAACCTGGCGTCACGACACACGGTTTCGTATGCACAGTTTACCACGAATATAACGTTTAAAATCATCTAGGAACGATAGGAAAAAAGTTTACCCTTACCGCGAACCGGCTAACCGACACGGCGCGGTACTTGGCAATCTATCGTTCCAGCGATACCTAAGTGACTCGCCGGAAGTTAACTCGCTTATAACTCGGTAAATACGCGTCCGAGAGAACTGGCGTCACGACACACGGTTTCGTATGCACAGTTTACCACGAATATAACGTTTAAAATCATCTAGGAACGATAGGAAAAAAGTTTACTCTTACCGCGAACCGGCTAACCGACACGGCGCGGTACTTAGCAATCTATCGTTCCAGCGATACCTAAGTGACTCGCCGGAAGTTAACTCGCTTATAACTCGGTAAATACGCGTCCGAGAGAACTGGCGTCACGACACACGGTTTCGTATGCACAGTTTACCACGAATATAACGTTTAAAATCATCTAGGAACGATAGGAAAAAAGTTTACTCTTACCGCGAACCGGCTAACCGACACGGCGCGGTACTTGGCAATCTATCGTTCCAGCGATACCTAAGTGACTCGCCGGAAGTTAACTCGCTTATAACTCGGTAAATACGCGTCCGAGAGAACTGGCGTCACGACACACGGTTTCGTATGCACAGTTTACCACGAATATAACGTTTAAAATCATCTAGGAACGATAGGAAAAAAGTTTACTCTTACCGCGAACCGGCTAACCGACACGGCGCGGTACTTAGCAATCCATCGTTCCAACGATACCTAAGTGACTCGCCGGAAGTTAACTCGCTTATAACTCGGTAAATACGCGTCCGTGAGAACTGGCGTCACGACACACGGTTTCGTATGCACAGTTTACCACGAATATAACGTTTAAAATCATCTAGGAACGATAGGAAAAAAGTTTACTCTTACCGCGAACCGGCTAACCGACACGGCGCGGTACTTAGCAATCTATCGTTCCAGCGATACCTAAGTGACTCGCCGGAAGTTAACTCGCTTATAACTCGGTAAATACGCGTCCGAGAGAACTGGCGTCACGACACACGGTTTCGTATGCACAGTTTACCACGAATATAACGTTTAAAATCATCTAGGAACGATAGGAAAAAAGTTTACTCTTACCGCGAACCGGCTAACCGACACGGCGCGGTACTTGGCAATCTATCGTTCCAACGATACCTAAGTGACTCGCCGGAAGTTAACTCGCTTATAACTCGGTAAATACGCGTCCGAGAGAACTGGCGTCACGACACACGGTTTCGTATGCACAGTTTACCACGAATATAACGTTTAAAATCATCTAGGAACGATAGGAAAAAAGTTTACTCTTACCGCGAACCGGCTAACCGACACGGCGCGGTACTTAGCAATCTATCGTTCCAGCGATACCTAAGTGACTCGCCGGAAGTTAACTCGCTTATAACTCGGTAAATACGCGTCCGAGAGAACTGGCGTCACGACACACGGTTTCGTATGCACAGTTTACCACGAATATAACGTTTAAAATCATCTAGGAACGATAGGAAAAAAGTTTACTCTTACCGCGAACCGGCTAACCGACACGGCGCGGTACTTAGCAATCTATCGTTCCAGCGATACCTAAGTGACTCGCCGGAAGTTAACTCGCTTATAACTCGGTAAATACGCGTCCGAGAGAACTGGCGTCACGACACACGGTTTCGTATGCACAGTTTACCACGAATATAACGTTTAAAATCATCTAGGAACGATAGGAAAAAAGTTTACTCTTACCGCGAACCGGCTAACCGACACGGCGCGGTACTTAGCAATCTATCGTTCCAGCGATACCTAAGTGACTCGCCGGAAGTTAACTCGCTTATAACTCGGTAAATACGCGTCCGAGAGAACTGGCGTCACGACACACGGTTTCGTATGCACAGTTTACCACGAATATAACGTTTAAAATCATCTAGGAACGATAGGAAAAAAGTTTACTCTTACCGCGAACCGGCTAACCGACACGGCGCGGTACTAGGCGATCTATCGTTCCAGCGATACCTAAGTGACTCGCCGGAAGTTAACTCGCTTATAACTCGGTAAATACGCGTCCGAGAGAACTGGCGTCACGACACACGGTTTCGTATGCACAGTTTACCACGAATATAACGTTTAAAATCATCTAGGAACGATAGGAAAAAAGTTTACTCTTACCGCGAACCGGCTAACCGACACGGCGCGGTACTTAGCAATCCATCGTTCCAACGATACCTAAGTGACTCGCCGGAAGTTAACTCGCTTATAACTCGGTAAATACGCGTCCGTGAGAACTGGCGTCACGACACACGGTTTCGTATGCACAGTTTACCACGAATATAACGTTTAAAATCATCTAGGAACGATAGGAAAAAAGTTTACTCTTACCGCGAACCGGCTAACCGACACGGCGCGGTACTTAGCAATCTATCGTTCCAGCGATACCTAAGTGACTCGCCGGAAGTTAACTCGCTTATAACTCGGTAAATACGCGTCCGAGAGAACTGGCGTCACGACACACGGTTTCGTATGCACAGTTTACCACGAATATAACGTTTAAAATCATCTAGGAACGATAGGAAAAAAGTTTACTCTTACCGCGAACCGGCTAACCGACACGGCGCGGTACTTAGCAATCTATCGTTCCAACGATACCTAAGTGACTCGCCGGAAGTTAACTCGCTTATAACTCGGTAAATACGCGTCCGAGAGAACTGGCGTCACGACACACGGTTTCGTATGCACAGTTTACCACGAATATAACGTTTAAAATCATCTAGGAACGATAGGAAAAAAGTTTACTCTTACCGCGAACCGGCTAACCGACACGGCGCGGTACTTGGCAATCTATCGTTCCAGCGATACCTAAGTGACTCGCCGGAAGTTAACTCGCTTATAACTCGGTAAATACGCGTCCGAGAGAACTGGCGTCACGACACACGGTTTCGTATGCACAGTTTACCACGAATATAACGTTTAAAATCATCTAGGAACGATAGGAAAAAAGTTTACTCTTACCGCGAACCGGCTAACCGACACGGCGCGGTACTTAGCAATCCATCGTTCCAACGATACCTAAGTGACTCGCCGGAAGTTAACTCGCTTATAACTCGGTAAATACGCGTCCGAGAGAACTGGCGTCACGACACACGGTTTCGTATGCACAGTTTACCACGAATATAACGTTTAAAATCATCTAGGAACGATAGGAAAAAAGTTTACTCTTACCGCGAACCGGCTAACCGACACGGCGCGGTACTTGGCAATCTATCGTTCCAGCGATACCTAAGTGACTCGCCGGAAGTTAACTCGCTTATAACTCGGTAAATACGCGTCCGAGAGAACTGGCGTCACGACACACGGTTTCGTATGCACAGTTTACCACGAATATAACGTTTAAAATCATCTAGGAACGATAGGAAAAAAGTTTACTCTTACCGCGAACCGGCTAACCGACACGGCGCGGTACTTGGCAATCTATCGTTCCAACGATACCTAAGTGACTCGCCGGAAGTTAACTCGCTTATAACTCGGTAAATACGCGTCCGAGAGAACTGGCGTCACGACACACGGTTTCGTATGCACAGTTTACCACGAATATAACGTTTAAAATCATCTAGGAACGATAGGAAAAAAGTTTACTCTTACCGCGAACCGGCTAACCGACACGGCGCGGTACTTAGCAATCTATCGTTCCAGCGATACCTAAGTGACTCGCCGGAAGTTAACTCGCTTATAACTCGGTAAATACGCGTCCGAGAGAACTGGCGTCACGACACACGGTTTCGTATGCACAGTTTACCACGAATATAACGTTTAAAATCATCTAGGAACGATAGGAAAAAAGTTTACTCTTACCGCGAACCGGCTAACCGACACGGCGCGGTACTTAGCAATCTATCGTTCCAGCGATACCTAAGTGACTCGCCGGAAGTTAACTCGCTTATAACTCGGTAAATACGCGTCCGAGAGAACTGGCGTCACGACACACGGTTTCGTATGGACAGTTTACCACGAATATAACGTTTAAAATCATCTAGGAACGATAGGAAAAAAGTTTACTCTTACCGCGAACCGGCTAACCGACACGGCGCGGTACTTAGCAATCTATCGTTCCAGCGATACCTAAGTGACTCGCCGGAAGTTAACTCGCTTATAACTCGGTAAATACGCGTCCGAGAGAACTGGCGTCACGACACACGGTTTCGTATGCACAGTTTACCACGAATATAACGTTTAAAATCATCTAGGAACGATAGGAAAAAAGTTTACTCTTACCGCGAACCGGCTAACCGACACGGCGCGGTACTTGGCAATCTATCGTTCCAGCGATACCTAAGTGACTCGCCGGAAGTTAACTCGCTTATAACTCGGTAAATACGCGTCCGAGAGAACTGGCGTCACGACACACGGTTTCGTATGCACAGTTTACCACGAATATAACGTTTAAAATCATCTAGGAACGATAGGAAAAAAGTTTACTCTTACCGCGAACCGGCTAACCGACACGGCGCGGTACTTGGCAATCTATCGTTCCAGCGATACCTAAGTGACTCGCCGGAAGTTAACTCGCTTATAACTCGGTAAATACGCGTCCGAGAGAACTGGCGTCACGACACACGGTTTCGTATGCACAGTTTACCACGAATATAACGTTTAAAATCATCTAGGAACGATAGGAAAAAAGTTTACTCTTACCGCGAACCGGCTAACCGACACGGCGCGGTACTTAGCAATCCATCGTTCCAACGATACCTAAGTGACTCGCCGGAAGTTAACTCGCTTATAACTCGGTAAATACGCGTCCGTGAGAACTGGCGTCACGACACACGGTTTCGTATGCACAGTTTACCACGAATATAACGTTTAAAATCATCTAGGAACGATAGGAAAAAAGTTTACTCTTACCGCGAACCGTCTAACCGACACGGCGCGGTACTTGGCAATCTATCGTTCCAGCGATACCTAAGTGACTCGCCGGAAGTTAACTCGCTTATAACTCGGTAAATACGCGTCCGAGAGAACTGGCGTCACGACACACGGTTTCGTATGCACAGTTTACCACGAATATAACGTTTAAAATCATCTAGGAACGATAGGAAAAAAGTTTACTCTTACCGCGAACCGGCTAACCGACACGGCGCGGTACTTAGCAATCTATCGTTCCAACGATACCTAAGTGACTCGCCGGAAGTTAACTCGCTTATAACTCGGTAAATACGCGTCCGAGAGAACTGGCGTCACGACACACGGTTTCGTATGCACAGTTTACCACGAATATAACGTTTAAAATCATCTAGGAACGATAGGAAAAAAGTTTACTCTTACCGCGAACCGGCTAACCGACACGGCGCGGTACTTGGCAATCTATCGTTCCAGCGATACCTAAGTGACTCGCCGGAAGTTAACTCGCTTATAACTCGGTAAATACGCGTCCGAGAGAACTGGCGTCACGACACACGGTTTCGTATGCACAGTTTACCACGAATATAACGTTTAAAATCATCTAGGAACGATAGGAAAAAAGTTTACTCTTACCGCGAACCGGCTAACCGACACGGCGCGGTACTTAGCAATCCATCGTTCCAACGATACCTAAGTGACTCGCCGGAAGTTAACTCGCTTATAACTCGGTAAATACGCGTCCGAGAGAACTGGCGTCACGACACACGGTTTCGTATGCACAGTTTACCACGAATATAACGTTTAAAATCATCTAGGAACGATAGGAAAAAAGTTTACTCTTACCGCGAACCGGCTAACCGACACGGCGCGGTACTTGGCAATCTATCGTTCCAGCGATACCTAAGTGACTCGCCGGAAGTTAACTCGCTTATAACTCGGTAAATACGCGTCCGAGAGAACTGGCGTCACGACACACGGTTTCGTATGCACAGTTTACCACGAATATAACGTTTAAAATCATCTAGGAACGATAGGAAAAAAGTTTACTCTTACCGCGAACCGGCTAACCGACACGGCGCGGTACTTGGCAATCTATCGTTCCAACGATACCTAAGTGACTCGCCGGAAGTTAACTCGCTTATAACTCGGTAAATACGCGTCCGAGAGAACTGGCGTCACGACACACGGTTTCGTATGCACAGTTTACCACGAATATAACGTTTAAAATCATCTAGGAACGATAGGAAAAAAGTTTACTCTTACCGCGAACCGGCTAACCGACACGGCGCGGTACTTAGCAATCTATCGTTCCAACGATACCTAAGTGACTCGCCGGAAGTTAACTCGCTTATAACTCGGTAAATACGCGTCCGAGAGAACTGTCGTCACGACACACGGTTTCGTATGCACAGTTTACCACGAATATAACGTTTAAAATCATCTAGGAACGATAGGAAAAAAGTTTACTCTTACCGCGAACCGGCTAACCGACACGGCGCGGTACTTAGCAATCTATCGTTCCAGCGATACCTAAGTGACTCGCCGGAAGTTAACTCGCTTATAACTCGGTAAATACGCGTCCGAGAGAACTGGCGTCACGACACACGGTTTCGTATGCACAGTTTACTACGAATATAACGTTTAAAATCATCTAGGAACGATAGGAAAAAAGTTTACTCTTACCGCGAACCGGCTAACCGACACGGCGCGGTACTTAGCAATCTATCGTTCCAGCGATACCTAAGTGACTCGCCGGAAGTTAACTCGCTTATAACTCGGTAAATACGCGTCCGAGAGAACTGGCGTCACGACACACGGGTTCGTATGCACAGTTTACCACGAATATAACGTTTAAAATCATCTAGGAACGATAGGAAAAAAGTTTACTCTTACCGCGAACCGGCTAACCGACACGGCGCGGTACTTAGCAATCTATCGTTCCAACGATACCTAAGTGACTCGCCGGAAGTTAACTCGCTTATAACTCGGTAAATACGCGTCCGAGAGAACTGGCGTCACGACACACGGTTTCGTATGCACAGTTTACCACGAATATAACGTTTAAAATCATCTAGGAACGATAGGAAAAAAGTTTACTCTTACCGCGAACCGGCTAACCGACACGGCACGGTACTTAGCAATCTATCGTTCCAGCGATACCTAAGTGACTCGCCGGAAGTTAACTCGCTTATAACTCGGTAAATACGCGTCCCAGAGAACTGGCGTCACGACACACGGTTTCGTATGCACAGTTTACCACGAATATAACGTTTAAAATCATCTAGGAACGATAGGAAAAAAGTTTACTTTTACCGCGAACCGGCTAACCGACACGGCGCGGTACTTAGCAATCTATCGTTCCAACGATACCTAAGTGACTCGCCGGAAGTTAACTCGCTTATAACTCGGTAAATACGCGTCCGAGAGAACTGGCGTCACGACACACGGTTTCGTATGCACAGTTTACCACGAATATAACGTTTAAAATCATCTAGGAACGATAGGAAAAAAGTTTGCTCTTACCGCGAACCGGCTAACCGACACGGCGCGGTACTTAGCAATCTATCGTTCCAGCGATACCTAAGTGACTCGCCGGAAGTTAACTCGCTTATAACTCGGTAAATACGCGTCCGAGAGAACTGGCGTCACGACACACGGTTTCGTATGCACAGTTTACCACGAATATAACGTTTAAAATCATCTAGGAACGATAGGAAAAAAGTTTACTCTTACCGCGAACCGGCTAACCGACACGGCGCGGTACTTAGCAATCTATCGTTCCAGCGATACCTAAGTGACTCGCCGGAAGTTAACTCGCTTATAACTCGGTAAATACGCGTCCGAGAGAACTGGCGTCACGACACACGGTTTCGTATGCACAGTTTACCACGAATATAACGTTTAAAATCATCTAGGAACGATAGGAAAAAAGTTTACTCTTACCGCGAACCGGCTAACCGACACGGCGCGGTACTTAGCAATCTATCGTTCCAGCGATACCTAAGTGACTCGCCGGAAGTTAACTCGCTTATAACTCGGTAAATACGCGTCCGAGAGAACTGGCGTCACGACACACGGTTTCGTATGCACAGTTTACCACGAATATAACGTTTAAAATCATCTAGGAACGATAGGAAAAAAGTTTACTCTTACCGCGAACCGGCTAACCGACACGGCGCGGTACTTAGCAATCTATCGTTCCAACGATACCTAAGTGACTCGCCGGAAGTTAACTCGCTTATAACTCGGTAAATACGCGTCCGAGAGAACTGGCGTCACGACACACGGTTTCGTATGCACAGTTTACCACGAATATAACGTTTAAAATCATCTAGGAACGATAGGAAGAAAGTTTACTCTTACCGCGAACCGGCTAACCGACACGGCGCGGTACTTAGCAATCTATCGTTCCAACGATACCTAAGTGACTCGCCGGAAGTTAACTCGCTTATAACTCGGTAAATACGCGTCCGAGAGAACTGGCGTCACGACACACGGTTTCGTATGCACAGTTTACCACGAATATAACGTTTAAAATCATCTAGGAACGATAGGAAAAAAGTTTACTCTTACCGCGAACCGGCTAACCGACACGGCGCGGTACTTAGCAATCTATCGTTCCAACGATACCTAAGTGACTCGCCGGAAGTTAACTCGCTTATAACTCGGTAAATACGCGTCCGAGAGAACTGGCGTCACGACACACGGTTTCGTATGCACAGTTTACCACGAATATAACGTTTAAAATCATCTAGGAACGATAGGAAAAAAGTTTACTCTTACCGCGAACCGGCTAACCGACACGGCGCGGTACTTAGCAATCTATCGTTCCAGCGATACCTAAGTGACTCGCCGGAAGTTAACTCGCTTATAACTCGGTAAATACGCGTCCGAGAGAACTGGCGTCACGACACACGGTTTCGTATGCACAGTTTACCACGAATATAACGTTTAAAATCATCTAGGAACGATAGGAAAAAAGTTTACTCTTACCGCGAACCGGCTAACCGACACGGCGCGGTACTTAGCAATCTATCGTTCCAGCGATACCTAAGTGACTCGCCGGAAGTTAACTCGCTTATAACTCGGTAAATACGCGTCCGAGAGAACTGGCGTCACGACACACGGTTTCGTATGCACAGTTTACCACGAATATAACGTTTAAAATCATCTAGGAACGATAGGAAAAAAGTTTACACTTACCGCGAACCGGCTAACCGACACGGCGCGGTACTTAGCAATCTATCGTTCCAGCGATACCTAAGTGACTCGCCGGAAGTTAACTCGCTTATAACTCGGTAAATACGCGTCCGAGAGAACTGGCGTCACGACACACGGTTTCGTATGCACAGTTTACCACGAATATAACGTTTAAAATCATCTAGGAACGATAGGAAAAAAGTTTACTCTTACCGCGAACCGGCTAACCGACACGGCGCGGTACTTAGCAATCTATCGTTCCAGCGATACCTAAGTGACTCGCCGGAAGTTAACTGGCTTATAACTCGGTAAATACGCGTCCGAGAGAACTGGCGTCACGACACACGGTTTCGTATGCACAGTTTACCACGAATATAACGTTTAAAATCATCTAGGAACGATAGGAAGAAAGTTTACTCTTACCGCGAACCGGCTAACCGACACGGCGCGGTACTTAGCAATCTATCGTTCCAGCGATACCTAAGTGACTCGCCGGAAGTTAACTCGCTTATAACTCGGTAAATACGCGTCCGAGAGAACTGGCGTCACGACACACGGTTTCGTATGCACAGTTTACCACGAATATAACGTTTAAAATCATCTAGGAACGATAGGAAAAAAGTTTACTCTTACCGCGAACCGGCTAACCGACACGGCGCGGTACTTAGCAATCTATCGTTCCAGCGATACCTAAGTGACTCGCCGGAAGTTAACTCGCTTATAACTCGATAAATACGCGTCCGAGAGAACTGGCGTCACGACACACGGTTTCGTATGCACAGTTTACTACGAATATAACGTTTAAAATCATCTAGGAACGATAGGAAAAAAGTTTACTCTTACCGCGAACCGGCTAACCGACACGGCGCGGTACTTAGCAATCTATCGTTCCAACGATACCTAAGTGACTCGCCGGAAGTTAACTCGCTTATAACTCGGTAAATACGCGTCCGAGAGAACTGGCGTCACGACACACGGTTTCGTATGCACAGTTTACCACGAATATAACGTTTAAAATCATCTAGGAACGATAGGAAAAAAGTTTACTCTTACCGCGAACCGGCTAACCGACACGGCGCGGTACTTAGCAATCTATCGTTCCAACGATACCTAAGTGACTCGCCGGAAGTTAACTCGCTTATAACTCGGTAAATACGCGTCCGAGAGAACTGGCGTCACGACACACGGTTTCGTATGCACAGTTTACCACGAATATAACGTTTAAAATCATCTAGGAACGATAGGAAAAAAGTTTACTCTTACCGCGAACCGGCTAACCGACACGGCGCGGTACTTAGCAATCTATCGTTCCAGCGATACCTAAGTGACTCGCCGGAAGTTAACTCGCTTATAACTCGGTAAATACGCGTCCGAGAGAACTGGCGTCACGACACACGGTTTCGTATGCACAGTTTACCACGAATGTAACGTTTAAAATCATCTAGGAACGATAGGAAAAAAGTTTACTCTTACCGCGAACCGGCTAACCGACACGGCGCGGTACTTAGCAATCTATCGTTCCAACGATACCTAAGTGACTCGCCGGAAGTCAACTCGCTTATAACTCGGTAAATACGCGTCCGAGAGAACTGGCGTCACGACACACGGTTTCGTATGCACAGTTTACCACGAATATTACGTTTAAAATCATCTAGGAACGATAGGAAGAAAGTTTACTCTTACCGCGAACCGGCTAACCGACACGGCGCGGTACTTAGCAATCTATCGTTCCAGCGATACCTAAGTGACTCGCCGGAAGTTAACTCGCTTATAACTCGGTAAATACGCGTCCGAGAGAACTGGCGTCACGACACACGGTTTCGTATGCACAGTTTACCACGAATATAACGTTTAAAATCATCTAGGAACGATAGGAAAAAAGTTTACTCTTACCGCGAACCGGCTAACCGACACGGCGCGGTACTTAGCAATCTATCGTTCCAGCGATACCTAAGTGACTCGCCGGAAGTTAACTCGCTTATAACTCGGTAAATACGCGTCCGAGAGAACTGGCGTCACGACACACGGTTTCGTATGCACAGTTTACCACGAATATAACGTTTAAAATCATCTAGGAACGATAGGAAAAAAGTTTACTCTTACCGCGAACCGGCTAACCGACACGGCGCGGTACTTAGCAATCTATCGTTCCAACGATACCTAAGTGACTCGCCGGAAGTTAACTCGCTTATAACTCGGTAAATACGCGTCCGAGAGAACTGGCGTCACGACACACGGTTTCGTATGCACAGTTTACCACGAATATTACGTTTAAAATCATCTAGGAACGATAGGAAGAAAGTTTACTCTTACCGCGAACCGGCTAACCGACACGGCGCGGTACTTAGCAATCTATCGTTCCAGCGATACCTAAGTGACTCGCCGGAAGTTAACTCGCTTATAACTCGGTAAATACGCGTCCGAGAGAACTGGCGTCACGACACACGGTTTCGTATGCACAGTTTACCACGAATATAACGTTTAAAATCATCTAGGAACGATAGGAAAAAAGTTTACTCTTACCGCGAACCGGCTAACCGACACGGCGCGGTACTTAGCAATCTATCGTTCCAACGATACCTAAGTGACTCGCCGGAAGTTAACTCGCTTATAACTCGGTAAATACGCGTCCGAGAGAACTGGCGTCACGACACACGGTTTCGTATGCACAGTTTACCACGAATATAACGTTTAAAATCATCTAGGAACGATAGGAAAAAAGTTTACTCTTACCGCGAACCGGCTAACCGACACGGCGCGGTACTTGGCAATCTATCGTTCCAACGATACCTAAGTGACTCGCCGGAAGTTAACTCGCTTATAACTCGGTAAATACGCGTCCGAGAGAACTGGCGTCACGACACACGGTTTCGTATGCACAGTTACCACGAATATAACGTTTAAAATCATCTAGGAACGATAGGAAAAAAGTTTACTCTTACCGCGAACCGGCTAACCGACACGGCGCGGTACTTAGCAATCTATCGTTCCAACGATACCTAAGTGACTCGCCGGAAGTTAACTCGCTTATAACTCGGTAAATACGCGTCCGAGAGAACTGGCGTCACGACACACGGTTTCGTATGCACAGTTTACCACGAATATAACGTTTAAAATCATCTAGGAACGATAGGAAAAAAGTTTACTCTTACCGCGAACCGGCTAACCGACACGGCGCGGTACTTAGCAATCTATCGTTCCAGCGATACCTAAGTGACTCGCCGGAAGTTAACTCGCTTATAACTCGGTAAATACGCGTCCGAGAGAACTGGCGTCACGACACACGGTTTCGTATGCACAGTTTACTACGAATATAACGTTTAAAATCATCTAGGAACGATAGGAAAAAAGTTTACTCTTACCGCGAACCGGCTAACCGACACGGCGCGGTACTTAGCAATCTATCGTTCCAGCGATACCTAAGTGACTCGCCGGAAGTTAACTCGCTTATAACTCGGTAAATACGCGTCCGAGAGAACTGGCGTCACGACACACGGGTTCGTATGCACAGTTTACCACGAATATAACGTTTAAAATCATCTAGGAACGATAGGAAAAAAGTTTACTCTTACCGCGAACCGGCTAACCGACACGGCGCGGTACTTAGCAATCTATCGTTCCAACGATACCTAAGTGACTCGCCGGAAGTTAACTCGCTTATAACTCGGTAAATACGCGTCCGAGAGAACTGGCGTCACGACACACGGTTTCGTATGCACAGTTTACCACGAATATAACGTTTAAAATCATCTAGGAACGATAGGAAAAAAGTTTACTCTTACCGCGAACCGGCTAACCGACACGGCGCGGTACTTAGCAATCTATCGTTCCAGCGATACCTAAGTGACTCGCCGGAAGTTAACTCGCTTATAACTCGGTAAATACGCGTCCCAGAGAACTGGCGTCACGACACACGGTTTCGTATGCACAGTTTACCACGAATATAACGTTTAAAATCATCTAGGAACGATAGGAAAAAAGTTTACTTTTACCGCGAACCGGCTAACCGACACGGCGCGGTACTTAGCAATCTATCGTTCCAACGATACCTAAGTGACTCGCCGGAAGTTAACTCGCTTATAACTCGGTAAATACGCGTCCGAGAGAACTGGCGTCACGACACACGGTTTCGTATGCACAGTTTACCACGAATATAACGTTTAAAATCATCTAGGAACGATAGGAAAAAAGTTTGCTCTTACCGCGAACCGGCTAACCGACACGGCGCGGTACTTAGCAATCTATCGTTCCAGCGATACCTAAGTGACTCGCCGGAAGTTAACTCGCTTATAACTCGGTAAATACGCGTCCGAGAGAACTGGCGTCACGACACACGGTTTCGTATGCACAGTTTACCACGAATATAACGTTTAAAATCATCTAGGAACGATAGGAAAAAAGTTTACTCTTACCGCGAACCGGCTAACCGACACGGCGCGGTACTTAGCAATCTATCGTTCCAGCGATACCTAAGTGACTCGCCGGAAGTTAACTCGCTTATAACTCGGTAAATACGCGTCCGAGAGAACTGGCGTCACGACACACGGTTTCGTATGCACAGTTTACCACGAATATAACGTTTAAAATCATCTAGGAACGATAGGAAAAAAGTTTACTCTTACCGCGAACCGGCTAACCGACACGGCGCGGTACTTAGCAATCTATCGTTCCAGCGATACCTAAGTGACTCGCCGGAAGTTAACTCGCTTATAACTCGGTAAATACGCGTCCGAGAGAACTGGCGTCACGACACACGGTTTCGTATGCACAGTTTACCACGAATATAACGTTTAAAATCATCTAGGAACGATAGGAAAAAAGTTTACTCTTACCGCGAACCGGCTAACCGACACGGCGCGGTACTTAGCAATCTATCGTTCCAACGATACCTAAGTGACTCGCCGGAAGTTAACTCGCTTATAACTCGGTAAATACGCGTCCGAGAGAACTGGCGTCACGACACACGGTTTCGTATGCACAGTTTACCACGAATATAACGTTTAAAATCATCTAGGAACGATAGGAAAAAAGTTTACTCTTACCGCGAACCGGCTAACCGACACGGCGCGGTACTTAGCAATCTATCGTTCCAACGATACCTAAGTGACTCGCCGGAAGTTAACTCGCTTATAACTCGGTAAATACGCGTCCGAGAGAACTGGCGTCACGACACACGGTTTCGTATGCACAGTTTACCACGAATATAACGTTTAAAATCATCTAGGAACGATAGGAAAAAAGTTTACTCTTACCGCGAACCGGCTAACCGACACGGCGCGGTACTTAGCAATCTATCGTTCCAGCGATACCTAAGTGACTCGCCGGAAGTTAACTCGCTTATAACTCGGTAAATACGCGTCCGAGAGAACTGGCGTCACGACACACGGTTTCGTATGCACAGTTTACCACGAATATAACGTTTAAAATCATCTAGGAACGATAGGAAAAAAGTTTACTCTTACCGCGAACCGGCTAACCGACACGGCGCGGTACTTAGCAATCTATCGTTCCAGCGATACCTAAGTGACTCGCCGGAAGTTAACTCGCTTATAACTCGGTAAATACGCGTCCGAGAGAACTGGCGTCACGACACACGGTTTCGTATGCACAGTTTACCACGAATATAACGTTTAAAATCATCTAGGAACGATAGGAAAAAAGTTTACACTTACCGCGAACCGGCTAACCGACACGGCGCGGTACTTAGCAATCTATCGTTCCAGCGATACCTAAGTGACTCGCCGGAAGTTAACTCGCTTATAACTCGGTAAATACGCGTCCGAGAGAACTGGCGTCACGACACACGGTTTCGTATGCACAGTTTACCACGAATATAACGTTTAAAATCATCTAGGAACGATAGGAAAAAAGTTTACTCTTACCGCGAACCGGCTAACCGACACGGCGCGGTACTTAGCAATCTATCGTTCCAGCGATACCTAAGTGACTCGCCGGAAGTTAACTCGCTTATAACTCGGTAAATACGCGTCCGAGAGAACTGGCGTCACGACACACGGTTTCGTATGCACAGTTTACCACGAATATAACGTTTAAAATCATCTAGGAACGATAGGAAGAAAGTTTACTCTTACCGCGAACCGGCTAACCGACACGGCGCGGTACTTAGCAATCTATCGTTCCAGCGATACCTAAGTGACTCGCCGGAAGTTAACTCGCTTATAACTCGGTAAATACGCGTCCGAGAGAACTGGCGTCACGACACACGGTTTCGTATGCACAGTTTACCACGAATATAACGTTTAAAATCATCTAGGAACGATAGGAAGAAAGTTTACTCTTACCGCGAACCGGCTAACCGACACGGCGCGGTACTTAGCAATCTATCGTTCCAGCGATACCTAAGTGACTCGCCGGAAGTTAACTCGCTTATAACTCGGTAAATACGCGTCCGAGAGAACTGGCGTCACGACACACGGTTTCGTATGCACAGTTTACCACGAATATTACGTTTAAAATCATCTAGGAACGATAGGAAAAAAGTTTACTCTTACCGCGAACCGGCTAACCGACACGGCGCGGTACTTAGCAATCTATCGTTCCAGCGATACCTAAGTGACTCGCCGGAAGTTAACTCGCTTATAACTCGGTAAATACGCGTCCGAGAGAACTGGCGTCACGACACACGGTTTCGTATGCACAGTTTACCACGAATATAACGTTTAAAATCATCTAGGAACGATAGGAAAAAAGTTTACTCTTACCGCGAACCGGCTAACCGACACGGCGCGGTACTTAGCAATCTATCGTTCCAACGATACCTAAGTGACTCGCCGGAAGTTAACTCGCTTATAACTCGGTAAATACGCGTCCGAGAGAACTGGCGTCACGACACACGGTTTCGTATGCACAGTTTACCACGAATATTACGTTTAAAATCATCTAGGAACGATAGGAAGAAAGTTTACTCTTACCGCGAACCGGCTAACCGACACGGCGCGGTACTTAGCAATCTATCGTTCCAGCGATACCTAAGTGACTCGCCGGAAGTTAACTCGCTTATAACTCGGTAAATACGCGTCCGAGAGAACTGGCGTCACGACACACGGTTTCGTATGCACAGTTTACCACGAATATAACGTTTAAAATCATCTAGGAACGATAGGAAAAAAGTTTACTCTTACCGCGAACCGGCTAACCGACACGGCGCGGTACTTAGCAATCTATCGTTCCAGCGATACCTAAGTGACTCGCCGGAAGTTAACTCGCTTATAACTCGGTAAATACGCGTCCGAGAGAACTGGCGTCACGACACACTGTTTCGTATGCACAGTTTACCACGAATATAACGTTTAAAATCATCTAGGAACGATAGGAAAAAAGTTTACTCTTACCGCGAACCGGCTAACCGACACGGCGCGGTACTTAGCAATCTATCGTTCCAGCGATACCTAAGTGACTCGCCGGAAGTTAACTCGCTTATAACTCGGTAATTACGCGTCCGAGAGAACTGGCGTCACGACACACGGTTTCGTATGCACAGTTTACCACGAATATAACGTTTAAAATCATCTAGGAACGATAGGAAAAAAGTTTACTCTTACCGCGAACCGGCTAACCGACACGGCGCGGTACTTAGCAATCTATCGTTCCAGCGATACCTAAGTGACTCGCCGGAAGTTAACTCGCTTATAACTCGGTAAATACGCGTCCGAGAGAACTGGCGTCACGACACACTGTTTCGTATGCACAGTTTACCACGAATATAACGTTTAAAATCATCTAGGAACGATAGGAAAAAAGTTTACTCTTACCGCGAACCGGCTAACCGACACGGCGCGGTACTTAGCAATCTATCGTTCCAACGATACCTAAGTGTCTCGCCGGAAGTTAACTCGCTTATAACTCGGTAAATACGCGTCCGAGAGAACTGGCGTCACGACACACGGTTTCGTATGCACAGTTTACCACGAATATAACGTTTAAAATCATCTAGGAACGATAGGAAAAAAGTTTACTCTTACCGCGAACCGGCTAACCGACACGGCGCGGTACTTAGCAATCTATCGTTCCAGCGATACCTAAGTGACTCGCCGGAAGTTAACTCGCTTATAACTCGGTAAATACGCGTCCGAGAGAACTGGCGTCACGACACACGGTTTCGTATGCACAGTTTACCACGAATATAACGTTTAAAATCATCTAGGAACGATAGGAAAAAAGTTTACTCTTACCGCGAACCGGCTAACCGACACGGCGCGGTACTTAGCAATCTATCGTTCCAACGATACCTAAGTGACTCGCCGGAAGTTAACTCGCTTATAACTCGGTAAATACGCGTCCGAGAGAACTGGCGTCACGACACACGGTTTCGTATGCACAGTTTACCACGAATATAACGTTTAAAATCATCTAGGAACGATAGGAAAAAAGTTTACTCTTACCGCGAACCGGCTAACCGACACGGCGCGGTACTTAGCAATCTATCGTTCCAGCGATACCTAAGTGACTCGCCGGAAGTTAACTCGCTTATAACTCGGTAAATACGCGTCCGAGAGAACTGGCGTCACGACACACGGTTTCGTATGCACAGTTTACCACGAATATAACGTTTAAAATCATCTAGGAACGATAGGAAAAAAGTTTACTCTTACTGCGAACCGGCTAACCGACACGGCGCGGTACTTAGCAATCTATCGTTCCAGCGATACCTAAGTGACTCGCCGGAAGTTAACTCGCTTATAACTCGGTAAATACGCGTCCGAGAGAACTGGCGTCACGACACACGGTTTCGTATGCACAGTTTACCACGAATATAACGTTTAAAATCATCTAGGAACGATAGGAAAAAAGTTTACTCTTACCGCGAACCGGCTAACCGACACGGCGCGGTACTTAGCAATCTATCGTTCCAACGATACCTAAGTGACTCGCCGGAAGTTAACTCGCTTATAACTCGGTAAATACGCGTCCGAGAGAACTGGCGTCACGACACACGGTTTCGTATGCACAGTTTACCACGAATATAACGTTTAAAATCATCTAGGAACGATAGGAAAAAAGTTTACTCTTACCGCGAACCGGCTAACCGACACGGCGCGGTACTTAGCAATCTATCGTTCCAACGATACCTAAGTGACTCGCCGGAAGTTAACTCGCTTATAACTCGGTAAATACGCGTCCGAGAGAACTGGCGTCACGACACACGGTTTCGTATGCACAGTTTACCACGAATATAACGTTTAAAATCATCTAGGAACGATAGGAAAAAAGTTTACTCTTACCGCGAACCGGCTAACCGACACGGCGCGGTACTTAGCAATCTATCGTTCCAGCGATACCTAAGTGACTCGCCGGAAGTTAACTCGCTTATAACTCGGTAAATACGCGTCCGAGAGAACTGGCGTCACGACACACGGTTTCGTATGCACAGTTTACCACGAATATAACGTTTAAAATCATCTAGGAACGATAGGAAAAAAGTTTACTCTTACCGCGAACCGGCTAACCGACACGGCGCGGTACTTAGCAATCTATCGTTCCAGCGATACCTAAGTGACTCGCCGGAAGTTAACTCGCTTATAACTCGGTAAATACGCGTCCGAGAGAACTGGCGTCACGACACACGGTTTCGTATGCACAGTTTACCACGAATATAACGTTTAAAATCATCTAGGAACGATAGGAAAAAAGTTTACTCTTACCGCGAACCGGCTAACCGACACGGCGCGGTACTTAGCAATCTATCGTTCCAGCGATACCTAAGTGACTCGCCGGAAGTTAACTCGCTTATAACTCGGTAAATACGCGTCCGAGAGAACTGGCGTCACGACACACGGTTTCGTATGCACAGTTTACCACGAATATAACGTTTAAAATCATCTAGGAACGATAGGAAAAAAGTTTACTCTTACCGCGAACCGGCTAACCGACACGGCGCGGTACTTAGCAATCTATCGTTCCAGCGATACCTAAGTGACTCGCCGGAAGTTAACTCGCTTATAACTCGGTAAATACGCGTCCGAGAGAACTGGCGTCACGACACACGGTTTCGTATGCACAGTTTACCACGAATATAACGTTTAAAATCATCTAGGAACGATAGGAAAAAAGTTTACTCTTACTGCGAACCGGCTAACCGACACGGCGCGGTACTTAGCAATCTATCGTTCCAGCGATACCTAAGCGACTCGCCGGAAGTTAACTCGCTTATAACTCGGTAAATACGCGTCCGAGAGAACTGGCGTCACGACACACGGTTTCGTATGCACAGTTTACCACGAATATAACGTTTAAAATCATCTAGGAACGATAGGAAAAAAGTTTACTCTTACCGCGAACCGGCTAACCGACACGGCGCGGTACTTAGCAATCTATCGTTCCAACGATACCTAAGTGACTCGCCGGAAGTTAACTCGCTTATAACTCGGTAAATACGCGTCCGAGAGAACTGGCGTCACGACACACGGTTTCGTATGCACAGTTTACCACGAATATAACGTTTAAAATCATCTAGGAACGATAGGAAAAAAGTTTACTCTTACCGCGAACCGGCTAACCGACACGGCGCGGTACTTAGCAATCTATCGTTCCAACGATACCTAAGTGACTCGCCGGAAGTTAACTCGCTTATAACTCGGTAAATACGCGTCCGAGAGAACTGGCGTCACGACACACGGTTTCGTATGCACAGTTTACCACGAATATAACGTTTAAAATCATCTAGGAACGATAGGAAAAAAGTTTACTCTTACCGCGAACCGGCTAACCGACACGGCGCGGTACTTAGCAATCTATCGTTCCAGCGATACCTAAGTGACTCGCCGGAAGTTAACTCGCTTATAACTCGGTAAATACGCGTCCGAGAGAACTGGCGTCACGACACACGGTTTCGTATGCACAGTTTACCACGAATATAACGTTTAAAATCATCTAGGAACGATAGGAAAAAAGTTTACTCTTACCGCGAACCGGCTAACCGACACGGCGCGGTACTTAGCAATCTATCGTTCCAGCGATACCTAAGTGACTCGCCGGAAGTTAACTCGCTTATAACTCGGTAAATACGCGTCCGAGAGAACTGGCGTCACGACACACGGTTTCGTATGCACAGTTTACCACGAATATTACGTTTAAAATCATCTAGGAACGATAGGAAGAAAGTTTACTCTTACCGCGAACCGGCTAACCGACACGGCGCGGTACTTAGCAATCTATCGTTCCAGCGATACCTAAGTGACTCGCCGGAAGTTAACTCGCTTATAACTCGGTAAATACGCGTCCGAGAGAACTGGCGTCACGACACACGGTTTCGTATGCACAGTTTACCACGAATATAACGTTTAAAATCATCTAGGAACGATAGGAAAAAAGTTTACTCTTACCGCGAACCGGCTAACCGACACGGCGCGGTACTTAGCAATCTATCGTTCCAGCGATACCTAAGTGACTCGCCGGAAGTTAACTCGCTTATAACTCGGTAAATACGCGTCCGAGAGAACTGGCGTCACGACACACGGTTTCGTATGCACAGTTTACCACGAATATAACGTTTAAAATCATCTAGGAACGATAGGAAAAAAGTTTACTCTTACCGCGAACCGGCTAACCGACACGGCGCGGTACTTAGCAATCTATCGTTCCAACGATACCTAAGTGACTCGCCGGAAGTTAACTCGCTTATAACTCGGTAAATACGCGTCCGAGAGAACTGGCGTCACGACACACGGTTTCGTATGCACAGTTTACCACGAATATAACGTTTAAAATCATCTAGGAACGATAGGAAAAAAGTTTACTCTTACCGCGAACCGGCTAACCGACACGGCGCGGTACTTAGCAATCTATCGTTCCAGCGATACCTAAGTGACTCGCCGGAAGTTAACTCGCTTATAACTCGGTAAATACGCGTCCGAGAGAACTGGCGTCACGACACACGGTTTCGTATGCACAGTTTACCACGAATATAACGTTTAAAATCATCTAGGAACGATAGGAAAAAAGTTTACTCTTACCGCGAACCGGCTAACCGACACGGCGCGGTACTTAGCAATCTATCGTTCCAGCGATACCTAAGTGACTCGCCGGAAGTTAACTCGCTTATAACTCGGTAAATACGCGTCCGAGAGAACTGGCGTCACGACACACGGTTTCGTATGCACAGTTTACCACGAATATAACGTTTAAAATCATCTAGGAACGATAGGAAAAAAGTTTACTCTTACCGCGAACCGGCTAACCGACACGGCGCGGTACTTAGCAATCTATCGTTCCAGCGATACCTAAGTGACTCGCCGGAAGTTAACTCGCTTATAACTCGGTAAATACGCGTCCGAGAGAACTGGCGTCACGACACACGGTTTCGTATGCACAGTTTACCACGAATATAACGTTTAAAATCATCTAGGAACGATAGGAAAAAAGTTTACTCTTACCGCGAACCGGCTAACCGACACGGCGCGGTACTTAGCAATCTATCGTTCCAGCGATACCTAAGTGACTCGCCGGAAGTTAACTCGCTTATAACTCGGTAAATACGCGTCCGAGAGAACTGGCGTCACGACACACGGTTTCGTATGCACAGTTTACCACGAATATAACGTTTAAAATCATCTAGGAACGATAGGAAAAAAGTTTACTCTTACCGCGAACCGGCTAACCGACACGGCGCGGTACTTAGCAATCTATCGTTCCAGCGATACCTAAGTGACTCGCCGGAAGTTAACTCGCTTATAACTCGGTAAATACGCGTCCGAGAGAACTGGCGTCACGACACACGGTTTCGTATGCACAGTTTACCACGAATATAACGTTTAAAATCATCTAGGAACGATAGGAAAAAAGTTTACTCTTACCGCGAACCGGCTAACCGACACGGCGCGGTACTTAGCAATCTATCGTTCCAACGATACCTCAGTGACTCGCCGGAAGTTAACTCGCTTATAACTCGGTAAATACGCGTCCGAGAGAACTGGCGTCACGACACACGGTTTCGTATGCACAGTTTACCACGAATATTACGTTTAAAATCATCTAGGAACGATAGGAAGAAAGTTACTCTTACCGCGAACCGGCTAACCGACACGGCGCGGTACTTAGCAATCTATCGTTCCAGCGATACCTAAGTGACTCGCCGGAAGTTAACTCGCTTATAACTCGGTAAATACGCGTCCGAGAGAACTGGCGTCACGACACACGGTTTCGTATGCACAGTTTACCACGAATATAACGTTTAAAATCATCTAGGAACGATAGGAAAAAAGTTTACTCTTACCGCGAACCGGCTAACCGACACGGCGCGGTACTTAGCAATCTATCGTTCCAACGATACCTAAGTGACTCGCCGGAAGTTAACTCGCTTATAACTCGGTAAATACGCGTCCGAGAGAACTGGCGTCACGACACACGGTTTCGTATGCACAGTTTACCACGAATATAACGTTTAAAATCATCTAGGAACGATAGGAAAAAAGTTTACTCTTACCGCGAACCGGCTAACCGACACGGCGCGGTACTTAGCAATCTATCGTTCCAACGATACCTAAGTGACTCGCCGGAAGTTAACTCGCTTATAACTCGGTAAATACGCGTCCGAGAGAACTGGCGTCACGACACACGGTTTCGTATGCACAGTTTACCACGAATATAACGTTTAAAATCATCTAGGAACGATAGGAAAAAAGTTTACTCTTACCGCGAACCGGCTAACCGACACGGCGCGGTACTTAGCAATCTATCGTTCCAGCGATACCTAAGTGACTCGCCGGAAGTTAACTCGCTTATAACTCGGTAAATACGCGTCCGAGAGAACTGGCGTCACGACACACGGTTTCGTATGCACAGTTTACCACGAATATAACGTTTAAAATCATCTAGGAACGATAGGAAAAAAGTTTACTCTTACCGCGAACCGGCTAACCGACACGGCGCGGTACTTAGCAATCTATCGTTCCAGCGATACCTAAGTGACTCGCCGGAAGTTAACTCGCTTATAACTCGGTAAATACGCGTCCGAGAGAACTGGCGTCACGACACACGGTTTCGTATGCACAGTTTACCACGAATATAACGTTTAAAATCATCTAGGAACGATAGGAAAAAAGTTTACTCTTACCGCGAACCGGCTAACCGACACGGCGCGGTACTTAGCAATCTATCGTTCCAGCGATACCTAAGTGACTCGCCGGAAGTTAACTCGCTTATAACTCGGTAAATACGCGTCCGAGAGAACTGGCGTCACGACACACGGTTTCGTATGCACAGTTTACCACGAATATAACGTTTAAAATCATCTAGGAACGATAGGAAAAAAGTTTACTCTTACCGCGAACCGGCTAACCGACACGGCGCGGTACTTAGCAATCTATCGTTCCAACGATACCTTAGTGACTCGCCGGAAGTTAACTCGCTTATAACTCGGTAAATACGCGTCCGAGAGAACTGGCGTCACGACACACGGTTTCGTATGCACAGTTTACCACGAATATAACGTTTAAAATCATCTAGGAACGATAGGAAAAAAGTTTACTCTTACCGCGAACCGGCTAACCGACACGGCGCGGTACTTAGCAATCTATCGTTCCAACGATACCTAAGTGACTCGCCGGAAGTTAACTCGCTTATAACTCGGTAAATACGCGTCCGAGAGAACTGGCGTCACGACACACGGTTTCGTATGCACAGTTTACCACGAATATAACGTTTAAAATCATCTAGGAACGATAGGAAAAAAGTTTACTCTTACCGCGAACCGGCTAACCGACACGGCGCGGTACTTAGCAATCTATCGTTCCAGCGATACCTAAGTGACTCGCCGGAAGTTAACTCGCTTATAACTCGGTAAATACGCGTCCGAGAGAACTGGCGTCACGACACACGGTTTCGTATGCACAGTTTACCACGAATATAACGTTTAAAATCATCTAGGAACGATAGGAAAAAAGTTTACTCTTACCGCGAACCGGCTAACCGACACGGCGCGGTACTTAGCAATCTATCGTTCCAGCGATACCTAAGTGACTCGCCGGAAGTTAACTCGCTTATAACTCGGTAAATACGCGTCCGAGAGAACTGGCGTCACGACACACGGTTTTGTATGCACAGTTTACCACGAATATAACGTTTAAAATCATCTAGGAACGATAGGAAAAAAGTTTACTCTTACCGCGAACCGGCTAACCGACACGGCGCGGTACTTAGCAATCTATCGTTCCAGCGATACCTAAGTGACTCGCCGGAAGTTAACTCGCTTATAACTCGGTAAATACGCGTCCGAGAGAACTGGCGTCACGACACACGGTTTCGTATGCACAGTTTACCACGAATATAACGTTTAAAATCATCTAGGAACGATAGGAAAAAAGTTTACTCTTACCGCGAACCGGCTAACCGACACGGCGCGGTACTTAGCAATCTATCGTTCCAACGATACCTAAGTGACTCGCCGGAAGTTAACTCGCTTATAACTCGGTAAATACGCGTCCGAGAGAACTGGCGTCACGACACACGGTTTCGTATGCACAGTTTACCACGAATATAACGTTTAAAATCATCTAGGAACGATAGGAAAAAAGTTTACTCTTACCGCGAACCGGCTAACCGACACGGCGCGGTACTTAGCAATCTATCGTTCCAGCGATACCTAAGTGACTCGCCGGAAGTTAACTCGCTTATAACTCGGTAAATACGCGTCCGAGAGAACTGGCGTCACGACACACGGTTTCGTATGCACAGTTTACCACGAATATAACGTTTAAAATCATCTAGGAACGATAGGAAAAAAGTTTACTCTTACCGCGAACCGGCTAACCGACACGGCGCGGTACTTAGCAATCTATCGTTCCAGCGATACCTAAGTGACTCGCCGGAAGTTAACTCGCTTATAACTCGGTAAATACGCGTCCGAGAGAACTGGCGTCACGACACACGGTTTCGTATGCACAGTTTACCACGAATATAACGTTTAAAATCATCTAGGAACGATAGGAAAAAAGTTTACTCTTACCGCGAACCGGCTAACCGACACGGCGCGGTACTTAGCAATCTATCGTTCCAGCGATACCTAAGTGACTCGCCGGAAGTTAACTCGCTTATAACTCGGTAAATACGCGTCCGAGAGAACTGGCGTCACGACACACGGTTTCGTATGCACAGTTTACCACGAATATAACGTTTAAAATCATCTAGGAACGATAGGAAAAAAGTTTACTCTTACCGCGAACCGGCTAACCGACACGGCGCGGTACTTAGCAATCTATCGTTCCAACGATACCTAAGTGACTCGCCGGAAGTTAACTCGCTTATAACTCGGTAAATACGCGTCCGAGAGAACTGGCGTCACGACACACGGTTTCGTATGCACAGTTTACCACGAATATAACGTTTAAAATCATCTAGGAACGATAGGAAAAAAGTTTACTCTTACCGCGAACCGGCTAACCGACACGGCGCGGTACTTAGCAATCTATCGTTCCAGCGATACCTAAGTGACTCGCCGGAAGTTAACTCGCTTATAACTCGGTAAATACGCGTCCGAGAGAACTGGCGTCACGACACACGGTTTCGTATGCACAGTTTACCACGAATATAACGTTTAAAATCATCTAGGAACGATAGGAAAAAAGTTTACTCTTACCGCGAACCGGCTAACCGACACGGCGCGGTACTTAGCAATCTATCGTTCCAGCGATACCTAAGTGACTCGCCGGAAGTTAACTCGCTTATAACTCGGTAAATACGCGTCCGAGAGAACTGGCGTCACGACACACGGTTTCGTATGCACAGTTTACCACGAATATAACGTTTAAAATCATCTAGGAACGATAGGAAAAAAGTTTACTCTTACCGCGAACCGGCTAACCGACACGGCGCGGTACTTAGCAATCTATCGTTCCAGCGATACCTAAGTGACTCGCCGGAAGTTAACTCGCTTATAACTCGGTAAATACGCGTCCGAGAGAACTGGCGTCACGACACACGGTTTCGTATGCACAGTTTACCACGAATATAACGTTTAAAATCATCTAGGAACGATAGGAAAAAAGTTTACTCTTACCGCGAACCGGCTAACCGACACGGCGCGGTACTTAGCAATCTATCGTTCCAGCGATACCTAAGTGACTCGCCGGAAGTTAACTCGCTTATAACTCGGTAAATACGCGTCCGAGAGAACTGGCGTCACGACACACGGTTTCGTATGCACAGTTTACCACGAATATAACGTTTAAAATCATCTAGGAACGATAGGAAAAAAGTTTACTCTTACCGCGAACCGGCTAACCGACACGGCGCGGTACTTAGCAATCTATCGTTCCAGCGATACCTAAGTGACTCGCCGGAAGTTAACTCGCTTATAACTCGGTAAATACGCGTCCGAGAGAACTGGCGTCACGACACACGGTTTCGTATGCACAGTTTACCACGAATATAACGTTTAAAATCATCTAGGAACGATAGGAAAAAAGTTTACTCTTACCGCGAACCGGCTAACCGACACGGCGCGGTACTTAGCAATCTATCGTTCCAGCGATACCTAAGTGACTCGCCGGAAGTTAACTCGCTTATAACTCGGTAAATACGCGTCCGAGAGAACTGGCGTCACGACACACGGTTTCGTATGCACAGTTTACCACGAATATAACGTTTAAAATCATCTAGGAACGATAGGAAAAAAGTTTACTCTTACCGCGAACCGGCTAACCGACACGGCGCGGTACTTAGCAATCTATCGTTCCAGCGATACCTAAGTGACTCGCCGGAAGTTAACTCGCTTATAACTCGGTAAATACGCGTCCGAGAGAACTGGCGTCACGACACACGGTTTCGTATGCACAGTTTACCACGAATATAACGTTTAAAATCATCTAGGAACGATAGGAAAAAAGTTTACTCTTACCGCGAACCGGCTAACCGACACGGCGCGGTACTTAGCAATCTATCGTTCCAACGATACCTAAGTGACTCGCCGGAAGTTAACTCGCTTATAACTCGGTAAATACGCGTCCGAGAGAACTGGCGTCACGACACACGGTTTCGTATGCACAGTTTACCACGAATATAACGTTTAAAATCATCTAGGAACGATAGGAAAAAAGTTTACTCTTACCGCGAACCGGCTAACCGACACGGCGCGGTACTTAGCAATCTATCGTTCCAGCGATACCTAAGTGACTCGCCGGAAGTTAACTCGCTTATAACTCGGTAAATACGCGTCCGAGAGAACTGGCGTCACGACACACGGTTTCGTATGCACAGTTTACCACGAATATAACGTTTAAAATCATCTAGGAACGATAGGAAAAAAGTTTACTCTTACCGCGAACCGGCTAACCGACACGGCGCGGTACTTAGCAATCTATCGTTCCAACGATACCTAAGTGACTCGCCGGAAGTTAACTCGCTTATAACTCGGTAAATACGCGTCCGAGAGAACTGGCGTCACGACACACGGTTTCGTATGCACAGTTTACCACGAATATAACGTTTAAAATCATCTAGGAACGATAGGAAAAAAGTTTACTCTTACCGCGAACCGGCTAACCGACACGGCGCGGTACTTAGCAATCTATCGTTCCAGCGATACCTAAGTGACTCGCCGGAAGTTAACTCGCTTATAACTCGGTAAATACGCGTCCGAGAGAACTGGCGTCACGACACACGGTTTCGTATGCACAGTTTACCACGAATATAACGTTTAAAATCATCTAGGAACGATAGGAAAAAAGTTTACTCTTACCGCGAACCGGCTAACCGACACGGCGCGGTACTTAGCAATCTATCGTTCCAACGATACCTAAGTGACTCGCCGGAAGTTAACTCGCTTATAACTCGGTAAATACGCGTCCGAGAGAACTGGCGTCACGACACACGGTTTCGTATGCACAGTTTACCACGAATATAACGTTTAAAATCATCTAGGAACGATAGGAAAAAAGTTTACTCTTACCGCGAACCGGCTAACCGACACGGCGCGGTACTTAGCAATCTATCGTTCCAGCGATACCTAAGTGACTCGCCGGAAGTTAACTCGCTTATAACTCGGTAAATACGCGTCCGAGAGAACTGGCGTCACGACACACGGTTTCGTATGCACAGTTTACCACAAATATAACGTTTAAAATCATCTAGGAACGATAGGAAAAAAGTTTACTCTTACCGCGAACCTGCTAACCGACACGGCGCGGTACTTAGCAATCTATCGTTCCAGCGATACCTAAGTGACTCGCCGGAAGTTAACTCGCTTATAACTCGGTAAATACGCGTCCGAGAGAACTGGCGTCACGACACACGGTTTCGTATGCACAGTTTACCACGAATATAACGTTTAAAATCATCTAGGAACGATAGGAAAAAAGTTTACTCTTACCGGTGCGACGGGCTAACCGACACGGCGCGGTACTTAGCAATCTATCGTTCCAACGATACCTAAGTGACTCGCCGGAAGTTAACTCGCTTATAACTCGGTAAATACGCGTCCGAGAGAACTGGCGTCACGACACACGGTTTCGTATGCACAGTTTACCACGAATATAACGTTTAAAATCATCTAGGAACGATAGGAAAAAAGTTTACTCTTACCGCGAACCGGCTAACCGACACGGCGCGGTACTTAGCAATCTATCGTTCCAGCGATACCTAAGTGACTCGCCGGAAGTTAACTCGCTTATAACTCGGTAAATACGCGTCCGAGAGAACTGGCGTCACGACACACGGTTTCGTATGCACAGTTTACCACGAATATAACGTTTAAAATCATCTAGGAACGATAGGAAAAAAGTTTACTCTTACCGCGAACCGGCTAACCGACACGGCGCGGTACTTAGCAATCTATCGTTCCAACGATACCTAAGTGACTCGCCGGAAGTTAACTCGCTTATAACTCGGTAAATACGCGTCCGAGAGAACTGGCGTCACGACACACGGTTTCGTATGCACAGTTTACCACGAATATAACGTTTAAAATCATCTAGGAACGATAGGAAAAAAGTTTACTCTTACCGCGAACCGGCTAACCGACACGGCGCGGTACTTAGCAATCTATCGTTCCAGCGATACCTAAGTGACTCGCCGGAAGTTAACTCGCTTATAACTCGGTAAATACGCGTCCGAGAGAACTGGCGTCACGACACACGGTTTCGTATGCACAGTTTACCACAAATATAACGTTTAAAATCATCTAGGAACGATAGGAAAAAAGTTTACTCTTACCGCGAACCTGCTAACCGACACGGCGCGGTACTTAGCAATCTATCGTTCCAGCGATACCTAAGTGACTCGCCGGAAGTTAACTCGCTTATAACTCGGTAAATACGCGTCCGAGAGAACTGGCGTCACGACACACGGTTTCGTATGCACAGTTTACCACGAATATAACGTTTAAAATCATCTAGGAACGATAGGAAAAAAGTTTACTCTTACCGCGAACCGGCTAACCGACACGGCGCGGTACTTAGCAATCTATCGTTCCAACGATACCTAAGTGACTCGCCGGAAGTTAACTCGCTTATAACTCGGTAAATACGCGTCCGAGAGAACTGGCGTCACGACACACGGTTTCGTATGCACAGTTTACCACGAATATAACGTTTAAAATCATCTAGGAACGATAGGAAAAAAGTTTACTCTTACCGCGAACCGGCTAACCGACACGGCGCGGTACTTAGCAATCTATCGTTCCAGCGATACCTAAGTGACTCGCCGGAAGTTAACTCGCTTATAACTCGGTAAATACGCGTCCGAGAGAACTGGCGTCACGACACACGGTTTCGTATGCACAGTTTACCACGAATATAACGTTTAAAATCATCTAGGAACGATAGGAAAAAAGTTTACTCTTACCGCGAACCGGCTAACCGACACGGCGCGGTACTTAGCAATCTATCGTTCCAGCGATACCTAAGTGACTCGCCGGAAGTTAACTCGCTTATAACTCGGTAAATACGCTTCCGAGAGAACTGGCGTCACGACACACGGTTTCGTATGCACAGTTTACCACGAATATAACGTTTAAAATCATCTAGGAACGATAGGAAAAAAGTTTACTCTTACCGCGAACCGGCTAACCGACACGGCGCGGTACTTAGCAATCTATCGTTCCAGCGATACCTAAGTGACTCGCCGGAAGTTAACTCGCTTATAACTCGGTAAATACGCGTCCGAGAGAACTGGCGTCACGACACACGGTTTCGTATGCACAGTTTACCACGAATATAACGTTTAAAATCATCTAGGAACGATAGGAAAAAAGTTTACTCTTACCGCGAACCGGCTAACCGACACGGCGCGGTACTTAGCAATCTATCGTTCCAACGATACCTAAGTGACTCGCCGGAAGTTAACTCGCTTATAACTCGGTAAATACGCGTCCGAGAGAACTGGCGTCACGACACACGGTTTCGTATGCACAGTTTACCACGAATATAACGTTTAAAATCATCTAGGAACGATAGGAAAAAAGTTTACTCTTACCGCGAACCGGCTAACCGACACGGCGCGGTACTTAGCAATCTATCGTTCCAACGATACCTAAGTGACTCGCCGGAAGTTAACTCGATTATAACTCGGTAAATACGCGTCCGAGAGAACTGGCGTCACGACACACGGTTTCGTATGCACAGTTTACCACGAATATAACGTTTAAAATCATCTAGGAACGATAGGAAAAAAGTTTACTCTTACCGCGAACCGGCTAACCGACACGGCGCGGTACTTAGCAATCTATCGTTCCAGCGATACCTAAGTGACTCGCCGGAAGTTAACTCGCTTATAACTCGGTAAATACGCGTCCGAGAGAACTGGCGTCACGACACACGGTTTCGTATGCACAGTTTACCACGAATATAACGTTTAAAATCATCTAGGAACGATAGGAAAAAAGTTTACTCTTACCGCGAACCGGCTAACCGACACGGCGCGGTACTTAGCAATCTATCGTTCCAGCGATACCTAAGTGACTCGCCGGAAGTTAACTCGCTTATAACTCGGTAAATACGCGTCCGAGAGAACTGGCGTCACGACACACGGTTTCGTATGCACAGTTTACCACGAATATAACGTTTAAAATCATCTAGGAACGATAGGAAAAAAGTTTACTCTTACCGCGAACCGGCTAACCGACACGGCGCGGTACTTAGCAATCTATCGTTCCAACGATACCTAAGTGACTCGCCGGAAGTTAACTCGCTTATAACTCGGTAAATACGCGTCCGAGAGAACTGGCGTCACGACACACGGTTTCGTATGCACAGTTTACCACGAATATAACGTTTAAAATCATCTAGGAACGATAGGAAAAAAGTTTACTCTTACCGCGAACCGGCTAACCGACACGGCGCGGTACTTAGCAATCTATCGTTCCAACGATACCTAAGTGACTCGCCGGAAGTTAACTCGCTTATAACTCGGTAAATACGCGTCCGAGAGAACTGGCGTCACGACACACGGTTTCGTATGCACAGTTTACCACGAATATAACGTTTAAAATCATCTAGGAACGATAGGAAAAAAGTTTACTCTTACCGCGAACCGGCTAACCGACACGGCGCGGTACTTAGCAATCTATCGTTCCAGCGATACCTAAGTGACTCGCCGGAAGTTAACTCGCTTATAACTCGGTAAATACGCGTCCGAGAGAACTGGCGTCACGACACACGGTTTCGTATGCACAGTTTACCACGAATATAACGTTTAAAATCATCTAGGAACGATAGGAAAAAAGTTTACTCTTACCGCGAACCGGCTAACCGACACGGCGCGGTACTTAGCAATCTATCGTTCCAGCGATACCTAAGTGACTCGCCGGAAGTTAACTCGCTTATAACTCGGTAAATACGCGTCCGAGAGAACTGGCGTCACGACACACGGTTTCGTATGCACAGTTTACCACGAATATAACGTTTAAAATCATCTAGGAACGATAGGAAAAAAGTTTACTCTTACCGCGAACCGGCTAACCGACACGGCGCGGTACTTAGCAATCTATCGTTCCAACGATACCTAAGTGACTCGCCGGAAGTTAACTCGATTATAACTCGGTAAATACGCGTCCGAGAGAACTGGCGTCACGACACACGGTTTCGTATGCACAGTTTACCACGAATATAACGTTTAAAATCATCTAGGAACGATAGGAAAAAAGTTTACTCTTACCGCGAACCGGCTAACCGACACGGCGCGGTACTTAGCAATCTATCGTTCCAGCGATACCTAAGTGACTCGCCGGAAGTTAACTCGCTTATAACTCGGTAAATACGCGTCCGAGAGAACTGGCGTCACGACACACGGTTTCGTATGCACAGTTTACCACGAATATAACGTTTAAAATCATCTAGGAACGATAGGAAAAAAGTTTACTCTTACCGCGAACCGGCTAACCGACACGGCGCGGTACTTAGCAATCTATCGTTCCAGCGATACCTAAGTGACTCGCCGGAAGTTAACTCGCTTATAACTCGGTAAATACGCGTCCGAGAGAACTGGCGTCACGACACACGGTTTCGTATGCACAGTTTACCACGAATATAACGTTTAAAATCATCTAGGAACGATAGGAAAAAAGTTTACTCTTACCGCGAACCGGCTAACCGACACGGCGCGGTACTTAGCAATCTATCGTTCCAACGATACCTAAGTGACTCGCCGGAAGTTAACTCGCTTATAACTCGGTAAATACGCGTCCGAGAGAACTGGCGTCACGACACACGGTTTCGTATGCACAGTTTACCACGAATATAACGTTTAAAATCATCTAGGAACGATAGGAAAAAAGTTTACTCTTACCGCGAACCGGCTAACCGACACGGCGCGGTACTTAGCAATCTATCGTTCCAGCGATACCTAAGTGACTCGCCGGAAGTTAACTCGCTTATAACTCGGTAAATACGCGTCCGAGAGAACTGGCGTCACGACACACGGTTTCGTATGCACAGTTTACCACGAATATAACGTTTAAAATCATCTAGGAACGATAGGAAAAAAGTTTACTCTTACCGCGAACCGGCTAACCGACACGGCGCGGTACTTAGCAATCTATCGTTCCAACGATACCTAAGTGACTCGCCGGAAGTTAACTCGCTTATAACTCGGTAAATACGCGTCCGAGAGAACTGGCGTCACGACACACGGTTTCGTATGCACAGTTTACCACGAATATAACGTTTAAAATCATCTAGGAACGATAGGAAAAAAGTTTACTCTTACCGCGAACCGGCTAACCGACACGGCGCGGTACTTAGCAATCTATCGTTCCAGCGATACCTAAGTGACTCGCCGGAAGTTAACTCGCTTATAACTCGGTAAATACGCGTCCGAGAGAACTGGCGTCACGACACACGGTTTCGTATGCACAGTTTACCACGAATATAACGTTTAAAATCATCTAGGAACGATAGGAAAAAAGTTTACTCTTACCGCGAACCGGCTAACCGACACGGCGCGGTACTTAGCAATCTATCGTTCCAACGATACCTAAGTGACTCGCCGGAAGTTAACTCGCTTATAACTCGGTAAATACGCGTCCGAGAGAACTGGCGTCACGACACACGGTTTCGTATGCACAGTTTACCACGAATATAACGTTTAAAATCATCTAGGAACGATAGGAAAAAAGTTTACTCTTACCGCGAACCGGCTAACCGACACGGCGCGGTACTTAGCAATCTATCGTTCCAGCGATACCTAAGTGACTCGCCGGAAGTTAACTCGCTTATAACTCGGTAAATACGCGTCCGAGAGAACTGGCGTCACGACACACGGTTTCGTATGCACAGTTTACCACAAATATAACGTTTAAAATCATCTAGGAACGATAGGAAAAAAGTTTACTCTTACCGCGAACCTGCTAACCGACACGGCGCGGTACTTAGCAATCTATCGTTCCAGCGATACCTAAGTGACTCGCCGGAAGTTAACTCGCTTATAACTCGGTAAATACGCGTCCGAGAGAACTGGCGTCACGACACACGGTTTCGTATGCACAGTTTACCACGAATATAACGTTTAAAATCATCTAGGAACGATAGGAAAAAAGTTTACTCTTACCGCGAACCGGCTAACCGACACGGCGCGGTACTTAGCAATCTATCGTTCCAGCGATACCTAAGTGACTCGCCGGAAGTTAACTCGCTTATAACTCGGTAAATACGCGTCCGAGAGAACTGGCGTCACGACACACGGTTTCGTATGCACAGTTTACCACGAATATAACGTTTAAAATCATCTAGGAACGATAGGAAAAAAGTTTACTCTTACCGCGAACCGGCTAACCGACACGGCGCGGTACTTAGCAATCTATCGTTCCAGCGATACCTAAGTGACTCGCCGGAAGTTAACTCGCTTATAACTCGGTAAATACGCGTCCGAGAGAACTGGCGTCACGACACACGGTTTCGTATGCACAGTTTACCACGAATATAACGTTTAAAATCATCTAGGAACGATAGGAAAAAAGTTTACTCTTACCGCGAACCGGCTAACCGACACGGCGCGGTACTTAGCAATCTATCGTTCCAGCGATACCTAAGTGACTCGCCGGAAGTTAAATCGCTTATAACTCGGTAAATACGCGTCCGAGAGAACTGGCGTCACGACACACGGTTTCGTATGCACAGTTTACCACGAATATAACGTTTAAAATCATCTAGGAACGATAGGAAAAAAGTTTACTCTTACCGCGAACCGGCTAACCGACACGGCGCGGTACTTAGCAATCTATCGTTCCAACGATACCTAAGTGACTCGCCGGAAGTTAACTCGCTTATAACTCGGTAAATACGCGTCCGAGAGAACTGGCGTCACGACACACGGTTTCGTATGCACAGTTTACCACGAATATAACGTTTAAAATCATCTAGGAACGATAGGAAAAAAGTTTACTCTTACCGCGAACCGGCTAACCGACACGGCGCGGTACTTAGCAATCTATCGTTCCAGCGATACCTAAGTGACTCGCCGGAAGTTAACTCGCTTATAACTCGGTAAATACGCGTCCGAGAGAACTGGCGTCACGACACACGGTTTCGTATGCACAGTTTACCACGAATATAACGTTTAAAATCATCTAGGAACGATAGGAAAAAAGTTTACTCTTACCGCGAACCGGCTAACCGACACGGCGCGGTACTTAGCAATCTATCGTTCCAGCGATACCTAAGTGACTCGCCGGAAGTTAACTCGCTTATAACTCGGTAAATACGCGTCCGAGAGAACTGGCGTCACGACACACGGTTTCGTATGCACAGTTTACCACGAATATAACGTTTAAAATCATCTAGGAACGATAGGAAAAAAGTTTACTCTTACCGCGAACCGGCTAACCGACACGGCGCGGTACTTAGCAATCTATCGTTCCAGCGATACCTAAGTGACTCGCCGGAAGTTAACTCGCTTATAACTCGGTAAATACGCGTCCGAGAGAACTGGCGTCACGACACACGGTTTCGTATGCACAGTTTACCACGAATATAACGTTTAAAATCATCTAGGAACGATAGGAAAAAAGTTTACTCTTACCGCGAACCGGCTAACCGACACGGCGCGGTACTTAGCAATCTATCGTTCCAACGATACCTAAGTGACTCGCCGGAAGTTAACTCGCTTATAACTCGGTAAATACGCGTCCGAGAGAACTGGCGTCACGACACACGGTTTCGTATGCACAGTTTACCACGAATATAACGTTTAAAATCATCTAGGAACGATAGGAAAAAAGTTTACTCTTACCGCGAACCGGCTAACCGACACGGCGCGGTACTTAGCAATCTATCGTTCCAGCGATACCTAAGTGACTCGCCGGAAGTTAACTCGCTTATAACTCGGTAAATACGCGTCCGAGAGAACTGGCGTCACGACACACGGTTTCGTATGCACAGTTTACCACGAATATAACGTTTAAAATCATCTAGGAACGATAGGAAAAAAGTTTACTCTTACCGCGAACCGGCTAACCGACACGGCGCGGTACTTAGCAATCTATCGTTCCAGCGATACCTAAGTGACTCGCCGGAAGTTAACTCGCTTATAACTCGGTAAATACGCGTCCGAGAGAACTGGCGTCACGACACACGGTTTCGTATGCACAGTTTACCACGAATATAACGTTTAAAATCATCTAGGAACGATAGGAAAAAAGTTTACTCTTACCGCGAACCGGCTAACCGACACGGCGCGGTACTTAGCAATCTATCGTTCCAGTGATACCTAAGTGACTCGCCGGAAGTTAACTCGCTTATAACTCGGTAAATACGCGTCCGAGAGAACTGGCGTCACGACACACGGTTTCGTATGCACAGTTTACCACGAATATAACGTTTAAAATCATCTAGGAACGATAGGAAAAAAGTTTACTCTTACCGCGAACCGGCTAACCGACACGGCGCGGTACTTAGCAATCTATCGTTCCAACGATACCTAAGTGACTCGCCGGAAGTTAACTCGATTATAACTCGGTAAATACGCGTCCGAGAGAACTGGCGTCACGACACACGGTTTCGTATGCACAGTTTACCACGAATATAACGTTTAAAATCATCTAGGAACGATAGGAAAAAAGTTTACTCTTACCGCGAACCGGCTAACCGACACGGCGCGGTACTTAGCAATCTATCGTTCCAGCGATACCTAAGTGACTCGCCGGAAGTTAACTCGCTTATAACTCGGTAAATACGCGTCCGAGAGAACTGGCGTCACGACACACGGTTTCGTATGCACAGTTTACCACGAATATAACGTTTAAAATCATCTAGGAACGATAGGAAAAAAGTTTACTCTTACCGCGAACCGGCTAACCGACACGGCGCGGTACTTAGCAATCTATCGTTCCAGCGATACCTAAGTGACTCGCCGGAAGTTAACTCGCTTATAACTCGGTAAATACGCGTCCGAGAGAACTGGCGTCACGACACACGGTTTCGTATGCACAGTTTACCACGAATATAACGTTTAAAATCATCTAGGAACGATAGGAAAAAAGTTTACTCTTACCGCGAACCGGCTAACCGACACGGCGCGGTACTTAGCAATCTATCGTTCCAGCGATACCTAAGTGACTCGCCGGAAGTTAACTCGCTTATAACTCGGTAAATACGCGTCCGAGAGAACTGGCGTCACGACACACGGTTTCGTATGCACAGTTTACCACGAATATAACGTTTAAAATCATCTAGGAACGATAGGAAAAAAGTTTACTCTTACCGCGAACCGGCTAACCGACACGGCGCGGTACTTAGCAATCTATCGTTCCAACGATACCTAAGTGACTCGCCGGAAGTTAACTCGCTTATAACTCGGTAAATACGCGTCCGAGAGAACTGGCGTCACGACACACGGTTTCGTATGCACAGTTTACCACGAATATAACGTTTAAAATCATCTAGGAACGATAGGAAAAAAGTTTACTCTTACCGCGAATCGGCTAACCGACACGGCGCGGTACTTAGCAATCTATCGTTCCAACGATACCTAAGTGACTCGCCGGAAGTTAACTCGCTTATAACTCGGTAAATACGCGTCCGAGAGAACTGGCGTCACGACACACGGTTTCGTATGCACAGTTTACCACGAATATAACGTTTAAAATCATCTAGGAACGATAGGAAAAAAGTTTACTCTTACCGCGAACCGGCTAACCGACACGGCGCGGTACTTAGCAATCTATCGTTCCAGCGATACCTAAGTGACTCGCCGGAAGTTAACTCGCTTATAACTCGGTAAATACGCGTCCGAGAGAACTGGCGTCACGACACACGGTTTCGTATGCACAGTTTACCACGAATATAACGTTTAAAATCATCTAGGAACGATAGGAAAAAAGTTTACTCTTACCGCGAACCGGCTAACCGACACGGCGCGGTACTTAGCAATCTATCGTTCCAGCGATACCTAAGTGACTCGCCGGAAGTTAACTCGCTTATAACTCGGTAAATACGCGTCCGAGAGAACTGGCGTCACGACACACGGTTTCGTATGCACAGTTTACCACGAATATAACGTTTAAAATCATCTAGGAACGATAGGAAAAAAGTTTACTCTTACCGCGAACCGGCTAACCGACACGGCGCGGTACTTAGCAATCTATCGTTCCAGCGATACCTAAGTGACTCGCCGGAAGTTAACTCGCTTATAACTCGGTAAATACGCGTCCGAGAGAACTGGCGTCACGACACACGGTTTCGTATGCACAGTTTACCACGAATATAACGTTTAAAATCATCTAGGAACGATAGGAAAAAAGTTTACTCTTACCGCGAACCGGCTAACCGACACGGCGCGGTACTTAGCAATCTATCGTTCCAGCGATACCTAAGTGACTCGCCGGAAGTTAACTCGCTTATAACTCGGTAAATACGCGTCCGAGAGAACTGGCGTCACGACACACGGTTTCGTATGCACAGTTTACCACGAATATAACGTTTAAAATCATCTAGGAACGATAGGAAAAAAGTTTACTCTTACCGCGAACCGGCTAACCGACACGGCGCGGTACTTAGCAATCTATCGTTCCAGCGATACCTAAGTGACTCGCCGGAAGTTAACTCGCTTATAACTCGGTAAATACGCGTCCGAGAGAACTGGCGTCACGACACACGGTTTCGTATGCACAGTTTACCACGAATATAACGTTTAAAATCATCTAGGAACGATAGGAAAAAAGTTTACTCTTACCGCGAACCGGCTAACCGACACGGCGCGGTACTTAGCAATCTATCGTTCCAGCGATACCTAAGTGACTCGCCGGAAGTTAACTCGCTTATAACTCGGTAAATACGCGTCCGAGAGAACTGGCGTCACGACACACGGTTTCGTATGCACAGTTTACCACGAATATAACGTTTAAAATCATCTAGGAACGATAGGAAAAAAGTTTACTCTTACCGCGAACCGGCTAACCGACACGGCGCGGTACTTAGCAATCTATCGTTCCAACGATACCTAAGTGACTCGCCGGAAGTTAACTCGATTATAACTCGGTAAATACGCGTCCGAGAGAACTGGCGTCACGACACACGGTTTCGTATGCACAGTTTACCACGAATATAACGTTTAAAATCATCTAGGAACGATAGGAAAAAAGTTTACTCTTACCGCGAACCGGCTAACCGACACGGCGCGGTACTTAGCAATCTATCGTTCCAGCGATACCTAAGTGACTCGCCGGAAGTTAACTCGCTTATAACTCGGTAAATACGCGTCCGAGAGAACTGGCGTCACGACACACGGTTTCGTATGCACAGTTTACCACGAATATAACGTTTAAAATCATCTAGGAACGATAGGAAAAAAGTTTACTCTTACCGCGAACCGGCTAACCGACACGGCGCGGTACTTAGCAATCTATCGTTCCAACGATACCTAAGTGACTCGCCGGAAGTTAACTCGCTTATAACTCGGTAAATACGCGTCCGAGAGAACTGGCGTCACGACACACGGTTTCGTATGCACAGTTTACCACGAATATAACGTTTAAAATCATCTAGGAACGATAGGAAAAAAGTTTACTCTTACCGCGAACCGGCTAACCGACACGGCGCGGTACTTAGCAATCTATCGTTCCAACGATACCTAAGTGACTCGCCGGAAGTTAACTCGCTTATAACTCGGTAAATACGCGTCCGAGAGAACTGGCGTCACGACACACGGTTTCGTATGCACAGTTTACCACGAATATAACGTTTAAAATCATCTAGGAACGATAGGAAGAAAGTTTACTCTTACCGCGAACCGGCTAACCGACACGGCGCGGTACTTAGCAATCTATCGTTCCAGCGATACCTAAGTGACTCGCCGGAAGTTAACTCGCTTATAACTCGGTAAATACGCGTCCGAGAGAACTGGCGTCACGACACACGGTTTCGTATGCACAGTTTACCACGAATATAACGTTTAAAATCATCTAGGAACGATAGGAAAAAAGTTTACTCTTACCGCGAACCGGCTAACCGACACGGCGCGGTACTTAGCAATCTATCGTTCCAACGATACCTAAGTGACTCGCCGGAAGTTAACTCGCTTATAACTCGGTAAATACGCGTCCGAGAGAACTGGCGTCACGACACACGGTTTCGTATGCACAGTTTACCACGAATATAACGTTTAAAATCATCTAGGAACGATAGGAAGAAAGTTTACTCTTACCGCGAACCGGCTAACCGACACGGCGCGGTACTTAGCAATCTATCGTTCCAGCGATACCTAAGTGACTCGCCGGAAGTTAACTCGCTTATAACTCGGTAAATACGCGTCCGAGAGAACTGGCGTCACGACACACGGTTTCGTATGCACAGTTTACCACGAATATAACGTTTAAAATCATCTAGGAACGATAGGAAAAAAGTTTACTCTTACCGCGAACCGGCTAACCGACATGGCGCGGTACTTAGCAATCTATCGTTCCAGCGATACCTAAGTGACTCGCCGGAAGTTAACTCGCTTATAACTCGGTAAATACGCGTCCGAGAGAACTGGTGTCACGACACACGGTTTCGTATGCACAGTTTACCACGAATATAACGTTTAAAATCATCTAGGAACGATAGGAAAAAAGTTTACTCTTACCGCGAACCGGCTAACCGACACGGCGCGGTACTTGGCAATCTATCGTTCCAGCGATACCTAAGTGACTCGCCGGAAGTTAACTCGCTTATAACTCGGTAAATACGCGTCCGAGAGAACTGGCGTCACGACACACGGTTTCGTATGCACAGTTTACCACGAATATAACGTTTAAAATCATCTAGGAACGATAGGAAAAAAGTTTACTCTTACCGCGAACCGGCTAACCGACACGGCGCGGTACTTAGCAATCTATCGTTCCAGCGATACCTAAGTGACTCGCCGGAAGTTAACTCGCTTATAACTCGGTAAATACGCGTCCGAGAGAACTGGCGTCACGACACACGGTTTCGTATGCACAGTTTACCACGAATATAACGTTTAAAATCATCTAGGAACGATAGGAAAAAAGTTTACTCTTACCGCGAACCGGCTAACCGACACGGCGCGGTACTTAGCAATCTATCGTTCCAACGATACCTAAGTGACTCGCCGGAAGTTAACTCGCTTATAACTCGGTAAATACGCGTCCGAGAGAACTGGCGTCACGACACACGGTTTCGTATGCACAGTTTACCACGAATATAACGTTTAAAATCATCTAGGAACGATAGGAAAAAAGTTTACTCTTACCGCGAACCGACTAACCGACACGGCGCGGTACTTAGCAATCTATCGTTCCAACGATACCTAAGTGACTCGCCGGAAGTTAACTCGCTTATAACTCGGTAAATACGCGTCCGAGAGAACTGGCGTCACGACACACGGTTTCGTATGCACAGTTTACCACGAATATAACGTTTAAAATCATCTAGGAACGATAGGAAGAAAGTTTACTCTTACCGCGAACCGGCTAACCGACACGGCGCGGTACTTAGCAATCTATCGTTCCAGCGATACCTAAGTGACTCGCCGGAAGTTAACTCGCTTATAACTCGGTAAATACGCGTCCGAGAGAACTGGCGTCACGACACACGGTTTCGTATGCACAGTTTACCACGAATATAACGTTTAAAATCATCTAGGAACGATAGGAAAAAAGTTTACTCTTACCGCGAACCGGCTAACCGACACGGCGCGGTACTTAGCAATCTATCGTTCCAGCGATACCTAAGTGACTCGCCGGAAGTTAACTCGCTTATAACTCGGTAAATACGCGTCCGAGAGAACTGGCGTCACGACACACGGTTTCGTATGCACAGTTTACCACGAATATAACGTTTAAAATCATCTAGGAACGATAGGAAGAAAGTTTACTCTTACCGCGAACCGGCTAACCGACACGGCGCGGTACTTAGCAATCTATCGTTCCAGCGATACCTAAGTGACTCGCCGGAAGTTAACTCGCTTATAACTCGGTAAATACGCGTCCGAGAGAACTGGCGTCACGACACACGGTTTCGTATGCACAGTTTACCACGAATATAACGTTTAAAATCATCTAGGAACGATAGGAAAAAAGTTTACTCTTACCGCGAACCGGCTAACCGACACGGCGCGGTACTTAGCAATCTATCGTTCCAACGATACCTAAGTGACTCGCCGGAAGTTAACTCGCTTATAACTCGGTAAATACGCGTCCGAGAGAACTGGCGTCACGACACACGGTTTCGTATGCACAGTTTACCACGAATATAACGTTTAAAATCATCTAGGAACGATAGGAAGAAAGTTTACTCTTACCGCGAACCGGCTAACCGACACGGCGCGGTACTTAGCAATCTATCGTTCCAGCGATACCTAAGTGACTCGCCGGAAGTTAACTCGCTTATAACTCGGTAAATACGCGTCCGAGAGAACTGGCGTCACGACACACGGTTTCGTATGCACAGTTTACCACGAATATAACGTTTAAAATCATCTAGGAACGATAGGAAAAAAGTTTACTCTTACCGCGAACCGGCTAACCGACACGGCGCGGTACTTAGCAATCTATCGTTCCAGCGATACCTAAGTGACTCGCCGGAAGTTAACTCGCTTATAACTCGGTAAATACGCGTCCGAGAGAACTGGCGTCACGACACACGGTTTCGTATGCACAGTTTACCACGAATATAACGTTTAAAATCATCTAGGAACGATAGGAAAAAAGTTTACTCTTACCGCGAACCGGCTAACCGACACGGCGCGGTACTTAGCAATCTATCGTTCCAACGATACCTAAGTGACTCGCCGGAAGTTAACTCGATTATAACTCGGTAAATACGCGTCCGAGAGAACTGGCGTCACGACACACGGTTTCGTATGCACAGTTTACCACGAATATAACGTTTAAAATCATCTAGGAACGATAGGAAAAAAGTTTACTCTTACCGCGAACCGGCTAACCGACACGGCGCGGTACTTAGCAATCTATCGTTCCAGCGATACCTAAGTGACTCGCCGGAAGTTAACTCGCTTATAACTCGGTAAATACGCGTCCGAGAGAACTGGCGTCACGACACACGGTTTCGTATGCACAGTTTACCACGAATATAACGTTTAAAATCATCTAGGAACGATAGGAAAAAAGTTCACTCTTACCGCGAACCGGCTAACCGACACGGCGCGGTACTTAGCAATCTATCGTTCCAACGATACCTAAGTGACTCGCCGGAAGTTAACTCGCTTATAACTCGGTTAATACGCGTCCGAGAGAACTGGCGTCACGACACACGGTTTCGTATGCACAGTTTACCACGAATATAACGTTTAAAATCATCTAGGAACGATAGGAAGAAAGTTTACTCTTACCGCGAACCGGCTAACCGACACGGCGCGGTACTTAGCAATCTATCGTTCCAGCGATACCTAAGTGAATCGCCGGAAGTTAACTCGCTTATAACTCGGTAAATACGCGTCCGAGAGAACTGGCGTCACGACACACGGTTTCGTATGCACAGTTTACCACGAATATAACGTTTAAAATCATCTAGGAACGATAGGAAAAAAGTTTACTCTTACCGCGAACCGGCTAACCGACACGGCGCGGTACTTAGCAATCTATCGTTCCAGCGATACCTAAGTGACTCGCCGGAAGTTAACTCGCTTATAACTCGGTAAATACGCGTCCGAGAGAACTGGCGTCACGACACACGGTTTCGTATGCACAGTTTACCACGAATATAACGTTTAAAATCATCTAGGAACGATAGGAAAAAAGTTTACTCTTACCGCGAACCGGCTAACCGACACGGCGCGGTACTTGGCAATCTATCGTTCCAGCGATACCTAAGTGACTCGCCGGAAGTTAACTCGCTTATAACTCGGTAAATACGCGTCCGAGAGAACTGGCGTCACGACACACGGTTTCGTATGCACAGTTTACCACGAATATAACGTTTAAAATCATCTAGGAACGATAGGAAGAAAGTTTACTCTTACCGCGAACCGGCTAACCGACACGGCGCGGTACTTAGCAATCTATCGTTCCAGCGATACCTAAGTGACTCGCCGGAAGTTAACTCGCTTATAACTCGGTAAATACGCGTCCGAGAGAACTGGCGTCACGACACACGGTTTCGTATGCACAGTTTACCACGAATATAACGTTTAAAATCATCTAGGAACGATAGGAAAAAAGTTTACTCTTACCGCGAACCGGCTAACCGACACGGCGCGGTACTTAGCAATCTATCGTTCCAGCGATACCTAAGTGACTCGCCGGAAGTTAACTCGCTTATAACTCGGTAAATACGCGTCCGAGAGAACTGGCGTCACGACACACGGTTTCGTATGCACAGTTTACCACGAATATAACGTTTAAAATCATCTAGGAACGATAGGAAGAAAGTTTACTCTTACCGCGAACCGGCTAACCGACACGGCGCGGTACTTAGCAATCTATCGTTCCAGCGATACCTAAGTGACTCGCCGGAAGTTAACTCGCTTATAACTCGGTAAATACGCGTCCGAGAGAACTGGCGCCACGACACACGGTTTCGTATGCACAGTTTACCACGAATATAACGTTTAAAATCATCTAGGAACGATAGGAAAAAAGTTTACTCTTACCGCGAACCGGCTAACCGACACGGCGCGGTACTTAGCAATCTATCGTTCCAACGATACCTAAGTGACTCGCCGGAAGTTAACTCGCTTATAACTCGGTAAATACGCGTCCGAGAGAACTGGCGTCACGACACACGGTTTCGTATGCACAGTTTACCACGAATATAACGTTTAAAATCATCTAGGAACGATAGGAAAAAAGTTTACTCTTACCGCGAACCGGCTAACCGACACGGCGCGGTACTTAGCAATCTATCGTTCCAGCGATACCTAAGTGACTCGCCGGAAGTTAACTCGCTTATAACTCGGTAAATACGCGTCCGAGAGAACTGGCGTCACGACACACGGTTTCGTATGCACAGTTTACCACGAATATAACGTTTAAAATCATCTAGGAACGATAGGAAGAAAGTTTACTCTTACCGCGAACCGGCTAACCGACACGGCGCGGTACTTAGCAATCTATCGTTCCAGCGATACCTAAGTGACTCGCCGGAAGTTAACTCGCTTATAACTCGGTAAATACGCGTCCGAGAGAACTGGCGCCACGACACACGGTTTCGTATGCACAGTTTACCACGAATATAACGTTTAAAATCATCTAGGAACGATAGGAAAAAAGTTTACTCTTACCGCGAACCGGCTAACCGACACGGCGCGGTACTTAGCAATCTATCGTTCCAACGATACCTAAGTGACTCGCCGGAAGTTAACTCGCTTATAACTCGGTAAATACGCGTCCGAGAGAACTGGCGTCACGACACACGGTTTCGTATGCACAGTTTACCACGAATATAACGTTTAAAATCATCTAGGAACGATAGGAAAAAAGTTTACTCTTACCGCGAACCGGCTAACCGACACGGCGCGGTACTTAGCAATCTATCGTTCCAGCGATACCTAAGTGACTCGCCGGAAGTTAACTCGCTTATAACTCGGTAAATACGCGTCCGAGAGAACTGGCGTCACGACACACGGTTTCGTATGCACAGTTTACCACGAATATAACGTTTAAAATCATCTAGGAACGATAGGAAAAAAGTTTACTCTTACCGCGAACCGGCTAACCGACACGGCGCGGTACTTAGCAATCTATCGTTCCAGCGATACCTAAGTGACTCGCCGGAAGTTAACTCGCTTATAACTCGGTAAATACGCGTCCGAGAGAACTGGCGTCACGACACACGGTTTCGTATGCACAGTTTACCACGAATATAACGTTTAAAATCATCTAGGAACGATAGGAAGAAAGTTTACTCTTACCGCGAACCGGCTAACCGACACGGCGCGGTACTTAGCAATCTATCGTTCCAGCGATACCTAAGTGACTCGCCGGAAGTTAACTCGCTTATAACTCGGTAAATACGCGTCCGAGAGAACTGGCGTCACGACACACGGTTTCGTATGCACAGTTTACCACGAATATAACGTTTAAAATCATCTAGGAACGATAGGAAAAAAGTTTACTCTTACCGCGAACCGGCTAACCGACACGGCGCGGTACTTAGCAATCTATCGTTCCAGCGATACCTAAGTGACTCGCCGGAAGTTAACTCGCTTATAACTCGGTAAATACGCGTCCGAGAGAACTGGCGTCACGACACACGGTTTCGTATGCACAGTTTACCACGAATATAACGTTTAAAATCATCTAGGAACGATAGGAAAAAAGTTTACTCTTACCGCGAACCGGCTAACCGACACGGCGCGGTACTTAGCAATCTATCGTTCCAGCGATACCTAAGTGACTCGCCGGAAGTTAACTCGCTTATAACTCGGTAAATACGCGTCCGAGAGAACTGGCGTCACGACACACGGTTTCGTATGCACAGTTTACCACGAATATAACGTTTAAAATCATCTAGGAACGATAGGAAAAAAGTTTACTCTTACCGCGAACCGGCTAACCGACACGGCGCGGTACTTAGCAATCTATCGTTCCAACGATACCTAAGTGACTCGCCGGAAGTTAACTCGCTTATAACTCGGTAAATACGCGTCCGAGAGAACTGGCGTCACGACACACGGTTTCGTATGCACAGTTTACCACGAATATAACGTTTAAAATCATCTAGGAACGATAGGAAAAAAGTTTACTCTTACCGCGAACCGGCTAACCGACACGGCGCGGTACTTAGCAATCTATCGTTCCAGCGATACCTAAGTGACTCGCCGGAAGTTAACTCGCTTATAACTCGGTAAATACGCGTCCGAGAGAACTGGCGTCACGACACACGGTTTCGTATGCACAGTTTACCACGAATATAACGTTTAAAATCATCTAGGAACGATAGGAAAAAAGTTTACTCTTACCGCGAACCGGCTAACCGACACGGCGCGGTACTTAGCAATCTATCGTTCCAACGATACCTAAGTGACTCGCCGGAAGTTAACTCGCTTATAACTCGGTAAATACGCGTCCGAGAGAACTGGCGTCACGACACACGGTTTCGTATGCACAGTTTACCACGAATATAACGTTTAAAATCATCTAGGAACGATAGGAAGAAAGTTTACTCTTACCGCGAACCGGCTAACCGACACGGCGCGGTACTTAGCAATCTATCGTTCCAGCGATACCTAAGTGAATCGCCGGAAGTTAACTCGCTTATAACTCGGTAAATACGCGTTCGAGAGAACTGGCGTCACGACACACGGTTTCGTATGCACAGTTTACCACGAATATAACGTTTAAAATCATCTAGGAACGATAGGAAAAAAGTTTACTCTTACCGCGAACCGGCTAACCGACACGGCGCGGTACTTAGCAATCTATCGTTCCAGCGATACCTAAGTGACTCGCCGGAAGTTAACTCGCTTATAACTCGGTAAATACGCGTCCGAGAGAACTGGCGTCACGACACACGGTTTCGTATGCACAGTTTACCACGAATATAACGTTTAAAATCATCTAGGAACGATAGGAAAAAAGTTTACTCTTACCGCGAACCGGCTAACCGACACGGCGCGGTACTTGGCAATCTATCGTTCCAGCGATACCTAAGTGACTCGCCGGAAGTTAACTCGCTTATAACTCGGTAAATACGCGTCCGAGAGAACTGGCGTCACGACACACGGTTTCGTATGCACAGTTTACCACGAATATAACGTTTAAAATCATCTAGGAACGATAGGAAGAAAGTTTACTCTTACCGCGAACCGGCTAACCGACACGGCGCGGTACTTAGCAATCTATCGTTCCAGCGATACCTAAGTGACTCGCCGGAAGTTAACTCGCTTATAACTCGGTAAATACGCGTCCGAGAGAACTGGCGTCACGACACACGGTTTCGTATGCACAGTTTACCACGAATATAACGTTTAAAATCATCTAGGAACGATAGGAAAAAAGTTTACTCTTACCGCGAACCGGCTAACCGACACGGCGCGGTACTTAGCAATCTATCGTTCCAGCGATACCTAAGTGACTCGCCGGAAGTTAACTCGCTTATAACTCGGTAAATACGCGTCCGAGAGAACTGGCGTCACGACACACGGTTTCGTATGCACAGTTTACCACGAATATAACGTTTAAAATCATCTAGGAACGATAGGAAGAAAGTTTACTCTTACCGCGAACCGGCTAACCGACACGGCGCGGTACTTAGCAATCTATCGTTCCAGCGATACCTAAGTGACTCGCCGGAAGTTAACTCGCTTATAACTCGGTAAATACGCGTCCGAGAGAACTGGCGTCACGACACACGGTTTCGTATGCACAGTTTACCACGAATATAACGTTTAAAATCATCTAGGAACGATAGGAAAAAAGTTTACTCTTACCGCGAACCGGCTAACCGACACGGCGCGGTACTTAGCAATCTATCGTTCCAACGATACCTAAGTGACTCGCCGGAAGTTAACTCGCTTATAACTCGGTAAATACGCGTCCGACAGAACTGGCGTCACGACACACGGTTTCGTATGCACAGTTTACCACGAATATAACGTTTAAAATCATCTAGGAACGATAGGAAGAAAGTTTACTCTTACCGCGAACCGGCTAACCGACACGGCGCGGTACTTAGCAATCTATCGTTCCAGCGATACCTAAGTGACTCGCCGGAAGTTAACTCGCTTATAACTCGGTAAATACGCGTCCGAGAGAACTGGCGTCACGACACACGGTTTCGTATGCACAGTTTACCACGAATATAACGTTTAAAATCATCTAGGAACGATAGGAAGAAAGTTTACTCTTACCGCGAACCGGCTAACCGACACGGCGCGGTACTTAGCAATCTATCGTTCCAGCGATACCTAAGCGAATCGCCGGAAGTTAACTCGCTTATAACTCGGTAAATACGCGTCCGAGAGAACTGGCGTCACGACACACGGTTTCGTATGCACAGTTTACCACGAATATAACGTTTAAAATCATCTAGGAACGATAGGAAAAAAGTTTACTCTTACCGCGAACCGGCTAACCGACACGGCGCGGTACTTAGCAATCTATCGTTCCAGCGATACCTAAGTGACTCGCCGGAAGTTAACTCGCTTATAACTCGGTAAATACGCGTCCGAGAGAACTGGCGTCACGACACACGGTTTCGTATGCACAGTTTACCACGAATATAACGTTTAAAATCATCTAGGAACGATAGGAAAAAAGTTTACTCTTACCGCGAACCGGCTAACCGACACGGCGCGGTACTTGGCAATCTATCGTTCCAGCGATACCTAAGTGACTCGCCGGAAGTTAACTCGCTTATAACTCGGTAAATACGCGTCCGAGAGAACTGGCGTCACGACACACGGTTTCGTATGCACAGTTTACCACGAATATAACGTTTAAAATCATCTAGGAACGATAGGAAAAAAGTTTACTCTTACCGCGAACCGGCTAACCGACACGGCGCGGTACTTGGCAATCTATCGTTCCAGCGATACCTAAGTGACTCGCCGGAAGTTAACTCGCTTATAACTCGGTAAATACGCGTCCGAGAGAACTGGCGTCACGACACACGGTTTCGTATGCACAGTTTACCACGAATATAACGTTTAAAATCATCTAGGAACGATAGGAAGAAAGTTTACTCTTACCGCGAACCGGCTAACCGACACGGCGCGGTACTTAGCAATCTATCGTTCCAGCGATACCTAAGTGACTCGCCGGAAGTTAACTCGCTTATAACTCGGTAAATACGCGTCCGAGAGAACTGGCGTCACGACACACGGTTTCGTATGCACAGTTTACCACGAATATAACGTTTAAAATCATCTAGGAACGATAGGAAAAAAGTTTACTCTTACCGCGAACCGGCTAACCGACACGGCGCGGTACTTAGCAATCTATCGTTCCAGCGATACCTAAGTGACTCGCCGGAAGTTAACTCGCTTATAACTCGGTAAATACGCGTCCGAGAGAACTGGCGTCACGACACACGGTTTCGTATGCACAGTTTACCACGAATATAACGTTTAAAATCATCTATGAACGATAGGAAGAAAGTTTACTCTTACCGCGAACCGGCTAACCGACACGGCGCGGTACTTAGCAATCTATCGTTCCAGCGATACCTAAGTGACTCGCCGGAAGTTAACTCGCTTATAACTCGGTAAATACGCGTCCGAGAGAACTGGCGTCACGACACACGGTTTCGTATGCACAGTTTACCACGAATATAACGTTTAAAATCATCTAGGAACGATAGGAAAAAAGTTTACTCTTACCGCGAACCGGCTAACCGACACGGCGCGGTACTTAGCAATCTATCGTTCCAACGATACCTAAGTGTTTCGCCGGAAGTTAACTCGCTTATAACTCGGTAAATACGCGTCCGAGAGAACTGGCGTCACGACACACGGTTTCGTATGCACAGTTTACCACGAATATAACGTTTAAAATCATCTAGGAACGATAGGAAGAAAGTTTACTCTTACCGCGAACCGGCTAACCGACACGGCGCGGTACTTAGCAATCTATCGTTCCAGCGATACCTAAGTGACTCGCCGGAAGTTAACTCGCTTATAACTCGGTAAATACGCGTCCGAGAGAACTGGCGTCACGACACACGGTTTCGTATGCACAGTTTACCACGAATATAACGTTTAAAATCATCTAGGAACGATAGGAAAAAAGTTTACTCTTACCGCGAACCGGCTAACCGACACGGCGCGGTACTTAGCAATCTATCGTTCCAGCGATACCTAAGTGACTCGCCGGAAGTTAACTCGCTTATAACTCGGTAAATACGCGTCCGAGAGAACTGGCGTCACGACACACGGTTTCGTATGCACAGTTTACCACGAATATAACGTTTAAAATCATCTAGGAACGATAGGAAAAAAGTTTACTCTTACCGCGAACCGGCTAACCGACACGGCGCGGTACTTAGCAATCTATCGTTCCAGCGATACCTAAGTGACTCGCCGGAAGTTAACTCGCTTATAACTCGGTAAATACGCGTCCGAGAGAACTGGCGTCACGACACACGGTTTCGTATGCACAGTTTACCACGAATATAACGTTTAAAATCATCTAGGAACGATAGGAAAAAAGTTTACTCTTACCGCGAACCGGCTAACCGACACGGCGCGGTACTTAGCAATCTATCGTTCCAACGATACCTAAGTGACTCGCCGGAAGTTAACTCGCTTATAACTCGGTAAATACGCGTCCGAGAGAACTGGCGTCACGACACACGGTTTCGTATGCACAGTTTACCACGAATATAACGTTTAAAATCATCTAGGAACGATAGGAAGAAAGTTTACTCTTACCGCGAACCGGCTAACCGACACGGCGCGGTACTTAGCAATCTATCGTTCCAGCGATACCTAAGTGACTCGCCGGAAGTTAACTCGCTTATAACTCGGTAAATACGCGTCCGAGAGAACTGGCGTCACGACACACGGTTTCGTATGCACAGTTTACCACGAATATAACGTTTAAAATCATCTAGGAACGATAGGAAAAAAGTTTACTCTTACCGCGAACCGGCTAACCGACACGGCGCGGTACTTAGCAATCTATCGTTCCAGCGATACCTAAGTGACTCGCCGGAAGTTAACTCGCTTATAACTCGGTAAATACGCGTCCGAGAGAACTGGCGTCACGACACACGGTTTCGTATGCACAGTTTACCACGAATATAACGTTTAAAATCATCTAGGAACGATAGGAAGAAAGTTTACTCTTACCGCGAACCGGCTAACCGACACGGCGCGGTACTTAGCAATCTATCGTTCCAGCGATACCTAAGTGACTCGCCGGAAGTTAACTCGCTTATAACTCGGTAAATACGCGTCCGAGAGAACTGGCGTCACGACACACGGTTTCGTATGCACAGTTTACCACGAATATAACGTTTAAAATCATCTAGGAACGATAGGAAAAAAGTTTACTCTTACCGCGAACCGGCTAACCGACACGGCGCGGTACTTAGCAATCTATCGTTCCAACGATACCTAAGTGACTCGCCGGAAGTTAACTCGCTTATAACTCGGTAAATACGCGTCCGAGAGAACTGGCGTCACGACACACGGTTTCGTATGCACAGTTTACCACGAATATAACGTTTAAAATCATCTAGGAACGATAGGAAGAAAGTTTACTCTTACCGCGAACCGGCTAACCGACACGGCGCGGTACTTAGCAATCTATCGTTCCAGCGATACCTAAGTGACTCGCCGGAAGTTAACTCGCTTATAACTCGGTAAATACGCGTCCGAGAGAACTGGCGTCACGACACACGGTTTCGTATGCACAGTTTACCACGAATATAACGTTTAAAATCATCTAGGAACGATAGGAAAAAAGTTTACTGTTACCGCGAACCGGCTAACCGACACGGCGCGGTACTTAGCAATCTATCGTTCCAGCGATACCTAAGTGACTCGCCGGAAGTTAACTCGCTTATAACTCGGTAAATACGCGTCCGAGAGAACTGGCGTCACGACACACGGTTTCGTATGCACAGTTTACCACGAATATAACGTTTAAAATCATCTAGGAACGATAGGAAAAAAGTTTACTCTTACCGCGAACCGGCTAACCGACACGGCGCGGTACTTAGCAATCTATCGTTCCAGCGATACCTAAGTGACTCGCCGGAAGTTAACTCGCTTATAACTCGGTAAATACGCGTCCGAGAGAACTGGCGTCACGACACACGGTTTCGTATGCACAGTTTACCACGAATATAACGTTTAAAATCATCTAGGAACGATAGGAAAAAAGTTTACTCTTACCGCGAACCGGCTAACCGACACGGCGCGGTACTTAGCAATCTATCGTTCCAACGATACCTAAGTGACTCGCCGGAAGTTAACTCGCTTATAACTCGGTAAATACGCGTCCGAGAGAACTGGCGTCACGACACACGGTTTCGTATGCACAGTTTACCACGAATATAACGTTTAAAATCATCTAGGAACGATAGGAAGAAAGTTTACTCTTACCGCGAACCGGCTAACCGACACGGCGCGGTACTTAGCAATCTATCGTTCCAGCGATACCTAAGTGACTCGCCGGAAGTTAACTCGCTTATAACTCGGTAAATACGCGTCCGAGAGAACTGGCGTCACGACACACGGTTTCGTATGCACAGTTTACCACGAATATAACGTTTAAAATCATCTAGGAACGATAGGAAAAAAGTTTACTCTTACCGCGAACCGGCTAACCGACACGGCGCGGTACTTAGCAATCTATCGTTCCAGCGATACCTAAGTGACTCGCCGGAAGTTAACTCGCTTATAACTCGGTAAATACGCGTCCGAGAGAACTGGCGTCACGACACAAGGTTTCGTATGCACAGTTTACCACGAATATAACGTTTAAAATCATCTAGGAACGATAGGAAAAAAGTTTACTCTTACCGCGAACCGGCTAACCGACACGGCGCGGTACTTAGCAATCTATCGTTCCAGCGATACCTAAGTGACTCGCCGGAAGTTAACTCGCTTATAACTCGGTAAATACGCGTCCGAGAGAACTGGCGTCAAGACACACGGTTTCGTATGCACAGTTTACCACGAATATAACGTTTAAAATCATCTAGGAACGATAGGAAAAGAGTTTACTCTTACCGCGAACCGGCTAACCGACACGGCGCGGTACTTGGCAATCTATCGTTCCAGCGATACCTAAGTGACTCGCCGGAAGTTAACTCGCTTATAACTCGGTAAATACGCGTCCGAGAGAACTGGCGTCACGACACACGGTTTCGTATGCACAGTTTACCACGAATATAACGTTTAAAATCATCTAGGAACGATAGGAAAAAAGTTTACTCTTACCGCGAACCGGCTAACCGACACGGCGCGGTACTTAGAAATCTATCGTTCCAGCGATACCTAAGCGACTCGCCGGAAGTTAACTCGCTTATAACTCGGTAAATACGCGTCCGAGAGAACTGGCGTCACGACACACGGTTTCGTATGCACAGTTTACCACGAATATAACGTTTAAAATCATCTAGGAACGATAGGAAGAAAGTTTACTCTTACCGCGAACCGGCTAACCGACACGGCGCGGTACTTAGCAATCTATCGTTCCAGCGATACCTAAGTGACTCGCCGGAAGTTAACTCGCTTATAACTCGGTAAATACGCGTCCGAGAGAACTGGCGTCACGACACACGGTTTCGTATGCACAGTTTACCACGAATATAACGTTTAAAATCATCTAGGAACGATAGGAAAAAAGTTTACTCTTACCGCGAACCGGCTAACCGACACGGCGCGGTACTTAGCAATCTATCGTTCCAACGATACCTAAGTGACTCGCCGGAAGTTAACTCGCTTATAACTCGGTAAATACGCGTCCGAGAGAACTGGCGTCACGACACACGGTTTCGTATGCACAGTTTACCACGAATATAACGTTTAAAATCATCTAGGAACGATAGGAAGAAAGTTTACTCTTACCGCGAACCGGCTAAGCGACACGGCGCGGTACTTAGCAATCTATCGTTCCAGCGATACCTAAGTGACTCGCCGGAAGTTAACTCGCTTATAACTCGGTAAATACGCGTCCGAGAGAACTGGCGTCACGACACACGGTTTCGTAAGCACAGTTTACCACGAATATAACGTTTAAAATCATCTAGGAACGATAGGAAAAAAGTTTACTCTTACCGCGAACCGGCTAACCGACACGGCGCGGTACTTAGCAATCTATCATTCCAGCGATACCTAAGTGACTCGCCGGAAGTTAACTCGCTTATAACTCGGTAAATACGCGTCCGAGAGAACTGGCGTCACGACACACGGTTTCGTATGCACAGTTTACCACGAATATAACGTTTAAAATCATCTAGGAACGATAGGAAGAAAGTTTACTCTTACCGCGAACCGGCTAACCGACACGGCGCGGTACTTAGCAATCTATCGTTCCAGCGATACCTAAGTGACTCGCCGGAAGTTAACTCGCTTATAACTCGGTAAATACGCGTCCGAGAGAACTGGCGTCACGACACACGGTTTCGTATGCACAGTTTACCACGAATATAACGTTTAAAATCATCTAGGAACGATAGGAAAAAAGTTTACTCTTACCGCGAACCGGCTAACCGACACGGCGCGGTACTTAGCAATCTATCGTTCCAACGATACCTAAGTGACTCGCCGGAAGTTAACTCGCTTATAACTCGGTAAATACGCGTCCGAGAGAACTGGCGTCACGACACACGGTTTCGTATGCACAGTTTACCACGAATATAACGTTTAAAATCATCTAGGAACGATAGGAAAAAAGTTTACTCTTACCGCGAACCGGCTAACCGACACGGCGCGGTACTTAGCAATCTATCGTTCCAACGATACCTAAGTGACTCGCCGGAAGTTAACTCGCTTATAACTCGGTAAATACGCGTCCGAGAGAACTGGCGTCATGACACACGGTTTCGTATGCACAGTTTACCACGAATATAACGTTTAAAATCATCTAGGAACGATAGGAAGAAAGTTTACTCTTACCGCGAACCGGCTAACCGACACGGCGCGGTACTTAGCAATCTATCGTTCCAGCGATACCTAAGTGACTCGCCGGAAGTTAACTCGCTTATAACTCGGTAAATACGCGTCCGAGAGAACTGGCGTCACGACACACGGTTTCGTATGCACAGTTTACCACGAATATAACGTTTAAAATCATCTAGGAACGATAGGAAAAAAGTTTACTCTTACCGCGAACCGGCTAACCGACACGGCGCGGTACTTAGCAATCTATCGTTCCAGCGATACCTAAGTGACTCGCCGGAAGTTAACTCGCTTATAACTCGGTAAATACGCGTCCGAGAGAACTGGCGTCACGACACACGGTTTCGTATGCACAGTTTACCACGAATATAACGTTTAAAATCATCTAGGAACGATAGGAAAAAAGTTTACTCTTACCGCGAACCGGCTAACCGACACGGCGCGGTACTTAGCAATCTATCGTTCCAGCGATACCTAAGTGACTCGCCGGAAGTTAACTCGCTTATAACTCGGTAAATACGCGTCCGAGAGAACTGGCGTCACGACACACGGTTTCGTATGCACAGTTTACCACGAATATAACGTTTAAAATCATCTAGGAACGATAGGAAGAAAGTTTACTCTTACCGCGAACCGGCTAACCGACACGGCGCGGTACTTAGCAATCTATCGTTCCAGCGATACCTAAGTGACTCGCCGGAAGTTAACTCGCTTATAACTCGGTAAATACGCGTCCGAGAGAACTGGCGTCACGACACACGGTTTCGTATGCACAGTTTACCACGAATATAACGTTTAAAATCATCTAGGAACGATAGGAAAAAAGTTTACTCTTACCGCGAACCGGCTAACCGACACGGCGCGGTACTTAGCAATCTATCGTTCCAGCGATACCTAAGTGACTCGCCGGAAGTTAACTCGCTTATAACTCGGTAAATACGCGTCCCAGAGAACTGGCGTCACGACACACGGTTTCGTATGCACAGTTTACCACGAATATAACGTTTAAAATCATCTAGGAACGATAGGAAAAAAGTTTACTCTTACCACGAACCGGCTAACCGACACGGCGCGGTACTTAGCAATCTATCGTTCCAACGATACCTAAGTGACTCGCCGGAAGTTAACTCGCTTATAACTCGGTAAATACGCGTCCGAGAGAACTGGCGTCACGACACACGGTTTCGTAAGCACAGTTTACCACGAATATAACGTTTAAAATCATCTAGGAACGATAGGAAGAAAGTTTACTCTTACCGCGAACCGGCTAACCGACACGGCGCGGTACTTAGCAATCTATCGTTCCAGCAATACCTAAGTGACTCGCCGGAAGTTAACTCGCTTATAAATCGGTAAATACGCGTCCGAGAGAACTGGCGTCACGACACACGGTTTCGTATGCACAGTTTACCACGAATATAACGTTTAAAATCATCTAGGAACGATAGGAAGAAAGTTTACTCTTACCGCGAACCGGCTAACCGACACGGCGCGGTACTTAGCAATCTATCGTTCCAGCGATACCTAAGTGACTCGCCGGAAGTTAACTCGCTTATAACTCGGTAAATACGCGTCCGAGAGAACTGGCGTCACGACACACGGTTTCGTATGCACAGTTTACCACGAATATAACGTTTAAAATCATCTAGGAACGATAGGAAAAAAGTTTACTCTTACCGCGAACCGGCTAACCGACACGGCGCGGTACTTAGCAATCTATCGTTCCAGCGATACCTAAGTGACTCGCCGGAAGTTAACTCGCTTATAACTCGGTAAATACGCGTCCGAGAGAACTGGCGTCACGACACACGGTTTCGTATGCACAGTTTACCACGAATATAACGTTTAAAATCATCTAGGAACGATAGGAAAAAAGTTTACTCTTACCGCGAACCGGCTAACCGACACGGCGCGGTACTTAGCAATCTATCGTTCCAACGATACCTAAGTGACTCGCCGGAAGTTAACTCGCTTATAACTCGGTAAATACGCGTCCGAGAGAACTGGCGTCACGACACACGGTTTCGTATGCACAGTTTACCACGAATATAACGTTTAAAATCATCTAGGAACGATAGGAAAAAAGTTTACTCGTACCACGAACCGGCTAACCGACACGGCGCGGTACTTAGCAATCTATCGTTCCAACGATACCTAAGTGACTCGCCGGAAGTTAACTCGCTTATAACTCGGTAAATACGCGTCCGAGAGAACTGGCGTCACGACACACGGTTTCGTATGCACAGTTTACCACGAATATAACGTTTAAAATCACCTAGGAACGATAGGAAAAAAGTTTACTCTTACCGCGAACCGGCTAACCGACACGGCGCGGTACTTAGCAATCTATCGTTCCAACGATACCTAAGTGACTCGCCGGAAGTTAACTCGCTTATAACTCGGTAAATACGCGTCCGAAAGAACTGGCGTCACGACACACGGTTTCGTATGCACAGTTTACCACGAATATAACGTTTAAAATCATCTAGGAACGATAGGAAAAAAGTTTACTCTTACCGCGAACCGGCTAACCGACACGGCGCGGTACTTAGCAATCTATCGTTCCAGCGATACCTAAGTGACTCGCCGGAAGTTAACTCGCTTATAACTCGGGAAATACGCGTCCGAGAGAACTGGCGTCACGACACACGGTTTCGTATGCACAGTTTACCACGAATATAACGTTTAAAATCATCTAGGAACGATAGGAAAAAAGTTTACTCTTACCGCGAACCGGCTAACCGACACGACGCGGTACTTAGCAATCTATCGTTCCAACGATACCTAAGTGACTCGCCGGAAGTTAACTCGCTTATAACTCGGTAAATACGCGTCCGAGAGAACTGGCGTCACGACACACGGTTTCGTATGCACAGTTTACCACGAATATAACGTTTAAAATCATCTAGGAACGATAGGAAAAAAGTTTACACTTACCGCGAACCGGCTAACCGACACGGCGCGGTACTTAGCAATCTATCGTTCCAACGATACCTAAGTGACTCGCCGGAAGTTAACTCGCTTATAATTCGGTAAATACGCGTCCGAGAGAACTGGCGTCACGACACACGGTTTCGTATGCACAGTTTACCACGAATATAACGTTTAAAATCATCTAGGAACGATAGGAAGAAAGTTTACTCTTACCGCGAACCGGCTAACCGACACGGCGCTGTACTTAGCAATCTATCGTTCCAGCGATACCTAAGTGACTCGCCGGAAGTTAACTCGCTTATAACTCGGTAAATACGCGTCCGAGAGAACTGGCGTCACGACACACGGTTTCGTATGCACAGTTTACCACGAATATAACGTTTAAAATCATCTAGGAACGATAGGAAAAAAGTTTACTCTTACCGCGAACCGGCTAACCGACACGGCGCGGTACTTAGCAATCTATCGTTCCAACGATACCTAAGTGACTCGCCGGAAGTTAACTCGCTTATAATTCGGTAAATACGCGTCCGAGAGAACTGGCGTCACGACACACGGTTTCGTATGCACAGTTTACCACGAATATAACGTTTAAAATCATCTAGGAACGATAGGAAGAAAGTTTACTCTTACCGCGAACCGGCTAACCGACACGGCGCGGTACTTAGCAATCTATCGTTCCAGCGATACCTAAGTGACTCGCCGGAAGTTAACTCGCTTATAACTCGGTAAATACGCGTCCGAGAGAACTGGCGTCACGACACACGGTTTCGTATGCACAGTTTACCACGAATATAACGTTTAAAATCATCTAGGAACGATAGGAAAAAAGTTTACTCTTACCGCGAACGGGCTAACCGACACGGCGCGGTACTTAGCAATCTATCGTTCCAGCGATACCTAAGTGACTCGCCGGAAGTTAACTCGCTTATAACTCGGTAAATACGCGTCCGAGGGAACTGGCGTCACGACACACGGTTTCGTATGCACAGTTTACCACGAATATAACGTTTACAATCATCTAGGAACGATAGGAAAAAAGTTTACACTTACCGCGAACCGGCTAACCGACACGGCGCGGTACTTAGCAATCTATCGTTCCAGCGATACCTAAGTGACTCGCCGGAAGTTAACTCGCTTATAACTCGGTAAATACGCGTCCGAGAGAACTGGCGTCACGACACACGGTTTCGTATGCACAGTTTACCACGAATATAACGTTTAAAATCATCTAGGAACGATAGGAAAAAAGTTTACTCGTACCACGAACCGGCTAACCGACACGGCGCGGTACTTAGCAATCTATCGTTCCAACGATACCTAAGTGACTCGCCGGAAGTTAACTCGCTTATAACTCGGTAAATACGCGTCCGAGAGAACTGGCGTCACGACACACGGTTTCGTATGCACAGTTTACCACGAATATAACGTTTAAAATCACCTAGGAACGATAGGAAAAAAGTTTACTCTTACCGCGAACCGGCTAACCGACACGGCGCGGTACTTAGCAATCTATCGTTCCAACGATACCTAAGTGACTCGCCGGAAGTTAACTCGCTTATAACTCGGTAAATACGCGTCCGAAAGAACTGGCGTCACGACACACGGTTTCGTATGCACAGTTTACCACGAATATAACGTTTAAAATCATCTAGGAACGATAGGAAAAAAGTTTACTCTTACCGCGAACCGGCTAACCGACACGGCGCGGTACTTAGCAATCTATCGTTCCAGCGATACCTAAGTGACTCGCCGGAAGTTAACTCGCTTATAACTCGGTAAATACGCGTCCGAGAGAACTGGCGTCACGACACACGGTTTCGTATGCACAGTTTACCACGAATATAACGTTTAAAATCATCTAGGAACGATAGGAAAAAAGTTTACACATACCGCGAACCGGCTAACCGACACGGCGCGGTACTTAGCAATCTATCGTTCCAACGATACCTAAGTGACTCGCCGGAAGTTAACTCGCTTATAATTCGGTAAATACGCGTCCGAGAGAACTGGCGTCACGACACACGGTTTCGTATGCACAGTTTACCACGAATATAACGTTTAAAATCATCTAGGAACGATAGGAAGAAAGTTTACTCTTACCGCGAACCGGCTAACCGACACGGCGCTGTACTTAGCAATCTATCGTTCCAGCGATACCTAAGTGACTCGCCGGAAGTTAACTCGCTTATAACTCGGTAAATACGCGTCCGAGAGAACTGGCGTCACGACACACGGTTTCGTATGCACAGTTTACCACGAATATAACGTTTAAAATCATCTAGGAACGATAGGAAAAAAGTTTACTCTTACCGCGAACCGGCTAACCGACACGGCGCGGTACTTAGCAATCTATCGTTCCAACGATACCTAAGTGACTCGCCGGAAGTTAACTCGCTTATAATTCGGTAAATACGCGTCCGAGAGAACTGGCGTCACGACACACGGTTTCGTATGCACAGTTTACCACGAATATAACGTTTAAAATCATCTAGGAACGATAGGAAGAAAGTTTACTCTTACCGCGAACCGGCTAACCGACACGGCGCGGTACTTAGCAATCTATCGTTCCAGCGATACCCAAGTGACTCGCCGGAAGTTAACTCGCTTATAACTCGGTAAATACGCGTCCGAGAGAACTGGCGTCACGACACACGGTTTCGTATGCACAGTTTACCACGAATATAACGTTTAAAATCATCTAGGAACGATAGGAAAAAAGTTTACTCTTACCGCGAACGGGCTAACCGACACGGCGCGGTACTTAGCAATCTATCGTTCCAGCGATACCTAAGTGACTCGCCGGAAGTTAACTCGCTTATAACTCGGTAAATACGCGTCCGAGGGAACTGGCGTCACGACACACGGTTTCGTATGCACAGTTTACCACGAATATAACGTTTAAAATCATCTAGGAACGATAGGAAAAAAGTTTACTCTTACCGCGAACCGGCTAACCGACACGGCGCGGTACTTAGCAATCTATCGTTCCAGCGATACCTAAGTGACTCGCCGGAAGTTAACTCGCTTATAACTCGGTAAATACGCGTCCGAGAGAACTGGCGTCACGACACACGGTTTCGTATGCACAGTTTACCACGAATATAACGTTTAAAATCATCTAGGAACGATAGGAAAAAAGTTTACTCTTACCGCGAACCGGCTAACCGACACGGCGCGGTACTTAGCAATCTATCGTTCCAGCGATACCTAAGTGACTCGCCGGAAGTTAACTCGCTTATAACTCGGTAAATACGCGTCCGAGAGAACTGGCGTCACGACACACGGTTTCGTATGCACAGTTTACCACGAATATAACGTTTAAAATCATCTAGGAACGATAGGAAAAAAGTTTACTCTTACCGCGAACCGGCTAACCGACACGGCGCGGTACTTAGCAATCTATCGTTCCAACGATACCTAAGTGACTCGCCGGAAGTTAACTCGCTTATAACTCGGTAAATACGCGTCCGAGAGAACTGGCGTCACGACACACGGTTTCGTATGCACAGTTTACCACGAATATAACGTTTAAAATCATCTAGGAACGATAGGAAAAAAGTTTACTCTTACCGCGAACCGGCTAACCGACACGGCGCGGTACTTAGCAATCTATCGTTCCAACGATACCTAAGTGACTCGCCGGAAGTTAACTCGCTTATAACTCGGTAAATACGCGTCCGAGAGAACTGGCGTCACGACACACGGTTTCGTATGCACAGTTTACCACGAATATAACGTTTAAAATCATCTAGGAACGATAGGAAAAAAGTTTACTCTTACCGCGAACCGGCTAACCGACACGGCGCGGTACTTAGCAATCTATCGTTCCAACGATACCTAAGTGACTCGCCGGAAGTTAACTCGCTTATAACTCGGTAAATACGCGTCCGAGAGAACTGGCGTCACGACACACGGTTTCGTATGCACAGTTTACCACGAATATAACGTTTAAAATCATCTAGGAACGATAGGAAGAAAGTTTACTCTTACCGCGAACCGGCTAACCGACACGGCGCGGTACTTAGCAATCTATCGTTCCAGCGATACCTAAGCGACTCGCCGGAAGTTAACTCGCTTATAACTCGGTAAATACGCGTCCGAGAGAACTGGCGTCACGACACACGGTTTCGTATGCACAGTTTACCACGAATATAACGTTTAAAATCATCTAGGAACGATAGGAAAAAAGTTTACTCTTACCGCGAACGGGCTAACCGACACGGCGCGGTACTTAGCAATCTATCGTTCCAGCGATACCTAAGTGACTCGCCGGAAGTTAACTCGCTTATAACTCGGTAAATACGCGTCCGAGGGAACTGGCGTCACGACACACGGTTTCGTATGCACAGTTTACCACGAATATAACGTTTACAATCATCTAGGAACGATAGGAAAAAAGTTTACTCTTACCGCGAACCGGCTAACCGACACGGCGCGGTACTTAGCAATCTATCGTTCCAGCGATACCTAAGTGACTCGCCGGAAGTTAACTCGCTTATAACTCGGTAAATACGCGTCCGAGAGAACTGGCGTCACGACACACGGTTTCGTATGCACAGTTTACCACGAATATAACGTTTAAAATCATCTAGGAACGATAGGAAAAAAGTTTACTCTTACCGCGAACCGGCTAACCGACACGGCGCGGTACTTAGCAATCTATCGTTCCAGCGATACCTAAGTGACTCGCCGGAAGTTAACTCGCTTATAACTCGGTAAATACGCGTCCGAGAGAACTGGCGTCACGACACACGGTTTCGTATGCACAGTTTACCACGAATATAACGTTTAAAATCATCTAGGAACGATAGGAAAAAAGTTTACTCTTACCGCGAACCGGCTAACCGACACGGCGCGGTACTTAGCAATCTATCGTTCCAACGATACCTAAGTGACTCGCCGGAAGTTAACTCGCTTATAACTCGGTAAATACGCGTCCGAGAGAACTGGCGTCACGACACACGGTTTCGTATGCACAGTTTACCACGAATATAACGTTTAAAATCATCTAGGAACGATAGGAAAAAAGTTTACTCTTACCGCGAACCGGCTAACCGACACGGCGCGGTACTTAGCAATCTATCGTTCCAACGATACCTAAGTGACTCGCCGGAAGTTAACTCGCTTATAACTCGGTAAATACGCGTCCGAGAGAACTGGCGTCACGACACACGGTTTCGTATGCACAGTTTACCACGAATATAACGTTTAAAATCATCTAGGAACGATAGGAAAAAAGTTTACTCTTACCGCGAACCGGCTAACCGACACGGCGCGGTACTTAGCAATCTATCGTTCCAACGATACCTAAGTGACTCGCCGGAAGTTAACTCGCTTATAACTCGGTAAATACGCGTCCGAGAGAACTGGCGTCACGACACACGGTTTCGTATGCACAGTTTACCACGAATATAACGTTTAAAATCATCTAGGAACGATAGGAAGAAAGTTTACTCTTACCGCGAACCGGCTAACCGACACGGCGCGGTACTTAGCAATCTATCCTTCCAGCGATACCTAAGTGACTCGCCGGAAGTTAACTCGCTTATAACTCGGTAAATACGCGTCCGAGAGAACTGGCGTCACGACACACGGTTTCGTATGCACAGTTTACCACGAATATAACGTTTTAAATCATCTAGGAACGATAGGAAAAAAGTTTACTCTTACCGCGAACCGGCTAACCGACACGGCGCGGTACTTAGCAATCTATCGTTCCAACGATACCTAAGTGACTCGCCGGAAGTTAACTCGCTTATAACTCGGTAAATACGCGTCCGAGAGAACTGGCGTCACGACACACGGTTTCGTATGCACAGTTTACCACGAATATAACGTTTAAAATCATCTAGGAACGATAGGAAAAAAGTTTACTCTTACCGCGAACCGGCTAACCGACACGGCGCGGTACTTAGCAATCTATCGTTCCAACGATACCTAAGTGACTCGCCGGAAGTTAACTCGCTTATAACTCGGTAAATACGCGTCCGAGAGAACTGGCGTCACGACACACGGTTTCGTATGCACAGTTTACCACGAATATAACGTTTAAAATCATCTAGGAACGATAGGAAAAAAGTTTACTCTTACCGCGAACCGGCTAACCGACACGGCGCGGTACTTAGCAATCTATGCTTCCAGCGATACCTAAGTGACTCGCCGGAAGTTAACTCGCTTATAACTCGGTAAATACGCGTCCGAGAGAACTGGCGTCACGACACACGGTTTCGTATGCACAGTTTACCACGAATATAACGTTTAAAATCATCTAGGAACGATAGGAAAAAAGTTTACTCTTACCGCGAACCGGCTAACCGACACGGCGCGGTACTTAGCAATCTATCGTTCCAGCGATACCTAAGTGACTCGCCGGAAGTTAACTCGCTTATAACTCGGTAAATACGCGTCCGAGAGAACTGGCGTCACGACACACGGTTTCGTATGCACAGTTTACCACGAATATAACGTTTAAAATCATCTAGGAACGATAGGAAAAAAGTTTACTCTCACCGCGAACCGGCTAACCGACACGGCGCGGTACTTAGCAATCTATCGTTCCAACGATACCTAAGTGACTCGCCGGAAGTTAACTCGCTTATAACTCGGTAAATACGCGTCCGAGAGAACTGGCGTCACGACACACGGTTTCGTATGCACAGTTTACCACGAATATAACGTTTAAAATCATCTAGGAACGATAGGAAGAAAGTTTACTCTTACCGCGAACCGGCTAACCGACACGGCGCGGTACTTAGCAATCTATGCTTCCAGCGATACCTAAGTGACTCGCCGGAAGTTAACTCGCTTATAACTCGGTAAATACGCGTCCGAGAGAACTGGCGTCACGACACACGGTTTCGTATGCACAGTTTACCACGAATATAACGTTTAAAATCATCTAGGAACGATAGGAAAAAAGTTTACTCTTACCGCGAACCGGCTAACCGACACGGCGCGGTACTTAGCAATCTATCGTTCCAACGATACCTAAGTGACTCGCCGGAAGTTAACTCGCTTATAACTCGGTAAATACGCGTCCGAGAGAACTGGCGTCACGACACACGGTTTCGTATGCACAGTTTACCACGAATATAACGTTTAAAATCATCTAGGAACGATAGGAAGAAAGTTTACTCTTACCGCGAACCGGCTAACCGACACGGCGCGGTACTTAGCAATCTATCGTTCCAGCGATACCTAAGTGACTCGCCGGAAGTTAACTCGCTTATAACTCGGTAAATACGCGTCCGAGAGAACTGGCGTCACGCACACGGTTTCGTATGCACAGTTTACCACGAATATAACGTTTAAAATCATCTAGGAACGATAGGAAAAAAGTTTACTCTTACCGCGAACGGGCTAACCGACACGGCGCGGTACTTAGCAATCTATCGTTCCAGCGATACCTAAGTGACTCGCCGGAAGTTAACTCGCTTATAACTCGGTAAATACGCGTCCGAGAGAACTGGCGTCACGACACACGGTTTCGTATGCACAGTTTACCACGAATATAACGTTTACAATCATCTAGGAACGATAGGAAAAAAGTTTACTCTTACCGCGAACCGGCTAACCGACACGGCGCGGTACTTAGCAATCTATCGTTCCAACGATACCTAAGTGACTCGCCGGAAGTTAACTCGCTTATAACTCGGTAAATACGCGTCCGAGAGAACTGGCGTCACGACACACGGTTTCGTATGCACAGTTTACCACGAATATAATGTTTAAAATCATCTAGGAACGATAGGAAAAAAGTTTACTCTTACCGCGAACCGGCTAACCGACACGGCGCGGTACTTAGCAATCTATCGTTCCAACGATACCTAAGTGACTCGCCGGAAGTTAACTCGCTTATAACTCGGTAAATACGCGTCCGAGAGAACTGGCGTCACGACACACGGTTTCGTATGCACAGTTTACCACGAATATAACGTTTAAAATCATCTAGGAACGATAGGAAGAAAGTTTACTCTTACCGCGAACCGGCTAACCGACACGGCGCGGTACTTAGCAATCTATCGTTCCAGCGATACCTAAGTGACTCGCCGGAAGTTAACTCGCTTATAACTCGGTAAATACGCGTCCGAGAGAACTGGCGTCACGACACACGGTTTCGTATGCACAGTTTACCACGAATATAACGTTTAAAATCATCTAGGAACGATAGGAAAAAAGTTTACTCTTACCGCGAACGGGCTAACCGACACGGCGGGGTACTTAGCAATCTATCGTTCCAGCGATACCTAAGTGACTCGCCGGAAGTTAACTCGCTTATAACTCGGTAAATACGCGTCCGAGGGAACTGGCGTCACGACACACGGTTTCGTATGCACAGTTTACCACGAATATAACGTTTACAATCATCTAGGAACGATAGGAAAAAAGTTTACTCTTACCGCGAACCGGCTAACCGACACGGCGCGGTACTTAGCAATCTATCGTTCCAGCGATACCTAAGTGACTCGCCGGAAGTTAACTCGCTTATAACTCGGTAAATACGCGTCCGAGAGAACTGGCGTCACGACACACGGTTTCGTATGCACAGTTTACCACGAATATAACGTTTAAAATCATCTAGGAACGATAGGAAAAAAGTTTACTCTTACCGCGAACCGGCTAACCGACACGGCGCGGTACTTAGCAATCTATCGTTCCAGCGATACCTAAGTGACTCGCCGGAAGTTAACTCGCTTATAACTCGGTAAATACGCGTCCGAGAGAACTGGCGTCACGACACACGGTTTCGTATGCACAGTTTACCACGAATATAACGTTTAAAATCATCTAGGAACGATAGGAAAAAAGTTTACTCTTACCGCGAACCGGCTAACCGACACGGCGCGGTACTTAGCAATCTATCGTTCCAGCGATACCTAAGTGACTCGCCGGAAGTTAACTCGCTTATAACTCGGTAAATACGCGTCCGAGAGAACTGGCGTCACGACACACGGTTTCGTATGCACAGTTTACCACGAATATAACGTTTAAAATCATCTAGGAACGATAGGAAAAAAGTTTACTCTTACCGCGAACCGGCTAACCGACACGGCGCGGTACTTAGCAATCTATCGTTCCAACGATACCTAAGTGACTCGCCGGAAGTTAACTCGCTTATAACTCGGTAAATACGCGTCCGAGAGAACTGGCGTCACGACACACGGTTTCGTATGCACAGTTTACCACGAATATAACGTTTAAAATCATCTAGGAACGATAGGAAGAAAGTTTACTCTTACCGCGAACCGGCTAACCGACACGGCGCGGTACTTAGCAATCTATCGTTCCAGCGATACCTAAGTGACTCGCCGGAAGTTAACTCGCTTATAACTCGGTAAATACGCGTCCGAGAGAACTGGCGTCACGACACACGGTTTCGTATGCACAGTTTACCACGAATATAACGTTTAAAATCATCTAGGAACGATAGGAAAAAAGTTTACTCTTACCGCGAACGGGCTAACCGACACGGCGCGGTACTTAGCAATCTATCGTTCCAGCGATACCTAAGTGACTCGCCGGAAGTTAACTCGCTTATAACTCGGTAAATACGCGTCCGAGAGAACTGGCGTCACGACACACGGTTTCGTATGCACAGTTTACCACGAATATAACGTTTACAATCATCTAGGAACGATAGGAAAAAAGTTTACTCTTACCGCGAACCGGCTAACCGACACGGCGCGGTACTTAGCAATCTATCGTTCCAACGATACCTAAGTGACTCGCCGGAAGTTAACTCGCTTATAACTCGGTAAATACGCGTCCGAGAGAACTGGCGTCACGACACACGGTTTCGTATGCACAGTTTACCACGAATATAATGTTTAAAATCATCTAGGAACGATAGGAAAAAAGTTTACTCTTACCGCGAACCGGCTAACCGACACGGCGCGGTACTTAGCAATCTATCGTTCCAACGATACCTAAGTGACTCGCCGGAAGTTAACTCGCTTATAACTCGGTAAATACGCGTCCGAGAGAACTGGCGTCACGACACACGGTTTCGTATGCACAGTTTACCACGAATATAACGTTTAAAATCATCTAGGAACGATAGGAAGAAAGTTTACTCTTACCGCGAACCGGCTAACCGACACGGCGCGGTACTTAGCAATCTATCGTTCCAGCGATACCTAAGTGACTCGCCGGAAGTTAACTCGCTTATAACTCGGTAAATACGCGTCCGAGAGAACTGGCGTCACGACACACGGTTTCGTATGCACAGTTTACCACGAATATAACGTTTAAAATCATCTAGGAACGATAGGAAAAAAGTTTACTCTTACCGCGAACGGGCTAACCGACACGGCGCGGTACTTAGCAATCTATCGTTCCAGCGATACCTAAGTGACTCGCCGGAAGTTAACTCGCTTATAACTCGGTAAATACGCGTCCGAGGGAACTGGCGTCACGACACACGGTTTCGTATGCACAGTTTACCACGAATATAACGTTTACAATCATCTAGGAACGATAGGAAAAAAGTTTACTCTTACCGCGAACCGGCTAACCGACACGGCGCGGTACTTAGCAATCTATCGTTCCAGCGATACCTAAGTGACTCGCCGGAAGTTAACTCGCTTATAACTCGGTAAATACGCGTCCGAGAGAACTGGCGTCACGACACACGGTTTCGTATGCACAGTTTACCACGAATATAACGTTTAAAATCATCTAGGAACGATAGGAAAAAAGTTTACTCTTACCGCGAACCGGCTAACCGACACGGCGCGGTACTTAGCAATCTATCGTTCCAGCGATACCTAAGTGACTCGCCGGAAGTTAACTCGCTTATAACTCGGTAAATACGCGTCCGAGAGAACTGGCGTCACGACACACGGTTTCGTATGCACAGTTTACCACGAATATAACGTTTAAAATCATCTAGGAACGATAGGAAAAAAGTTTACTCTTACCGCGAACCGGCTAACCGACACGGCGCGGTACTTAGCAATCTATCGTTCCAGCGATACCTAAGTGACTCGCCGGAAGTTAACTCGCTTATAACTCGGTAAATACGCGTCCGAGAGAACTGGCGTCACGACACACGGTTTCGTATGCACAGTTTACCACGAATATAACGTTTAAAATCATCTAGGAACGATAGGAAAAAAGTTTACTCTTACCGCGAACCGGCTAACCGACACGGCGCGGTACTTAGCAATCTATCGTTCCAACGATACCTAAGTGACTCGCCGGAAGTTAACTCGCTTATAACTCGGTAAATACGCGTCCGAGAGAACTGGCGTCATGACACACGGTTTCGTATGCACAGTTTACCACGAATATAACGTTTTAAATCATTTAGGAACGATAGGAAAAAAGTTTACTCTTACCGCGAACCGGCTAACCGACACGGCGCGGTACTTAGCAATCTATCGTTCCAACGATACCTAAGTGACTCGCCGGAAGTTAACTCGCTTATAACTCGGTAAATACGCGTCCGAGAGAACTGGCGTCACGACACACGGTTTCGTATGCACAGTTTACCACGAATATAACGTTTAAAATCATCTAGGAACGATAGGAAAAAAGTTTACTCTTACCGCGAACCGGCTAACCAACACGGCGCGGTACTTAGCAATCTATCGTTCCAGCGATACCTAAGTGACTCGCCGGAAGTTAACTCGCTTATAACTCGGTAAATACGCGTCCGAGAGAACTGGCGTCACGACACACGGTTTCGTATGCACAGTTTACCACGAATATAACGTTTAAAATCATCTAGGAACGATAGGAAAAAAGTTTACTCTTACCGCGAACCGGCTAACCGACACGGCGCGGTACTTAGCAATCTATCGTTCCAACGATACCTAAGTGACTCGCCGGAAGTTAACTCGCTTATAACTCGGTAAATACGCGTCCGAGAGAACTGGCGTCACGACACACGGTTTCGTATGCACAGTTTACCACGAATATAACGTTTAAAATCATCTAGGAACGATAGGAAAAAAGTTTACTCTTACCGCGAACCGGCTAACCAACACGGCGCGGTACTTTGCAATCTATCGTTCCAGCGATACCTAAGTGACTCGCCGGAAGTTAACTCGCTTATAACTCGGTAAATACGCGTCCGAGAGAACTGGCGTCACGACACACGGTTTCGTATGCACAGTTTACCACGAATATAACGTTTAAAATCATCTAGGAACGATAGGAAAAAAGTTTACTCTTACCGCGAACCGGCTAACCGACACGGCGCGGTACTTAGCAATCTATCGTTCCAACGATACCTAAGTGACTCGCCGGAAGTTAACTCGCTTATAACTCGGTAAATACGCGTCCGAGAGAACTGGCGTCACGACACACGGTTTCGTATGCACAGTTTACCACGAATATAACGTTTAAAATCATCTAGGAACGATAGGAAGAAAGTTTACTCTTACCGCGAACCGGCTAACCGACACGGCGCGGTACTTAGCAATCTATCGTTCCAACGATACCTAAGTGACTCGCCGGAAGTTAACTCGCTTATAACTCGGTAAATACGCGTCCGAGAGAACTGGCGTCACGACACACGGTTTCGTATGCACAGTTTACCACGAATATAACGTTTAAAATCATCTAGGAACGATAGGAAAAAAGTTTACTCTTACCGCGAACCGGCTAACCGACACGGCGCGGTACTTAGCAATCTATCGTTCCAACGATACCTAAGTGACTCGCCGGAAGTTAACTCGCTTATAACTCGGTAAATACGCGTCCGAGAGAACTGGCGTCACGACACACGGTTTCGTATGCACAGTTTACCACGAATATAACGTTTAAAATCATCTAGGAACGATAGGAAGAAAGTTTACTCTTACCGCGAACCGGCTAACCGACACGGCGCGGTACTTAGCAATCTATCCTTCCAGCGATACCTAAGTGACTCGCCGGAAGTTAACTCGCTTATAACTCGGTAAATACGCGTCCGAGAGAACTGGCGTCACGACACACGGTTTCGTATGCACAGTTTACCACGAATATAACGTTTAAAATCATCTAGGAACGATAGGAAAAAAGTTTACTCTTACCGCGAACCGGCTAACCGACACGGCGCGGTACTTAGCAATCTATCGTTCCAACGATACCTAAGTGACTCGCCGGAAGTTAACTCGCTTATAACTCGGTAAATACGCGTCCGAGAGAACTGGCGTCACGACACACGGTTTCGTATGCACAGTTTACCACGAATATAACGTTTAAAATCATCTAGGAACGATAGGAAAAAAGTTTACTCTTACCGCGAACCGGCTAACCGACACGGCGCGGTACTTAGCAATCTATCGTTCCAGCGATACCTAAGTGACTCGCCGGAAGTTAACTCGCTTATAACTCGGTAAATACGCGTCCGAGAGAACTGGCGTCACGACACACGGTTTCGTATGCACAGTTTACCACGAATATAACGTTTAAAATCATCTAGGAACGATAGGAAAAAAGTTTACTCTTACCGCGAACCGGCTAACCGACACGGCGCGGTACTTAGCAATCTATCCTTCCAGCGATACCTAAGCGACTCGCCGGAAGTTAACTCGCTTATAACTCGGTAAATACGCGTCCGAGAGAACTGGCGTCACGACACACGGTTTCGTATGCACAGTTTACCACGAATATAACGTTTAAAATCATCTAGGAACGATAGGAAAAAAGTTTACTCTTACCGCGAACCGGCTAACCGACACGGCGCGGTACTTAGCAATCTATCGTTCCAACGATACCTAAGTGACTCGCCGGAAGTTAACTCGCTTATAACTCGGTAAATACGCGTCCGAGAGAACTGGCGTCACGACACACGGTTTCGTATGCACATTTTACCACGAATATAACGTTTAAAATCATCTAGGAACGATAGGAAAAAAGTTTACTCTTACCGCGAACCGGCTAACCGACACGGCGCGGTACTTAGCAATCTATCGTTCCAGCGATACCTAAGTGACTCGCCGGAAATTAACTCGCTTATAACTCGGTAAATACGCGTCCGAGAGAACTGGCGTCACGACACACGGTTTCGTATGCACAGTTTACCACGAATATAACGTTTAAAATCATCTAGGAACGATAGGAAAAAAGTTTACTCTTACCGCGAACCGGCTAACCGACACGGCGCGGTACTTAGCAATCTATCCTTCCAGCGATACCTAAGCGACTCGCCGGAAGTTAACTCGCTTATAACTCGGTAAATACGCGTCCGAGAGAACTGGCGTCACGACACACGGTTTCGTATGCACAGTTTACCACGAATATAACGTTTAAAATCATCTAGGAACGATAGGAAAAAAGTTTACTCTTACCGCGAACCGGCTAACCGACACGGCGCGGTACTTAGCAATCTATCGTTCCAACGATACCTAAGTGACTCGCCGGAAGTTAACTCGCTTATAACTCGGTAAATACGCGTCCGAGAGAACTGGCGTCACGACACACGGTTTCGTATGCACAGTTTACCACGAATATAACGTTTAAAATCATCTAGGAACGATAGGAAAAAAGTTTACTCTTACCGCGAACCGGCTAACCGACACGGCGCGGTACTTAGCAATCTATCGTTCCAGCGATACCTAAGTGACTCGCCGGAAGTTAACTCGCTTATAACTCGGTAAATACGCGTCCGAGAGAACTGGCGTCACGACACACGGTTTCGTATGCACAGTTTACCACGAATATAACGTTTAAAATCATCTAGGAACGATAGGAAAAAAGTTTACTCTTACCGCGAACCGGCTAACCGACACGGCGCGGTACTTAGCAATCTATCGTTCCAACGATACCTAAGTGACTCGCCGGAAGTTAACTCGCTTATAACTCGGTAAATACGCGTCCGAGAGAACTGGCGTCACGACACACGGTTTCGTATGCACAGTTTACCACGAATATAACGTTTAAAATCATCTAGGAACGATAGGAAAAAAGTTTACTCTTACCGCGAACCGGCTAACCGACACGGCGCGGTACTTAGCAATTTATCGTTCCAGCGATACCTAAGTGACTCGCCGGAAGTTAACTCGCTTATAACTCGGTAAATACGCGTCCGAGAGAACTGGCGTCACGACAACACGGTTTCGTATGCACAGTTTACCACGAATATAACGTTTAAAATCATCTAGGAACGATAGGAAAAAAGTTTACTCTTACCGCGAACCGGCTAACCGACACGGCGCGGTACTTAGCAATCTATCGTTCCAACGATACCTAAGTGACTCGCCGGAAGTTAACTCGCTTATAACTCGGTAAATACGCGTCCGAGAGAACTGGCGTCACGACACACGGTTTCGTATGCACAGTTTACCACGAATATAACGTTTAAAATCATCTAGGAACGATAGGAAAAAAGTTTACTCTTACCGCGAACCGGCTAACCGACACGGCGCGGTACTTAGCAATCTATCGTTCCAACGATACCTAAGTGACTCGCCGGAAGTTAACTCGCTTATAACTCGGTAAATACGCGTCCGAGAGAACTGGCGTCACGACACACGGTTTCGTATGCACAGTTTACCACGAATATAACGTTTAAAATCATCTAGGAACGATAGGAAAAAAGTTTACTCTTACCGCGAACCGGCTAACCGACACGGCGCGGTACTTAGCAATCTATCGTTCCAACGATACCTAAGTGACTCGCCGGAAGTTAACTCGCTTATAACTCGGTAAATACGCGTCCGAGAGAACTGGCGTCACGACACACGGTTTCGTATGCACAGTTTACCACGAATATAACGTTTAAAATCATCTAGGAACGATAGGAAGAAAGTTTACTCTTACCGCGAACCGGCTAACCGACACGGCGCGGTACTTAGCAATCTATCCTTCCAGCGATACCTAAGTGACTCGCCGGAAGTTAACTCGCTTATAACTCGGTAAATACGCGTCCGAGAGAACTGGCGTCACGACACACGGTTTCGTATGCACAGTTTACCACGAATATAACGTTTAAAATCATCTCGGAACGATAGGAAAAAAGTTTACTCTTACCGCGAACCGGCTAACCGACACGGCGCGGTACTTAGCAATCTATCGTTCCAACGATACCTAAGTGACTCGCCGGAAGTTAACTCGCTTATAACTCGGTAAATACGCGTCCGAGAGAACTGGCGTCACGACACATGGTTTCGTATGCACAGTTTACCACGAATATAACGTTTAAAATCATCTAGGAACGATAGGAAAAAAGTTTACTCTTACCGCGAACCGGCTAACCGACACGGCGCGGTACTTAGCAACCTATCGTTCCAGCGATACCTAAGAGACTCGCCGGAAGTTAACTCGCTTATAACTCGGTAAATACGCGTCCGAGAGAACTGGCGTCACGACACACGGTTTCGTATGCACAGTTAACCACGAATATAACGTTTAAAATCATCTAGGAACGATAGGAAAAAAGGTTACTCTTACCGGTGCGACGGGCGAACCGGCTAACCGACACGGAGCGGTACTTAGCAATCTATCGTTCCAGCGATACTTAAGTGACTCGCCGGAAGTTAACTCGCTTATAACTCGGTAAATACGCGTCCGAGAGAACTGGCGTCACGACACACGGTTTCGTATGCACAGTTTACCACGAATATAACGTTTAAAATCATCTAGGAACGATAGGAAAAAAGTTTACTCTTACCGCGAACCGGCTAACCGACACGGCGCGGTACTTAGCAATCTATCGTTCCAACGATACCTAAGTGACTCGCCGGAAGTTAACTCGCTTATAACTCGGTAAATACGCGTCCGAGAGAACTGGCGTCACGACACACGGTTTCGTATGCACAGTTTACCACGAATATAACGTTTAAAATCATCTAGGAACGATAGGAAAAAAGTTTACTCTTACCGCGAACCGGCTAACCGACACGGCGCGGTACTTAGCAATCTATCGTTCCAACGATACCTAAGTGACTCGCCGGAAGTTAACTCGCTTATAACTCGGTAAATACGCGTCCGAGAGAACTGGCGTCACGACACACGGTTTCGTATGCACAGTTTACCACGAATATAACGTTTAAAATCATCTAGGAACGATAGGAAAAAAGTTTACTCTTACCGCGAACCGGCTAACCGACACGGCGCGGTACTTAGCAATCTATCGTTCCAACGATACCTAAGTGACTCGCCGGAAGTTAACTCGCTTATAACTCGGTAAATACGCGTCCGAGAGAACTGGCGTCACGACACACGGTTTCGTATGCACAGTTTACCACGAATATAACGTTTAAAATCATCTAGGAACGATAGGAAGAAAGTTTACTCTTACCGCGAACCGGCTAACCGACACGGCGCGGTACTTAGCAATCTATCCTTCCAGCGATACCTAAGTGACTCGCCGGAAGTTAACTCGCTTATAACTCGGTAAATACGCGTCCGAGAGAACTGGCGTCACGACACACGGTTTCGTATGCACAGTTTACCACGAATATAACGTTTAAAATCATCTAGGAACGATAGGAAAAAAGTTTACTCTTACCGCGAACCGGCTAACCGACACGGCGCGGTACTTAGCAATCTATCGTTCCAACGATACCTAAGTGACTCGCCGGAAGTTAACTCGCTTATAACTCGGTAAATACGCGTCCGAGAGAACTGGCGTCACGACACACGGTTTCGTATGCACAGTTTACCACGAATATAACGTTTAAAATCATCTAGGAACGATAGGAAAAAAGTTTACTCTTACCGCGAACCGGCTAACCGACACGGCGCGGTACTTAGCAACCTATCGTTCCAGCGATACCTAAGAGACTCGCCGGAAGTTAACTCGCTTATAACTCGGTAAATACGCGTCCGAGAGAACTGGCGTCACGACACACGGTTTCGTATGCACAGTTTACCACGAATATAACGTTTAAAATCATCTAGGAACGATAGGAAAAAAGTTTACTCTTACCGCGAACCGGCTAACCGACACGGCGCGGTACTTAGCAATCTATCGTTCCAACGATAACTAAGTGACTCGCCGGAAGTTAACTCGCTTATAACTCGGTAAATACGCGTCCGAGAGAACTGGCGTCACGACACACGGTTTCGTATGCACAGTTTACCACGAATATAACGTTTAAAATCATCTAGGAACGATAGGAAAAAAGTTTACTCTTACCGCGAACCGGCTAACCGACACGGCGCGGTACTTAGCAATCTATCGTTCCAACGATACCTAAGTGACTCGCCGGAAGTTAACTCGCTTATAACTCGGTAAATACGCGTCCGAGAGAACTGGCGTCACGACACACGGTTTCGTATGCACAGTTTACCACGAATATAACGTTTAAAATCATCTAGGAACGATAGGAAAAAAGTTTACTCTTACCGCGAACCGGCTAACCGACACGGCGCGGTACTTAGCAATCTATCGTTCCAACGATACCTAAGTGACTCGCCGGAAGTTAACTCGCTTATAACTCGGTAAATACGCGTCCGAGAGAACTGGCGTCACGACACACGGTTTCGTATGCACAGTTTACCACGAATATAACGTTTAAAATCATCTAGGAACGATAGGAAAAAAGTTTACTCTTACCGCGAACCGGCTAACCGACACGGCGCGGTACTTAGCAATCTATCGTTCCAACGATACCTAAGTGACTCGCCGGAAGTTAACTCGCTTATAACTCGGTAAATACGCGTCCGAGAGAACTGGCGTCACGACACACGGTTTCGTATGCACAGTTTACCACGAATATAACGTTTAAAATCATCTAGGAACGATAGGAAGAAAGTTTACTCTTACCGCGAACCGGCTAACCGACACGGCGCGGTACTTAGCAATCTATCCTTCCAGCGATACCTAAGTGACTCGCCGGAAGTTAACTCGCTTATAACTCGGTAAATACGCGTCCGAGAGAACTGGCGTCACGACACACGGTTTCGTATGCACAGTTTACCACGAATATAACGTTTAAAATCATCTAGGAACGATAGGAAAAAAGTTTACTCTTACCGCGAACCGGCTAACCGACACGGCGCGGTACTTAGCAATCTATCGTTCCAACGATACCTAAGTGACTCGCCGGAAGTTAACTCGCTTATAACTCGGTAAATACGCGTCCGAGAGAACTGGCGTCACGACACACGGTTTCGTATGCACAGTTTACCACGAATATAACGTTTAAAATCATCTAGGAACGATAGGAAAAAAGTTTACTCTTACCGCGAACCGGCTAACCGACACGGCGCGGTACTTAGCAACCTATCGTTCCAGCGATACCTAAGAGACTCGCCGGAAGTTAACTCGCTTATAACTCGGTAAATACGCGTCCGAGAGAACTGGCGTCACGACACACGGTTTCGTATGCACAGTTTACCACGAATATAACGTTTAAAATCATCTAGGAACGATAGGAAAAAAGTTTACTCTTACCGCGAACCGGCTAACCGACACGGCGCGGTACTTAGCAATCTATCGTTCCAACGATACCTAAGTGACTCGCCGGAAGTTAACTCGCTTATAACTCGGTAAATACGCGTCCGAGAGAACTGGCGTCACGACACACGGTTTCGTATGCACAGTTTACCACGAATATAACGTTTAAAATCATCTAGGAACGATAGGAAAAAAGTTTACTCTTACCGCGAACCGGCTAACCGACACGGCGCGGTACTTAGCAATCTATCGTTCCAACGATACCTAAGTGACTCGCCGGAAGTTAACTCGCTTATAACTCGGTAAATACGCGTCCGAGAGAACTGGCGTCACGACACACGGTTTCGTATGCACAGTTTACCACGAATATAACGTTTAAAATCATCTAGGAACGATAGGAAGAAAGTTTACTCTTACCGCGAACCGGCTAACCGACACGGCGCGGTACTTAGCAATCTATCCTTCCAGCGATACCTAAGTGACTCGCCGGAAGTTAACTCGCTTATAACTCGGTAAATACGCGTCCGAGAGAACTGGCGTCACGACACACGGTTTCGTATGCACAGTTTACCACGAATATAACGTTTAAAATCATCTAGGAACGATAGGAAAAAAGTTTACTCTTACCGCGAACCGGCTAACCGACACGGCGCGGTACTTAGCAATCTATCGTTCCAACGATACCTAAGTGACTCGCCGGAAGTTAACTCGCTTATAACTCGGTAAATACGCGTCCGAGAGAACTGGCGTCACGACACACGGTTTCGTATGCACAGTTTACCACGAATATAACGTTTAAAATCATCTAGGAACGATAGGAAAAAAGTTTACTCTTACCGCGAACCGGCTAACCGACACGGCGCGGTACTTAGCAATCTATCGTTCCAACGATACCTAAGTGACTCGCCGGAAGTTAACTCGCTTATAACTCGGTAAATACGCGTCCGAGAGAACTGGCGTCACGACACACGGTTTCGTATGCACAGTTTACCACGAATATAACGTTTAAAATCATCTAGGAACGATAGGAAAAAAGTTTACTCTTACCGCGAACCGGCTAACCGACACGGCGCGGTACTTAGCAACCTATCGTTCCAGCGATACCTAAGAGACTCGCCGGAAGTTAACTCGCTTATAACTCGGTAAATACGCGTCCGAGAGAACTGGCGTCACGACACACGGTTTCGTATGCACAGTTTACCACGAATATAACGTTTAAAATCATCTAGGAACGATAGGAAAAAAGTTTACTCTTACCGCGAACCGGCTAACCGACACGGCGCGGTACTTAGCAATCTATCGTTCCAACGATACCTAAGTGACTCGCCGGAAGTTAACTCGCTTATAACTCGGTAAATACGCGTCCGAGAGAACTGGCGTCACGACACACGGTTTCGTATGCACAGTTTACCACGAATATAACGTTTAAAATCATCTAGGAACGATAGGAAAAAAGTTTACTCTTACCGCGAACCGGCTAACCGACACGGCGCGGTACTTAGCAATCTATCGTTCCAACGATACCTAAGTGACTCGCCGGAAGTTAACTCGCTTATAACTCGGTAAATACGCGTCCGAGAGAACTGGCGTCACGACACACGGTTTCGTATGCACAGTTTACCACGAATATAACGTTTAAAATCATCTAGGAACGATAGGAAAAAAGTTTACTCTTACCGCGAACCGGCTAACCGACACGGCGCGGTACTTAGCAATCTATCGTTCCAACGATACCTAAGTGACTCGCCGGAAGTTAACTCGCTTATAACTCGGTAAATACGCGTCCGAGAGAACTGGCGTCACGACACACGGTTTCGTATGCACAGTTTACCACGAATATAACGTTTAAAATCATCTAGGAACGATAGGAAAAAAGTTTACTCTTACCGCGAACCGGCTAACCGACACGGCGCGGTACTTAGCAATCTATCGTTCCAACGATACCTAAGTGACTCGCCGGAAGTTAACTCGCTTATAACTCGGTAAATACGCGTCCGAGAGAACTGGCGTCACGACACACGGTTTCGTATGCACAGTTTACCACGAATATAACGTTTAAAATCATCTAGGAACGATAGGAAAAAAGTTTACTCTTACCGCGAACCGGCTAACCGACACGGCGCGGTACTTAGCAATCTATCGTTCCAACGATACCTAAGTGACTCGCCGGAAGTTAACTCGCTTATAACTCGGTAAATACGCGTCCGAGAGAACTGGCGTCACGACACACGGTTTCGTATGCACAGTTTACCACGAATATAACGTTTAAAATCATCTAGGAACGATAGGAAGAAAGTTTACTCTTACCGCGAACCGGCTAACCGACACGGCGCGGTACTTAGCAATCTATCCTTCCAGCGATACCTAAGTGACTCGCCGGAAGTTAACTCGCTTATAACTCGGTAAATACGCGTCCGAGAGAACTGGCGTCACGACACACGGTTTCGTATGCACAGTTTACCACGAATATAACGTTTAAAATCATCTAGGAACGATAGGAAAAAAGTTTACTCTTACCGCGAACCGGCTAACCGACACGGCGCGGTACTTAGCAATCTATCGTTCCAACGATACCTAAGTGACTCGCCGGAAGTTAACTCGCTTATAACTCGGTAAATACGCGTCCGAGAGAACCGGCGTCACGACACACGGTTTCGTATGCACAGTTTACCACGAATATAACGTTTAAAATCATCTAGGAACGATAGGAAAAAAGTTTACTCTTACCGCGAACCGGCTAACCGACACGGCGCGGTACTTAGCAACCTATCGTTCCAGCGATACCTAAGAGACTCGCCGGAAGTTAACTCGCTTATAACTCGGTAAATACGCGTCCGAGAGAACTGGCGTCACGACACACGGTTTCGTATGCACAGTTTACCACGAATATAACGTTTAAAATCATCTAGGAACGATAGGAAAAAAGTTTACTCTTACCGCGAACCGGCTAACCGACACGGCGCGGTACTTAGCAATCTATCGTTCCAGCGATACCTAAGAGACTCGCCGGAAGTTAACTCGCTTATAACTCGGTAAATACGCGTCCGAGAGAACTGGCGTCACGACACACGGTTTCGTATGCACAGTTTACCACGAATATAACGTTTAAAATCATCTAGGAACGATAGGAAAAAAGTTTACTCTTACCGCGAACCGGCTAACCGACACGGCGCGGTACTTAGCAATCTATCGTTCCAGCGATACCTAAGAGACTCGCCGGAAGTTAACTCGCTTATAACTCGGTAAATACGCGTCCGAGAGAACTGGCGTCACGACACACGGTTTCGTATGCACAGTTTACCACGAATATAACGTTTAAAATCATCTAGGAACGATAGGAAAAAAGTTTACTCTTACCGCGAACCGGCTAACCGACACGGCGCGGTACTTAGCAATCTATCGTTCCAACGATACCTAAGTGACTCGCCGGAAGTTAACTCGCTTATAACTCGGTAAATACGCGTCCGAGAGAACTGGCGTCACGACACACGGTTTCGTATGCACAGTTTACCACGAATATAACGTTTAAAATCATCTAGGAACGATAGGAAAAAAGTTTACTCTTACCGCGAACCGGCTAACCGACACGGCGCGGTACTTAGCAATCTATCGTTCCAACGATACCTAAGTGACTCGCCGGAAGTTAACTCGCTTATAACTCGGTAAATACGCGTCCGAGAGAACTGGCGTCACGACACACGGTTTCGTATGCACAGTTTACCACGAATATAACGTTTAAAATCATCTAGGAACGATAGGAAGAAAGTTTACTCTTACCGCGAACCGGCTAACCGACACGGCGCGGTACTTAGCAATCTATCCTTCCAGCGATACCTAAGTGACTCGCCGGAAGTTAACTCGCTTATAACTCGGTAAATACGCGTCCGAGAGAACTGGCGTCACGACACACGGTTTCGTATGCACAGTTTACCACGAATATAACGTTTAAAATCATCTAGGAACGATAGGAAAAAAGTTTACTCTTACCGCGAACCGGCTAACCGACACGGCGCGGTACTTAGCAATCTATCGTTCCAACGATACCTAAGTGACTCGCCGGAAGTTAACTCGCTTATAACTCGGTAAATACGCGTCCGAGAGAACTGGCGTCACGACACACGGTTTCGTATGCACAGTTTACCACGAATATAACGTTTAAAATCATCTAGGAACGATAGGAAGAAAGTTTACTCTTACCGCGAACCGGCTAACCGACACGGCGCGGTACTTAGCAATCTATCCTTCCAGCGATACCTAAGTGACTCGCCGGAAGTTAACTCGCTTATAACTCGGTAAATACGCGTCCGAGAGAACTGGCGTCACGACACACGGTTTCGTATGCACAGTTTACCACGAATATAACGTTTAAAATCATCTAGGAACGATAGGAAAAAAGTTTACTCTTACCGCGAACCGGCTAACCGACACGGCGCGGTACTTAGCAATCTATCGTTCCAACGATACCTAAGTGACTCGCCGGAAGTTAACTCGCTTATAACTCGGTAAATACGCGTCCGAGAGAACTGGCGTCACGACACACGGTTTCGTATGCACAGTTTACCACGAATATAACGTTTAAAATCATCTAGGAACGATAGGAAAAAAGTTTACTCTTACCGCGAACCGGCTAACCGACACGGCGCGGTACTTAGCAATCTATCGTTCCAGCGATACCTAAGTGACTCGCCGGAAGTTAACTCGCTTATAACTCGGTAAATACGCGTCCGAGAGAACTGGCGTCACGACACACGGTTTCGTATGCACAGTTTACCACGAATATAACGTTTAAAATCATCTAGGAACGATAGGAAAAAAGTTTACTCTTACCGCGAACCGGCTAACCGACACGGCGCGGTACTTAGCAATCTATCGTTCCAACGATACCTAAGTGACTCGCCGGAAGTTAACTCGCTTATAACTCGGTAAATACGCGTCCGAGAGAACTGGCGTCACGACACACGGTTTCGTATGCACAGTTTACCACGAATATAACGTTTAAAATCATCTAGGAACGATAGGAAAAAAGTTTACTCTTACCGCGAACCGGCTAACCGACACGGCGCGGTACTTAGCAATCTATCGTTCCAACGATACCTAAGTGACTCGCCGGAAGTTAACTCGCTTATAACTCGGTAAATACGCGTCCGAGAGAACTGGCGTCACGACACACGGTTTCGTATGCACAGTTTACCACGAATATAACGTTTAAAATCATCTAGGAACGATAGGAAAAAAGTTTACTCTTACCGCGAACCGGCTAACCGACACGGCGCGGTACTTAGCAACCTATCGTTCCAGCGATACCTAAGAGACTCGCCGGAAGTTAACTCGCTTATAACTCGGTAAATACGCGTCCGAGAGAACTGGCGTCACGACACACGGTTTCGTATGCACAGTTTACCACGAATATAACGTTTAAAATCATCTAGGAACGATAGGAAAAAAGTTTACTCTTACCGCGAACCGGCTAACCGACACGGCGCGGTACTTAGCAATCTATAGTTCCAACGATACCTAAGTAACTCGCCGGAAGTTAACTCGCTTATAACTCGGTAAATACGCGTCCGAGAGAACTGGCGTCACGACACACGGTTTCGTATGCACAGTTTACCACGAATATAACGTTTAAAATCATCTAGGAACGATAGGAAAAAAGTTTACTCTTACCGCGAACCGGCTAACCGACACGGCGCGGTACTTAGCAATCTATCGTTCCAACGATACCTAAGTGACTCGCCGGAAGTTAACTCGCTTATAACTCGGTAAATACGCGTCCGAGAGAACTGGCGTCACGACACACGGTTTCGTATGCACAGTTTACCACGAATATAACGTTTAAAATCATCTAGGAACGATAGGAAAAAAGTTTACTCTTACCGCGAACCGGCTAACCGACACGGCGCGGTACTTAGCAATCTATCGTTCCAACGATACCTAAGTGACTCGCCGGAAGTTAACTCGCTTATAACTCGATAAATACGCGTCCGAGAGAACTGGCGTCACGACACACGGTTTCGTATGCACAGTTTACCACGAATATAACGTTTAAAATCATCTAGGAACGATAGGAAAAAAGTTTACTCTTACCGCGAACCGGCTAACCGACACGGCGCGGTACTTAGCAATCTATCGTTCCAACGATACCTAAGTGACTCGCCGGAAGTTAACTCGCTTATAACTCGGTAAATACGCGTCCGAGAGAACTGGCGTCACGACACACGGTTTCGTATGCACAGTTTACCACGAATATAACGTTTAAAATCATCTAGGAATGATAGGAAAAAAGTTTACTCTTACCGCGAACCGGCTAACCGACACGGCGCGGTACTTAGCAATCTATCGTTCCAACGATACCTAAGTGACTCGCCGGAAGTTAACTCGCTTATAACTCGGTAAATACGCGTCCGAGAGAACTGGCGTCACGACACACGGTTTCGTATGCACAGTTTACCACGAATATAACGTTTAAAATCATCTAGGAACGATAGGAAGAAAGTTTACTCTTACCGCGAACCGGCTAACCGACACGGCGCGGTACTTAGCAATCTATCCTTCCAGCGATACCTAAGTGACTCGCCGGAAGTTAACTCGCTTATAACTCGGTAAATACGCGTCCGAGAGAACTGGCGTCACGACACACGGTTTCGTATGCACAGTTTACCACGAATATAACGTTTAAAATCATCTAGGAACGATAGGAAAAAAGTTTACTCTTACCGCGAACCGGCTAACCGACACGGCGCGGTACTTAGCAATCTATCGTTCCAACGATACCTAAGTGACTCGCCGGAAGTTAACTCGCTTATAACTCGGTAAATACGCGTCCGAGAGAACTGGCGTCACGACACACGGTTTCGTATGCACAGTTTACCACGAATATAACGTTTAAAATCATCTAGGAACGATAGGAAAAAAGTTTACTCTTACCGCGAACCGGCTAACCGACACGGCGCGGTACTTAGCAACCTATCGTTCCAGCGATACCTAAGCGACTCGCCGGAAGTTAACTCGCTTATAACTCGGTAAATACGCGTCCGAGAGAACTGGCGTCACGACACACGGTTTCGTATGCACAGTTTACCACGAATATAACGTTTAAAATCATCTAGGAACGATAGGAAAAAAGTTTACTCTTACCGCGAACCGGCTAACCGACACGGCGCGGTACTTAGCAACCTATCGTTCCAGCGATACATAAGAGACTCGCCGGAAGTTAACTCGCTTATAACTCGGTAAATACGCGTCCGAGAGAACTGGCGTCACGACACACGGTTTCGTATGCACAGTTTACCACGAATATAACGTTTAAAATCATCTAGGAACGATAGGAAAAAAGTTTACTCTTACCGCGAACCGGCTAACCGACACGGCGCGGTACTTAGCAATCTATCGTTCCAACGATACCTAAGTGACTCGCCGGAAGTTAACTCGCTTATAACTCGGTAAATACGCGTCCGAGAGAACTGGCGTCACGACACACGGTTTCGTATGCACAGTTTACCACGAATATAACGTTTAAAATCATCTAGGAACGATAGGAAAAAAGTTTACTCTTACCGCGAACCGGCTAACCGACACGGCGCGGTACTTAGCAATCTATCGTTCCAACGATACCTAAGTGACTCGCCGGAAGTTAACTCGCTTATAACTCGGTAAATACGCGTCCGAGAGAACTGGCGTCACGACACACGGTTTCGTATGCACAGTTTACCACGAATATAACGTTTAAAATCATCTAGGAACGATAGGAAAAAAGTTTACTCTTACCGCGAACCGGCTAACCGACACGGCGCGGTACTTAGCAATCTATCGTTCCAACGATACCTAAGTGACTCGCCGGAAGTTAACTCGCTTATAACTCGGTAAATACGCGTCCGAGAGAACTGGCGTCACGACACACGGTTTCGTATGCACAGTTTACCACGAATATAACGTTTAAAATCATCTAGGAACGATAGGAAAAAAGTTTACTCTTACCGCGAACCGGCTAACCGACACGGCGCGGTACTTAGCAATCTATCGTTCCAACGATACCTAAGTGACTCGCCGGAAGTTAACTCGCTTATAACTCGGTAAATACGCGTCCGAGAGAACTGGCGTCACGACACACGGTTTCGTATGCACAGTTTACCACGAATATAACGTTTAAAATCATCTAGGAACGATAGGAAAAAAGTTTACTCTTACCGCGAACCGGCTAACCGACACGGCGCGGTACTTAGCAATCTATCGTTCCAACGATACCTAAGTGACTCGCCGGAAGTTAACTCGCTTATAACTCGGTAAATACGCGTCCGAGAGAACTGGCGTCACGACACACGGTTTCGTATGCACAGTTTACCACGAATATAACGTTTAAAATCATCTAGGAACGATAGGAAAAAAGTTTACTCTTACCGCGAACCGGCTAACCGACACGGCGCGGTACTTAGCAACCTATCGTTCCAGCGATACCTAAGAGACTCGCCGGAAGTTAACTCGCTTATAACTCGGTAAATACGCGTCCGAGAGAACTGGCGTCACGACACACGGTTTCGTATGCACAGTTTACCACGAATATAACGTTTAAAATCATCTAGGAACGATAGGAAAAAAGTTTACTCTTACCGCGAACCGGCTAACCGACACGGCGCGGTACTTAGCAATCTATCGTTCCAACGATACCTAAGTGACTCGCCGGAAGTTAACTCGCTTATAACTCGGTAAATACGCGTCCGAGAGAACTGGCGTCACGACACACGGTTTCGTATGCACAGTTTACCACGAATATAACGTTTAAAATCATCTAGGAACGATAGGAAAAAAGTTTACTCTTGCCGCGAACCGGCTAACCGACACGGCGCGGTACTTAGCAATCTATCGTTCCAACGATACCTAAGTGACTCGCCGGAAGTTAACTCGCTTATAACTCGGTAAATACGCGTCCATGAGAACTGGCGTCACGACACACGGTTTCGTATGCACAGTTTACCACGAATATAACGTTTAAAATCATCTAGGAACGATAGGAAGAAAGTTTACTCTTACCGCGAACCGGCTAACCGACACGGCGCGGTACTTAGCAATCTATCCTTCCAGCGATACCTAAGTGACTCGCCGGAAGTTAACTCGCTTATAACTCGGTAAATACGCGTCCGAGAGAACTGGCGTCACGACACACGGTTTCGTATGCACAGTTTACCACGAATATAACGTTTAAAATCATCTAGGAACGATAGGAAAAAAGTTTACTCTTACCGCGAACCGGCTAACCGACACGGCGCGGTACTTAGCAATCTATCGTTCCAACGATACCTAAGTGACTCGCCGGAAGTTAACTCGCTTATAACTCGGTAAATACGCGTCCGAGAGAACTGGCGTCACGACACACGGTTTCGTATGCACAGTTTACCACGAATATAACGTTTAAAATCATCTAGGAACGATAGGAAAAAAGTTTACTCTTACCGCGAACCGGCTAACCGACACGGCGCGGTACTTAGCAATCTATCGTTCCAGCGATACCTAAGTGACTCGCCGGAAGTTAACTCGCTTATAACTCGGTAAATACGCGTCCGAGAGAACTGGCGTCACGACACACGGTTTCGTATGCACAGTTTACCACGAATATAACGTTTAAAATCATCTAGGAACGATAGGAAAAAAGTTTACTCTTACCGCGAACCGGCTAACCGACACGGCGCGGTACTTAGCAATCTATCGTTTCAACGATACCTAAGTGACTCGCCGGAAGTTAACTCGCTTATAACTCGGTAAATACGCGTCCGAGAGAACTGGCGTCACGACACACGGTTTCGTATGCACAGTTTACCACGAATATAACGTTTAAAATCATCTAGGAACGATAGGAAAAAAGTTTACTCTTACCGCGAACCGGCTAACCGACACGGCGCGGTACTTAGCAATCTATCGTTCCAACGATACCTAAGTGACTCGCCGGAAGTTAACTCGCTTATAACTCGGTAAATACGCGTCCGAGAGAACTGGCGTCACGACACACGGTTTCGTATGCACAGTTTACCACGAATATAACGTTTAAAATCATCTAGGAACGATAGGAAAAAAGTTTACTCTTACCGCGAACCGGCTAACCGACACGGCGCGGTACTTAGCAATCTATCGTTCCAGCGATACCTAAGCGACTCGCCGGAAGTTAACTCGCTTATAACTCGGTAAATACGCGTCCGAGAGAACTGGCGTCACGACACACGGTTTCGTATGCACAGTTTACCACGAATATAACGTTTAAAATCATCTAGGAACGATAGGAAAAAAGTTTACTCTTACCGCGAACCGGCTAACCGACACGGCGCGGTACTTAGCAATCTATCGTTCCAACGATACCTAAGTGACTCGCCGGAAGTTAACTCGCTTATAACTCGGTAAATACGCGTCCGAGAGAACTGGCGTCACGACACACGGTTTCGTATGCACAGTTTACCACGAATATAACGTTTAAAATCATCTAGGAACGATAGGAAAAAAGTTTACTCTTACCGCGAACCGGCTAACCGACACGGCGCGGTACTTAGCAACCTATCGTTCCAGCGATACCTAAGAGACTCGCCGGAAGTTAACTCGCTTATAACTCGGTAAATACGCGTCCGAGAGAACTGGCGTCACGACACACGGTTTCGTATGCACAGTTTACCACGAATATAACGTTTAAAATCATCTAGGAACGATAGGAAAAAAGTTTACTCTTACCGCGAACCGGCTAACCGACACGGCGCGGTACTTAGCAATCTATCGTTCCAACGATACCTAAGTGACTCGCCGGAAGTTAACTCGCTTATAACTCGGTAAATACGCGTCCGAGAGAACTGGCGTCACGACACACGGTTTCGTATGCACAGTTTACCACGAATATAACGTTTAAAATCATCTAGGAACGATAGGAAAAAAGTTTACTCTTGCCGCGAACCGGCTAACCGACACGGCGCGGTACTTAGCAATCTATCGTTCCAACGATACCTAAGTGACTCGCCGGAAGTTAACTCGCTTATAACTCGGTAAATACGCGTCCATGAGAACTGGCGTCACGACACACGGTTTCGTATGCACAGTTTACCACGAATATAACGTTTAAAATCATCTAGGAACGATAGGAAAAAAGTTTACTCTTACCGCGAACCGGCTAACCGACACGGCGCGGTACTTAGCAATCTATCGTTCCAGCGATACCTAAGTGACTCGCCGGAAGTTAACTCGCTTATAACTCGGTAAATACGCGTCCGAGAGAACTGGCGTCACGACACACGGTTTCGTATGCACAGTTTACCACGAATATAACGTTTAAAATCATCTAGGAACGATAGGAAAATTTTACTCTTACCGCGAACCGGCTAACCGACACGGCGCGGTACTTAGCAATCTATCGTTCCAACGATACCTAAGTGACTCGCCGGAAGTTAACTCGCTTATAACTCGGTAAATACGCGTCCGAGAGAACTGGCGTCACGACACACGGTTTCGTATGCACAGTTTACCACGAATATAACGTTTAAAATCATCTAGGAACGATAGGAAAAAAGTTTACTCTTACCGCGAACCGGCTAACCGACACGGCGCGGTACTTAGCAATCTATCGTTCCAGCGATACCTAAGTGACTCGCCGGAAGTTAACTCGCTTATAACTCGGTAAATACGCGTCCGAGAGAACTGGCGTCACGACACACGGTTTCGTATGCACAGTTTACCACGAATATAACGTTTAAAATCATCTAGGAACGATAGGAAAAAAGTTTACTCTTACCGCGAACCGGCTAACCGACACGGCGCGGTACTTAGCAATCTATCGTTCAAACGATACCTAAGTGACTCGCCGGAAGTTAACTCGCTTATAACTCGGTAAATACGCGTCCGAGAGAACTGGCGTCACGACACACGGTTTCGTATGCACAGTTTACCACGAATATAACGTTTAAAATCATCTAGGAACGATAGGAAGAAAGTTTACTCTTACCGCGAACCGGCTAACCGACACGGCGCGGTACTTAGCAATCTATCCTTCCAGCGATACCTAAGTGACTCGCCGGAAGTTAACTCGCTTATAACTCGGTAAATACGCGTCCGAGAGAACTGGCGTCACGACACACGGTTTCGTATGCACAGTTTACCACGAATATAACGTTTAAAATCATCTAGGAACGATAGGAAAAAAGTTTACTCTTACCGCGAACCGGCTAACCGACACGGCGCGGTACTTAGCAATCTATCGTTCCAGCGATACCTAAGTGACTCGCCGGAAGTTAACTCGCTTATAACTCGGGAAATACGCGTCCGAGAGAACTGGCGTCACGACACACGGTTTCGTATGCACAGTTTACCACGAATATAACGTTTAAAATCATCTAGGAACGATAGGAAAATTTTACTCTTACCGCGAACCGGCTAACCGACACGGCGCGGTAGATAGCAATCTATCGTTCCAGCGATACCTAAGTGACTCGCCGGAAGTTAACTCGCTTATAACTCGGTAAATACGCGTCCGAGAGAACTGGCGTCACGACACACGGTTTCGTATGCACAGTTTACCACGAATATAACGTTTAAAATCATCTAGGAACGATAGGAAAAAAGTTTACTCTTACCGCGAACCGGCTAACCGACACGGCGCGGTACTTAGCAATCTATCGTTCCAACGATACCTAAGTGACTCGCCGGAAGTTAACTCGCTTATAACTCGGTAAATACGCGTCCGAGAGAACTGGCGTCACGACACACGGTTTCGTATGCACAGTTTACCACGAATATAACGTTTAAAATCATCTAGGAACGATAGGAAGAAAGTTTACTCTTACCGCGAACCGGCTAACCGACACGGCGCTGTACTTAGCAATCTATCGTTCCAGCGATACCTAAGTGACTCGCCGGAAGTTAACTCGCTTATAACTCGGTAAATACGCGTCCGAGAGAACTGGCGTCACGACACACGGTTTCGTATGCACAGTTTACCACGAATATAACGTTTAAAATCATCTAGGAACGATAGGAAAAAAGTTTACTCTTACCGCGAACCGGCTAACCGACACGGCGCGGTACTTAGCAATCTATCGTTCCAGCGATACCTAAGTGACTCGCCGGAAGTTAACTCGCTTATAACTCGGTAAATACGCGTCCGAGAGAACTGGCGTCACGACACACGGTTTCGTATGCACAGTTTACCACGAATATAACGTTTAAAATCATCTAGGAACGATAGGAAAATTTTACTCTTACCGCGAACCGGCTAACCGACACGGCGCGGTACTTAGCAATCTATCGTTCCAACGATACCTAAGTGACTCGCCGGAAGTTAACTCGCTTATAACTCGGTAAATACGCGTCCGAGAGAACTGGCGTCACGACACACGGTTTCGTATGCACAGTTTACCACGAATATAACGTTTAAAATCATCTAGGAACGATAGGAAAAAAGTTTACTCTTACCGCGAACCGGCTAACCGACACGGCGCGGTACTTAGCAATCTATCGTTCCAACGATACCTAAGTGACTCGCCGGAAGTTAACTCGCTTATAACTCGGTAAATACGCGTCCGAGAGAACTGGCGTCACGACACACGGTTTCGTATGCACAGTTTACCACGAATATAACGTTTAAAATCATCTAGGAACGATAGGAAAAAAGTTTACTCTTACCGCGAACCGGCTAACCGACACGGCGCGGTACTTGGCAATCTATCGTTCCAGCGATACCTAAGTGACTCGCCGGAAGTTAACTCGCTTATAACTCGGTAAATACGCGTCCGAGAGAACTGGCGTCACGACACACGGTTTCGTATGCACAGTTTACCACGAATATAACGTTTAAAATCATCTAGGAACGATAGGAAAAAAGTTTACTCTTACCGCGAACCGGCTAACCGACACGGCGCGGTACTTAGCAATCTATCGTTCCAACGATACCTAAGTGACTCGCCGGAAGTTAACTCGCTTATAACTCGGTAAATACGCGTCCGAGAGAACTGGCGTCACGACACACGGTTTCGTATGCACAGTTTACCACGAATATAACGTTTAAAATCATCTAGGAACGATAGAAAGAAAGTTTACTCTTACCGCGAACCGGCTAACCGACACGGCGCGGTACTTAGCAATCTATCGTTCCAGCGATACCTAAGTGACTCGCCGGAAGTTAACTCGCTTATAACTCGGTAAATACGCGTCCGAGAGAACTGGCGTCACGACACACGGTGTCGTATGCACAGTTTACCACGAATATAACGTTTAAAATCATCTAGGAACGATAGGAAAAAAGTTTACTCTTACCGCGAACCGGCTAACCGACACGGCGCGGTACTTAGCAATCTATCGTTCCAGCGATACCTAAGTGACTCGCCGGAAGTTAACTCGCTTATAACTCGGTAAATACGCGTCCGAGAGAACTGGCGTCACGACACACGGTTTCGTATGCACAGTTTACCACGAATATAACGTTTAAAATCATCTAGGAACGATAGGAAGAAAGTTTACTCTTACCGCGAACCGGCTAACCGACACGGCGCGGTACTTAGCAATCTATCGTTCCAGCGATACCTAAGTGACTCGCCGGAAGTTAACTCGCTTATAACTCGGTAAATACGCGTCCGAGAGAACTGGCGTCACGACACACGGTTTCGTATGCACAGTTTACCACGAATATAACGTTTAAAATCATCTAGGAACGATAGGAAAAAAGTTTACTCTTACCGCGAACCGGCTAACCGACACGGCGCGGTACTTAGCAATCTATCGTTCCAACGATACCTAAGTGACTCGCCGGAAGTTAACTCGCTTATAACTCGTTAAATACGCGTCCGAGAGAACTGGCGTCACGACACACGGTTTCGTATGCACAGTTTACCACGAATATAACGTTTAAAATCATCTAGGAACGATAGGAAAAAAGTTTACTCTTACCGCGAACCGGCTAACCGACACGGCGCGGTACTTAGCAATCTATCGTTCCAGCGATACCTAAGTGACTCGCCGGAAGTTAACTCGCTTATAACTCGGTAAATACGCGTCCGAGAGAACTGGCGTCACGACACACGGTTTCGTATGCACAGTTTACCACGAATATAACGTTTAAAATCATCTAGGAACGATAGGAAAAAAGTTTACTCTTACCGCGAACCGGCTAACCGACACGGCGCGGTACTTAGCAATCTATCGTTCCAACGATACCTAAGTGACTCGCCGGAAGTTAACTCGCTTATAACTCGGTAAATACGCGTCCGAGAGAACTGGCGTCACGACACACGGTTTCGTATGCACAGTTTACCACGAATATAACGTTTAAAATCATCTAGGAACGATAGGAAAAAAGTTTACTCTTACCGCGAACCGGCTAACCGACACGGCGCGGTACTTAGCAATCTATCGTTCCAACGATACCTAAGTGACTCGCCGGAAGTTAACTCGCTTATAACTCGGTAAATACGCGTCCGAGAGAACTGGCGTCACGACACACGGTTTCGTATGCACAGTTTACCACGAATATAACGTTTAAAATCATCTAGGAACGATAGGAAAAAAGTTTACTCTTACCGCGAACCGGCTAACCGACACGGCGCGGTACTTAGCAATCTATCGTTCCAACGATACCTAAGTGACTCGCCGGAAGTTAACTCGCTTATAACTCGGTAAATACGCGTCCGAGAGAACTGGCGTCACGACACACGGTTTCGTATGCACAGTTTACCACGAATATAACGTTTAAAATCATCTAGGAACGATAGGAAGAAAGTTTACTCTTACCGCGAACCGGCTAACCGACACGGCGCTGTACTTAGCAATCTATCGTTCCAGCGATACCTAAGTGACTCGCCGGAAGTTAACTCGCTTATAACTCGGTAAATACGCGTCCGAGAGAACTGGCGTCACGACACACGGTTTCGTATGCACAGTTTACCACGAATATAACGTTTAAAATCATCTAGGAACGATAGGAAAAAAGTTTACTCTTACCGCGAACCGGCTAACCGACACGGCGCGGTACTTAGCAATCTATCGTTCCAGCGATACCTAAGTGACTCGCCGGAAGTTAACTCGCTTATAACTCGGTAAATACGCGTCCGAGAGAACTGGCGTCACGACACACGGTTTCGTATGCACAGTTTACCACGAATATAACGTTTAAAATCATCTAGGAACGATAGGAAAAAAGTTTACTCTTACCGCGAACCGGCTAACCGACACGGCGCGGTACTTAGCAATCTATCGTTCCAACGATACCTAAGTGACTCGCCGGAAGTTAACTCGCTTATAACTCGGTAAATACGCGTCCGAGAGAACTGGCGTCACGACACACGGTTTCGTATGCACAGTTTACCACGAATATAACGTTTAAAATCATCTAGGAACGATAGGAAAAAAGTTTACTCTTACCGCGAACCGGCTAACCGACACGGCGCGGTACTTAGCAATCTATCGTTCCAACGATACCTAAGTGACTCGCCGGAAGTTAACTCGCTTATAACTCGGTAAATACGCGTCCGAGAGAACTGGCGTCACGACACACGGTTTCGTATGCACAGTTTACCACGAATATAACGTTTAAAATCATCTAGGAACGATAGGAAAAAAGTTTACTCTTACCGCGAACCGGCTAACCGACACGGCGCGGTACTTAGCAATCTATCGTTCCAACGATACCTAAGTGACTCGCCGGAAGTTAACTCGCTTATAACTCGGTAAATACGCGTCCGAGAGAACTGGCGTCACGACACACGGTTTCGTATGCACAGTTTACCACGAATATAACGTTTAAAATCATCTAGGAACGATAGGAAGAAAGTTTACTCTTACCGCGAACCGGCTAACCGACACGGCGCTGTACTTAGCAATCTATCGTTCCAGCGATACCTAAGTGACTCGCCGGAAGTTAACTCGCTTATAACTCGGTAAATACGCGTCCGAGAGAACTGGCGTCACGACACACGGTTTCGTATGCACAGTTTACCACGAATATAACGTTTAAAATCATCTAGGAACGATAGGAAAAAAGTTTACTCTTACCGCGAACCGGCTAACCGACACGGCGCGGTACTTAGCAATCTATCGTTCCAACGATACCTAAGTGACTCGCCGGAAGTTAACTCGCTTATAACTCGGTAAATACGCGTCCGAGAGAACTGGCGTCACGACACACGGTTTCGTATGCACAGTTTACCACGAATATAACGTTTAAAATCATCTAGGAACGATAGGAAGAAAGTTTACTCTTACCGCGAACCGGCTAACCGACACGGCGCTGTACTTAGCAATCTATCGTTCCAGCGATACCTAAGTGACTCGCCGGAAGTTAACTCGCTTATAACTCGGTAAATACGCGTCCGAGAGAACTGGCGTCACGACACACGGTTTCGTATGCACAGTTTACCACGAATATAACGTTTAAAATCATCTAGGAACGATAGGAAAAAAGTTTACTCTTACCGCGAACCGGCTAACCGACACGGCGCGGTACTTAGCAATCTATCGTTCCAGCGATACCTAAGTGACTCGCCGGAAGTTAACTCGCTTATAACTCGGGAAATACGCGTCCGAGAGAACTGGCGTCACGACACACGGTTTCGTATGCACAGTTTACCACGAATATAACGTTTAAAATCATCTAGGAACGATAGGAAAATTTTACTCTTACCGCGAACCGGCTAACCGACACGGCGCGGTACTTAGCAATCTATCGTTCCAACGATACCTAAGTGACTCGCCGGAAGTTAACTCGCTTATAACTCGGTAAATACGCGTCCGAGAGAACTGGCGTCACGACACACGGTTTCGTATGCACAGTTTACCACGAATATAACGTTTAAAATCATCTAGGAACGATAGGAAAAAAGTTTACTCTCACCGCGAACCGGCTAACCGACACGGCGCGGTACTTAGCAATCTATCGTTCCAACGATACCTAAGTGACTCGCCGGAAGTTAACTCGCTTATAACTCGGTAAATACGCGTCCGAGAGTACTGGCGTCACGACACACGGTTTCGTATGCACAGTTTACCACGAATATAACGTTTAAAATCATCTAGGAACGATAGGAAAAAAGTTTACTCTTACCGCGAACCGGCTAACCGACACGGCGCGGTACTTAGCAATCTATCGTTCCAACGATACCTAAGTGACTCGCCGGAAGTTAACTCGCTTATAACTCGGTAAATACGCGTCCGAGAGAACTGGCGTCACGACACACGGTTTCGTATGCACAGTTTACCACGAATATAACGTTTAAAATCATCTAGGAACGATAGGAAAAAAGTTTACTCTTACCGCGAACCGGCTAACCGACACGGCGCGGTACTTAGCAATCTATCGTTCCAGCGATACCTAAGTGACTCGCCGGAAGTTAACTCGCTTATAACTCGGTAAATACGCGTCCGAGAGAACTGGCGTCACGACACACGGTTTCGTATGCACAGTTTACCACGAATATAACGTTTAAAATCATCTAGGAACGATAGGAAAAAAGTTTACTCTTACCGCGAACCGGCTAACCGACACGGCGCGGTACTCAGCAATCTATCGTTCCAACGATACCTAAGTGACTCGCCGGAAGTTAACTCGCTTATAACTCGGTAAATACGCGTCCGAGAGAACTGGCGTCACGACACACGGTTTCGTATGCACAGTTTACCACGAATATAACGTTTAAAATCATCTAGGAACGATAGGAAAAAAGTTTACTCTTACCGCGAACCGGCTAACCGACACGGCGCGGTACTCAGCAATCTATCGTTCCAACGATACCTAAGTGACTCGCCGGAAGTTAACTCGCTTATAACTCGGTAAATACGCGTCCGAGAGAACTGGCGTCACGACACACGGTTTCGTATGCACAGTTTACCACGAATATAACGTTTAAAATCATCTAGGAACGATAGGAAAAAAGTTTACTCTTACCGCGAACCGGCTAACCGACACGGCGCGGTACTTAGCAATCTATCGTTCCAACGATACCTAAGTGACTCGCCGGAAGTTAACTCGCTTATAACTCGGTAAATACGCGTCCGAGAGAACTGGCGTCACGACACACGGTTTCGTATGCACAGTTTACCACGAATATAACGTTTAAAATCATCTAGGAACGATAGGAAGAAAGTTTACTCTTACCGCGAACCGGCTAACCGACACGGCGCTGTACTTAGCAATCTATCGTTCCAGCGATACCTAAGTGACTCGCCGGAAGTTAACTCGCTTATAACTCGGTAAATACGCGTCCGAGAGAACTGGCGTCACGACACACGGTTTCGTATGCACAGTTTACCACGAATATAACGTTTAAAATCATCTAGGAACGATAGGAAAAAAGTTTACTCTTACCGCGAACCGGCTAACCGACACGGCGCGGTACTTAGCTATCTATCGTTCCAAAGATACCTAAGTGACTCGCCGGAAGTTAACTCGCTTATAACTCGGTAAATACGCGTCCGAGAGAACTGGCGTCACGACACACGGTTTCGTATGCACAGTTTACCACGAATATAACGTTTAAAATCATCTAGGAACGATAGGAAGAAAGTTTACTCTTACCGCGAACCGGCTAACCGACACGGCGCTGTACTTAGCAATCTATCGTTCCAGCGATACCTAAGTGACTCGCCGGAAGTTAACTCGCTTATAACTCGGTAAATACGCGTCCGAGAGAACTGGCGTCACGACACACGGTTTCGTATGCACAGTTTACCACGAATATAACGTTTAAAATCATCTAGGAACGATAGGAAAAAAGTTTACTCTTACCGCGAACCGGCTAACCGACACGGCGCGGTACTTAGCAATCTATCGTTCCAGCGATACCTAAGTGACTCGCCGGAAGTTAACTCGCTTATAACTCGGGAAATACGCGTCCGAGAGAACTGGCGTCACGACACACGGTTTCGTATGCACAGTTTACCACGAATATAACGTTTAAAATCATCTAGGAACGATAGGAAAATTTTACTCTTACCGCGAACCGGCTAACCGACACGGCGCGGTACTTAGCAATCTATCGTTCCAACGATACCTAAGTGACTCGCCGGAAGTTAACTCGCTTATAACTCGGTAAATACGCGTCCGAGAGAACTGGCGTCACGACACACGGTTTCGTATGCACAGTTTACCACGAATATAACGTTTAAAATCATCTAGGAACGATAGGAAAAAAGTTTACTCTCACCGCGAACCGGCTAACCGACACGGCGCGGTACTTAGCAATCTATCGTTCCAACGATACCTAAGTGACTCGCCGGAAGTTAACTCGCTTATAACTCGGTAAATACGCGTCCGAGAGTACTGGCGTCACGACACACGGTTTCGTATGCACAGTTTACCACGAATATAACGTTTAAAATCATCTAGGAACGATAGGAAAAAAGTTTACTCTTACCGCGAACCGGCTAACCGACACGGCGCGGTACTTAGCAATCTATCGTTCCAACGATACCTAAGTGACTCGCCGGAAGTTAACTCGCTTATAACTCGGTAAATACGCGTCCGAGAGAACTGGCGTCACGACACACGGTTTCGTATGCACAGTTTACCACGAATATAACGTTTAAAATCATCTAGGAACGATAGGAAAAAAGTTTACTCTTACCGCGAACCGGCTAACCGACACGGCGCGGTACTTAGCAATCTATCGTTCCAGCGATACCTAAGTGACTCGCCGGAAGTTAACTCGCTTATAACTCGGTAAATACGCGTCCGAGAGAACTGGCGTCACGACACACGGTTTCGTATGCACAGTTTACCACGAATATAACGTTTAAAATCATCTAGGAACGATAGGAAAAAAGTTTACTCTTACCGCGAACCGGCTAACCGACACGGCGCGGTACTCAGCAATCTATCGTTCCAGCGATACCTAAGTGACTCGCCGGAAGTTAACTCGCTTATAACTCGGTAAATACGCGTCCGAGAGAACTGGCGTCACGACACACGGTTTCGTATGCACAGTTTACCACGAATATAACGTTTAAAATCATCTAGGAACGATAGGAAAAAAGTTTACTCTTACCGCGAACCGGCTAACCGACACGGCGCGGTACTCAGCAATCTATCGTTCCAACGATACCTAAGTGACTCGCCGGAAGTTAACTCGCTTATAACTCGGTAAATACGCGTCCGAGAGAACTGGCGTCACGACACACGGTTTCGTATGCACAGTTTACCACGAATATAACGTTTAAAATCATCTAGGAACGATAGGAAAAAAGTTTACTCTTACCGCGAACCGGCTAACCGACACGGCGCGGTACTTAGCAATCTATCGTTCCAGCGATACCTAAGTGACTCGCCGGAAGTTAACTCGCTTATAACTCGGTAAATACGCGTCCGAGAGAACTGGCGTCACGACACACGGTTTCGTATGCACAGTTTACCACGAATATAACGTTTAAAATCATCTAGGAACGATAGGAAAAAAGTTTACTCTTACCGCGAACCGGCTAACCGACACGGCGCGGTACTTAGCAATCTATCGTTCCAACGATACCTAAGTGACTCGCCGGAAGTTAACTCGCTTATAACTCGGTAAATACGCGTCCGAGAGAACTGGCGTCACGACACACGGTTTCGTATGCACAGTTTACCACGAATATAACGTTTAAAATCATCTAGGAACGGTAGGAAGAAAGTTTACTCTTACCGCGAACCGGCTAACCGACACGGCGCGGTACTTAGCAATCTATCCTTCCAGCGATACCTAAGTGACTCGCCGGAAGTTAACTCGCTTATAACTCGGTAAATACGCGTCCGAGAGAACTGGCGTCACGACACACGGTTTCGTATGCACAGTTTACCACGAATATAACGTTTAAAATCATCTAGGAACGATAGGAAAAAAGTTTACTCTTACCGCGAACCGGCTAACCGACACGGCGCGGTACTTAGCAATCTATCGTTCCAGCGATACCTAAGTGACTCGCCGGAAGTTAACTCGCTTATAACTCGGTAAATACGCGTCCGAGAGAACTGGCGTCACGACACACGGTTTCGTATGCACAGTTTACCACGAATATAACGTTTAAAATCATCTAGGAACGATAGGAAAAAAGTTTACTCTTACCGCGAACCGGCTAACCGACACGGCGCGGTACTTAGCAATCTATCGTTCCAACGATACCTAAGTGACTCGCCGGAAGTTAACTCGCTTATAACTCGGTAAATACGCGTCCGAGAGAACTGGCGTCACGACACACGGTTTCGTATGCACAGTTTACCACGAATATAACGTTTAAAATCATCTAGGAACGATAGGAAAAAAGTTTACTCTTACCGCGAACCGGCTAACCGACACGGCGCGGTACTTAGCAATCTATCGTTCCAGCGATACCTAAGCGACTCGCCGGAAGTTAACTCGCTTATAACTCGGTAAATACGCGTCCGAGAGAACTGGCGTCACGACACACGGTTTCGTATGCACAGTTTACCACGAATATAACGTTTAAAATCATCTAGGAACGATAGGAAAAAAGTTTACTCTTACCGCGAACCGGCTAACCGACACGGCGCGGTACTTAGCAATCTATCGTTCCAACGATACCTAAGTGACTCGCCGGAAGTTAACTCGCTTATAACTCGGTAAATACGCGTCCGAGAGAACTGGCGTCACGACACACGGTTTCGTATGCACAGTTTACCACGAATATAACGTTTAAAATCATCTAGGAACGATAGGAAAAAAGTTTACTCTTACCGCGAACCGGCTAACCGACACGGCGCGGTACTTAGCAACCTATCGTTCCAGCGATACCTAAGAGACTCGCCGGAAGTTAACTCGCTTATAACTCGGTAAATACGCGTCCGAGAGAACTGGCGTCACGACACACGGTTTCGTATGCACAGTTTACCACGAATATAACGTTTAAAATCATCTAGGAACGATAGGAAGAAAGTTTACTCTTACCGCGAACCGGCTAACCGACACGGCGCGGTACTTAGCAATCTATCCTTCCAGCGATACCTAAGTGACTCGCCGGAAGTTAACTCGCTTATAACTCGGTAAATACGCGTCCGAGAGAACTGGCGTCACGACACACGGTTTCGTATGCACAGTTTACCACGAATATAACGTTTAAAATCATCTAGGAACGATAGGAAAAAAGTTTACTCTTACCGCGAACCGGCTAACCGACACGGCGCGGTACTTAGCAATCTATCGTTCCAACGATACCTAAGTGACTCGCCGGAAGTTAACTCGCTTATAACTCGGTAAATACGCGTCCGAGAGAACTGGCGTCACGACACACGGTTTCGTATGCACAGTTTACCACGAATATAACGTTTAAAATCATCTAGGAACGATAGGAAAAAAGTTTACTCTTACCGCGAACCGGCTAACCGACACGGCGCGGTACTTAGCAATCTATCGTTCCAGCGATACCTAAGTGACTCGCCGGAAGTTAACTCGCTTATAACTCGGTAAATACGCGTCCGAGAGAACTGGCGTCACGACACACGGTTTCGTATGCACAGTTTACCACGAATATAACGTTTAAAATCATCTAGGAACGATAGGAAAAAAGTTTACTCTTACCGCGAACCGGCTAACCGACACGGCGCGGTACTTAGCAATCTAACGTTTCAACGATACCTAAGTGACTCGCCGGAAGTTAACTCGCTTATAACTCGGTAAATACGCGTCCGAGAGAACTGGCGTCACGACACACGGTTTCGTATGCACAGTTTACCACGAATATAACGTTTAAAATCATCTAGGAACGATAGGAAAAAAGTTTACTCTTACCGCGAACCGGCTAACCGACACGGCGCGGTACTTAGCAATCTATCGTTCCAACGATACCTAAGTGACTCGCCGGAAGTTAACTCGCTTATAACTCGGTAAATACGCGTCCGAGAGAACTGGCGTCACGACACACGGTTTCGTATGCACAGTTTACCACGAATATAACGTTTAAAATCATCTAGGAACGATAGGAAAAAAGTTTACTCTTACCGCGAACCGGCTAACCGACACGGTGCGGTACTTAGCAATCTATCGTTCCAACGATACCTAAGTGACTCGCCGGAAGTTAACTCGCTTATAACTCGGTAAATACGCGTCCGAGAGAACTGGCGTCACGACACACGGTTTCGTATGCACAGTTTACCACGAATATAACGTTTAAAATCATCTAGGAACGATAGGAAGAAAGTTTACTCTTACCGCGAACCGGCTAACCGACACGGCGCTGTACTTAGCAATCTATCGTTCCAGCGATACCTAAGTGACTCGCCGGAAGTTAACTCGCTTATAACTCGGTAAATACGCGTCCGAGAGAACTGGCGTCACGACACACGGTTTCGTATGCACAGTTTACCACGAATATAACGTTTAAAATCATCTAGGAACGATAGGAAAAAAGTTTACTCTTACCGCGAACCGGCTAACCGACACGGCGCGGTACTTAGCAATCTATCGTTCCAGCGATACCTAAGTGACTCGCCGGAAGTTAACTCGCTTATAACTCGGTAAATACGCGTCCGAGAGAACTGGCGTCACGACACACGGTTTCGTATGCACAGTTTACCACGAATATAACGTTTAAAATCATCTAGGAACGATAGGAAAAAAGTTTACTCTTACCGCGAACCGGCTAACCGACACGGCGCGGTACTCAGCAATCTATCGTTCCAACGATACCTAAGTGACTCGCCGGAAGTTAACTCGCTTATAACTCGGTAAATACGCGTCCGAGAGAACTGGCGTCACGACACACGGTTTCGTATGCACAGTTTACCACGAATATAACGTTTAAAATCATCTAGGAACGATAGGAAAAAAGTTTACTCTTACCGCGAACCGGCTAACCGACACGGCGCGGTACTCAGCAATCTATCGTTCCAACGATACCTAAGTGACTCGCCGGAAGTTAACTCGCTTATAACTCGGTAAATACGCGTCCGAGAGAACTGGCGTCACGACACACGGTTTCGTATGCACAGTTTACCACGAATATAACGTTTAAAATCATCTAGGAACGATAGGAAAAAAGTTTACTCTTACCGCGAACCGGCTAACCGACACGGCGCGGTACTTAGCAATCTATCGTTCCAGCGATACCTAAGTGACTCGCCGGAAGTTAACTCGCTTATAACTCGGTAAATACGCGTCCGAGAGAACTGGCGTCACGACACACGGTTTCGTATGCACAGTTTACCACGAATATAACGTTTAAAATCATCTAGGAACGATAGGAAAAAAGTTTACTCTTACCGCGAACCGGCTAACCGACACGGCGCGGTACTTAGCAATCTATCGTTCCAACGATACCTAAGTGACTCGCCGGAAGTTAACTCGCTTATAACTCGGTAAATACGCGTCCGAGAGAACTGGCGTCACGACACACGGTTTCGTATGCACAGTTTACCACGAATATAACGTTTAAAATCATCTAGGAACGGTAGGAAGAAAGTTTACTCTTACCGCGAACCGGCTAACCGACACGGCGCGGTACTTAGCAATCTATCCTTCCAGCGATACCTAAGTGACTCGCCGGAAGTTAACTCGCTTATAACTCGGTAAATACGCGTCCGAGAGAACTGGCGTCACGACACACGGTTTCGTATGCACAGTTTACCACGAATATAACGTTTAAAATCATCTAGGAACGATAGGAAAAAAGTTTACTCTTACCGCGAACCGGCTAACCGACACGGCGCGGTACTTAGCAATCTATCGTTCCAGCGATACCTAAGTGACTCGCCGGAAGTTAACTCGCTTATAACTCGGTAAATACGCGTCCGAGAGAACTGGCGTCACGACACACGGTTTCGTATGCACAGTTTACCACGAATATAACGTTTAAAATCATCTAGGAACGATAGGAAAAAAGTTTACTCTTACCGCGAACCGGCTAACCGACACGGCGCGGTACTTAGCAATCTATCGTTCCAACGATACCTAAGTGACTCGCCGGAAGTTAACTCGCTTATAACTCGGTAAATACGCGTCCGAGAGAACTGGCGTCACGACACACGGTTTCGTATGCACAGTTTACCACGAATATAACGTTTAAAATCATCTAGGAACGATAGGAAAATTTTACTCTTACCGCGAACCGTCTAACCGACACGGCGCGGTACTTAGCAATCTATCGTTCCAACGATACCTAAGTGACTCGCCGGAAGTTAACTCGCTTATAACTCGGTAAATACGCGTCCGAGAGAACTGGCGTCACGACACACGGTTTCGTATGCACAGTTTACCACGAATATAACGTTTAAAATCATCTAGGAACGATAGGAAAAAAGTTTACTCTTACCGCGAACCGGCTAACCGACACGGCGCGGTACTTAGCAATCTATCGTTCCAACGATACCTAAGTGACTCGCCGGAAGTTAACTCGCTTATAACTCGGTAAATACGCGTCCGAGAGAACTGGCGTCACGACACACGGTTTCGTATGCACAGTTTACCACGAATATAACGTTTAAAATCATCTAGGAACGATAGGAAAAAAGTTTACTCTTACCGCGAACCGGCTAACCGACACGGCGCGGTACTTAGCAATCTATCGTTCCAGCGATACCTAAGTGACTCGCCGGAAGTTAACTCGCTTATAACTCGGTAAATACGCGTCCGAGAGAACTGGCGTCACGACACACGGTTTCGTATGCACAGTTTACCACGAATATAACGTTTAAAATCATCTAGGAACGATAGGAAAAAAGTTTACTCTTACCGCGAACCGGCTAACCGACACGGCGCGGTACTCAGCAATCTATCGTTCCAACGATACCTAAGTGACTCGCCGGAAGTTAACTCGCTTATAACTCGGTAAATACGCGTCCGAGAGAACTGGCGTCACGACACACGGTTTCGTATGCACAGTTTACCACGAATATAACGTTTAAAATCATCTAGGAACGATAGGAAAAAAGTTTACTCTTACCGCGAACCGGCTAACCGACACGGCGCGGTACTCAGCAATCTATCGTTCCAACGATACCTAAGTGACTCGCCGGAAGTTAACTCGCTTATAACTCGGTAAATACGCGTCCGAGAGAACTGGCGTCACGACACACGGTTTCGTATGCACAGTTTACCACGAATATAACGTTTAAAATCATCTAGGAACGATAGGAAAAAAGTTTACTCTTACCGCGAACCGGCTAACCGACACGGCGCGGTACTTAGCAATCTATCGTTCCAGCGATACCTAAGTGACTCGCCGGAAGTTAACTCGCTTATAACTCGGTAAATACGCGTCCGAGAGAACTGGCGTCACGACACACGGTTTCGTATGCACAGTTTACCACGAATATAACGTTTAAAATCATCTAGGAACGATAGGAAAAAAGTTTACTCTTACCGCGAACCGGCTAACCGACACGGCGCGGTACTTAGCAATCTATCGTTCCAACGATACCTAAGTGACTCGCCGGAAGTTAACTCGCTTATAACTCGGTAAATACGCGTCCGAGAGAACTGGCGTCACGACACACGGTTTCGTATGCACAGTTTACCACGAATATAACGTTTAAAATCATCTAGGAACGGTAGGAAGAAAGTTTACTCTTACCGCGAACCGGCTAACCGACACGGCGCGGTACTTAGCAATCTATCCTTCCAGCGATACCTAAGTGACTCGCCGGAAGTTAACTCGCTTATAACTCGGTAAATACGCGTCCGAGAGAACTGGCGTCACGACACACGGTTTCGTATGCACAGTTTACCACGAATATAACGTTTAAAATCATCTAGGAACGATAGGAAAAAAGTTTACTCTTACCGCGAACCGGCTAACCGACACGGCGCGGTACTTAGCAATCTATCGTTCCAGCGATACCTAAGTGACTCGCCGGAAGTTAACTCGCTTATAACTCGGTAAATACGCGTCCGAGAGAACTGGCGTCACGACACACGGTTTCGTATGCACAGTTTACCACGAATATAACGTTTAAAATCATCTAGGAACGATAGGAAAAAAGTTTACTCTTACCGCGAACCGGCTAACCGACACGGCGCGGTACTTAGCAATCTATCGTTCCAACGATACCTAAGTGACTCGCCGGAAGTTAACTCGCTTATAACTCGGTAAATACGCGTCCGAGAGAACTGGCGTCACGACACACGGTTTCGTATGCACAGTTTACCACGAATATAACGTTTAAAATCATCTAGGAACGATAGGAAAATTTTACTCTTACCGCGAACCGGCTAACCGACACGGCGCGGTACTTAGCAATCTATCGTTCCAACGATACCTAAGTGACTCGCCGGAAGTTAACTCGCTTATAACTCGGTAAATACGCGTCCGAGAGAACTGGCGTCACGACACACGGTTTCGTATGCACAGTTTACCACGAATATAACGTTTAAAATCATCTAGGAACGATAGGAAAAAAGTTTACTCTTACCGCGAACCGGCTAACCGACACGGCGCGGTACTTAGCAATCTATCGTTCCAACGATACCTAAGTGACTCGCCGGAAGTTAACTCGCTTATAACTCGGTAAATACGCGTCCGAGAGAACTGGCGTCACGACACACGGTTTCGTATGCACAGTTTACCACGAATATAACGTTTAAAATCATCTAGGAACGATAGGAAAAAAGTTTACTCTTACCGCGAACCGGCTAACCGACACGGCGCGGTACTTAGCAATCTATCGTTCCAGCGATACCTAAGTGACTCGCCGGAAGTTAACTCGCTTATAACTCGGTAAATACGCGTCCGAGAGAACTGGCGTCACGACACACGGTTTCGTATGCACAGTTTACCACGAATATAACGTTTAAAATCATCTAGGAACGATAGGAAAAAAGTTTACTCTCACCGCGAACCGGCTAACCGACACGGCGCGGTACTTAGCAATCTATCGTTCCAACGATACCTAAGTGACTCGCCGGAAGTTAACTCGCTTATAACTCGGTAAATACGCGTCCGAGAGAACTGGCGTCACGACACACGGTTTCGTATGCACAGTTTACCACGAATATAACGTTTAAAATCATCTAGGAACGATAGGAAGAAAGTTTACTCTTACCGCGAACCGGCTAACCGACACGGCGCGGTACTTAGCAATCTATGCTTCCAGCGATACCTAAGTGACTCGCCGGAAGTTAACTCGCTTATAACTCGGTAAATACGCGTCCGAGAGAACTGGCGTCACGACACACGGTTTCGTATGCACAGTTTACCACGAATATAACGTTTAAAATCATCTAGGAACGATAGGAAAAAAGTTTACTCTTACCGCGAACCGGCTAACCGACACGGCGCGGTACTTAGCTATCTATCGTTCCAGCGATACCTAAGTGACTCGCCGGAAGTTAACTCGCTTATAACTCGGTAAATACGCGTCCGAGAGAACTGGCGTCACGACACACGGTTTCGTATGCACAGTTTACCACGAATATAACGTTTAAAATCATCTAGGAACGATAGGAAAAAAGTTTACTCTTACCGCGAACCGGCTAACCGACACGGCGCGGTACTTAGCAATCTATCGTTCCAACGATACATAAGTGACTCGCCGGAAGTTAACTCGCTTATAACTCGGTAAATACGCGTCCGAGAGAACTGGCGTCACGACACACGGTTTCGTATGCACAGTTTACCACGAATATAACGTTTAAAATCATCTAGGAACGATAGGAAAAAAGTTTACTCTTACCGCGAACCGGCTAACCGACACGGCGCGGTACTTCGCAATCTATCCTTCCAGCGATACCTAAGTGACTCGCCGGAAGTTAACTCGCTTATAACTCGGTAAATACGCGTCCGAGAGAACTGGCGTCACGACACACGGTTTCGTATGCACAGTTTACCACGAATATAACGTTTAAAATCATCTAGGAACGATAGGAAAAAAGTTTACTCTTACCGCGAACCGGCTAACCGACACGGCGCGGTACTTAGCAATCTATCGTTCCAGCGATACCTAAGTGACTCGCCGGAAGTTAACTCGCTTATAACTCGGTAAATACGCGTCCGAGAGAACTGGCGTCACGACACACGGTTTCGTATGCACAGTTTACCACGAATATAACGTTTAAAATCATCTAGGAACGATAGGAAAAAAGTTTACTCTTACCGCGAACCGGCTAACCGACACGGCGCGGTACTTAGCAATCTATCGTTCCAACGATACCTAAGTGACTCGCCGGAAGTTAACTCGCTTATAACTCGGTAAATACGCGTCCGAGAGAACTGGCGTCACGACACACGGTTTCGTATGCACAGTTTACCACGAATATAACGTTTAAAATCATCTAGGAACGATAGGAAAAAAGTTTACTCTTACCGCGAACCGGCTAACCGACACGGCGCGGTACTTAGCAATCTATCGTTCCAGCGATACCTAAGTGACTCGCCGGAAGTTAACTCGCTTATAACTCGGTAAATACGCGTCCGAGAGAACTGGCGTCACGACACACGGTTTCGTATGCACAGTTTACCACGAATATAACGTTTAAAATCATCTAGGAACGATAGGAAAAAAGTTTACTCTTACCGCGAACCGGCTAACCGACACGACGCGGTACTTAGCAATCTATCGTTCCAACGATACCTAAGTGACTCGCCGGAAGTTAACTCGCTTATAACTCGGTAAATACGCGTCCGAGAGAACTGGCGTCACGACACACGGTTTCGTATGCACAGTTTACCACGAATATAACGTTTAAAATCATCTAGGAACGATAGGAAGAAAGTTTACTCTTACCGCGAACCGGCTAACCGACACGGCGCTGTACTTAGCAATCTATCGTTCCAGCGATACCTAAATGACTCGCCGGAAGTTAACTCGCTTATAACTCGGTAAATACGCGTCCGAGAGAACTGGCGTCACGACACACGGTTTCGTATGCACAGTTTACCACGAATATAACGTTTAAAATCATCTAGGAACGATAGGAAAAAAGTTTACTCTTACCGCGAACCGGCTAACCGACACGGCGCGGTACTTAGCAATCTATCGTTCCAGCGATACCTAAGTGACTCGCCGGAAGTTAACTCGCTTATAACTCGGGAAATACGCGTCCGAGAGAACTGGCGTCACGACACACGGTTTCGTATGCACAGTTTACCACGAATATAACGTTTAAAATCATCTAGGAACGATAGGAAAATTTTACTCTTACCGCGAACCGGCTAACCGACACGGCGCGGTACTTAGCAATCTATCGTTCCAACGATACCTAAGTGACTCGCCGGAAGTTAACTCGCTTATAACTCGGTAAATACGCGTCCGAGAGAACTGGCGTCACGACACACGGTTTCGTATGCACAGTTTACCACGAATATAACGTTTAAAATCATCTAGGAACGATAGGAAAAAAGTTTACTCTTACCGCGAACCGGCTAACCGACACGGCGCGGTACTTAGCAATCTATCGTTCCAACGATACCTAAGTGACTCGCCGGAAGTTAACTCGCTTATAACTCGGTAAATACGCGTCCGAGAGAACTGGCGTCACGACACACGGTTTCGTATGCACAGTTTACCACGAATATAACGTTTAAAATCATCTAGGAACGATAGGAAAAAAGTTTACTCTTACCGCGAACCGGCTAACCGACACGGCGCGGTACTTAGCAATCTATCGTTCCAGCGATACCTAAGTGACTCGCCGGAAGTTAACTCGCTTATAACTCGGTAAATACGCGTCCGAGAGAACTGGCGTCACGACACACGGTTTCGTATGCACAGTTTACCACGAATATAACGTTTAAAATCATCTAGGAACGATAGGAAAAAAGTTTACTCTTACCGCGAACCGGCTAACCGACACGGCGCGGTACTTAGCAATCTATCGTTCCAACGATACCTAAGTGACTCGCCGGAAGTTAACTCGCTTATAACTCGGTAAATACGCGTCCGAGAGAACTGGCGTCACGACACACGGTTTCGTATGCACAGTTTACCACGAATATAACGTTTAAAATCATCTAGGAACGATAGGAAAAAAGTTTACTCTTACCGCGAACCGGCTAACCGACACGGCGCGGTACTTAGCAATCTATCGTTCCAGCGATACCTAAGTGACTCGCCGGAAGTTAACTCGCTTATAACTCGGTAAATACGCGTCCGAGAGAACTGGCGTCACGACACACGGTTTCGTATGCACAGTTTACCACGAATATAACGTTTAAAATCATCTAGGAACGATAGGAAAAAAGTTTACTCTTACCGCGAACCGGCTAACCGACACGGCGCGGTACTTAGCAATCTATCGTTCCAACGATACCTAAGTGACTCGCCGGAAGTTAACTCGCTTATAACTCGGTAAATACGCGTCCGAGAGAACTGGCGTCACGACACACGGTTTCGTATGCACAGTTTACCACGAATATAACGTTTAAAATCATCTAGGAACGATAGGAAGAAAGTTTACTCTTACCGCGAACCGGCTAACCGACACGGCGCGGTACTTAGCAATCTATCCTTCCAGCGATACCTAAGTGACTCGCCGGAAGTTAACTCGCTTATAACTCGGTAAATACGCGTCCGAGAGAACTGGCGTCACGACACACGGTTTCGTATGCACAGTTTACCACGAATATAACGTTTAAAATCATCTAGGAACGATAGGAAAAAAGTTTACTCTTACCGCGAACCGGCTAACCGACACGGCGCGGTACTTAGCAATCTATCGTTCCAGCGATACCTAAGTGACTCGCCGGAAGTTTACTCGCTTATAACTCGGTAAATACGCGTCCGAGAGAACTGGCGTCACGACACACGGTTTCGTATGCACAGTTTACCACGAATATAACGTTTAAAATCATCTAGGAACGATAGGGAAAAAGTTTACTCTTACCGCGAACCGGCTAACCGACACGGCGCGGTACTTAGCAATCTATCGTTCCAACGATACCTAAGTGACTCGCCGGAAGTTAACTCGCTTATAACTCGGTAAATACGCGTCCGAGAGAACTGGCGTCACGACACACGGTTTCGTATGCACAGTTTACCACGAATATAACGTTTAAAATCATCTAGGAACGATAGGAAAAAAGTTTACTCTTACCGCGAACCGGCTAACCGACACGGCGCGGTACTTAGCAATCTATCGTTCCAACGATACCTAAGTGACTCGCCGGAAGTTAACTCGCTTATAACTCGGTAAATACGCGTCCGAGAGAACTGGCGTCACGACACACGGTTTCGTATGCACAGTTTACCACGAATATAACGTTTAAAATCATCTAGGAACGATAGGAAAAAAGTTTACTCTTACCGCGAACCGGCTAACCGACACGGCGCGGTACTTAGCAATCTATCGTTCCAGCGATACCTAAGTGACTCGCCGGAAGTTAACTCGCTTATAACTCGGTAAATACGCGTCCGAGAGAACTGGCGTCACGACACACGGTTTCGTATGCACAGTTTACCACGAATATAACGTTTAAAATCATCTAGGAACGATAGGAAAAAAGTTTACTCTTACCGCGAACTGGCTAACCGACACGGCGCGGTACTTAGCAATCTATCGTTCCAACGATACCTAAGTGACTCGCCGGAAGTTAACTCGCTTATAACTCGGTAAATACGCGTCCGAGAGAACTGGCGTCACGACACACGGTTTCGTATGCACAGTTTACCACGAATATAACGTTTAAAATCATCTAGGAACGATAGGAAAAAAGTTTACTCTTACCGCGAACCGGCTAACCGACACGGCGCGGTACTTAGCAATCTATCGTTCCAACGATACCTAAGTGACTCGCCGGAAGTTAACTCGCTTATAACTCGGTAAATACGCGTCCGAGAGAACTGGCGTCACGACACACGGTTTCGTATGCACAGTTTACCACGAATATAACGTTTAAAATCATCTAGGAACGATAGGAAAAAAGTTTACTCTTACCGCGAACCGGCTAACCGACACGGCGCGGTACTTAGCAATCTATCGTTCCAACGATACCTAAGTGACTCGCCGGAAGTTAACTCGCTTATAACTCGGTAAATACGCGTCCGAGAGAACTGGCGTCACGACACACGGTTTCGTATGCACAGTTTACCACGAATATAACGTTTAAAATCATCTAGGAACGATAGGAAAAAAGTTTACTCTTACCGCGAACCGGCTAACCGACACGGCGCGGTACTTAGCAATCTATCGTTCCAACGATACCTAAGTGACTCGCCGGAAGTTAACTCGCTTATAACTCGGTAAATACGCGTCCGAGAGAACTGGCGTCACGACACACGGTTTCGTATGCACAGTTTACCACGAATATAACGTTTAAAATCATCTAGGAACGATAGGAAAAAAGTTTACTCTTACCGCGAACCGGCTAACCGACACGGCGCGGTACTTAGCAATCTATCGTTCCAGCGATACCTAAGTGACTCGCCGGAAGTTAACTCGCTTATAACTCGGTAAATACGCGTCCGAGAGAACTGGCGTCACGACACACGGTTTCGTATGCACAGTTTACCACGAATATAACGTTTAAAATCATCTAGGAACGATAGGAAAAAAGTTTACTCTTACCGCGAACCGGCTAACCGACACGGCGCGGTACTTAGCAATCTATCGTTCCAACGATACATAAGTGACTCGCCGGAAGTTAACTCGCTTATAACTCGGTAAATACGCGTCCGAGAGAACTGGCGTCACGACACACGGTTTCGTATGCACAGTTTACCACGAATATAACGTTTAAAATCATCTAGGAACGATAGGAAGAAAGTTTACTCTTACCGCGAACCGGCTAACCGACACGGCGCGGTACTTCGCAATCTATCCTTCCAGCGATACCTAAGTGACTCGCCGGAAGTTAACTCGCTTATAACTCGGTAAATACGCGTCCGAGAGAACTGGCGTCACGACACACGGTTTCGTATGCACAGTTTACCACGAATATAACGTTTAAAATCATCTAGGAACGATAGGAAAAAAGTTTACTCTTACCGCGAACCGGCTAACCGACACGGCGCGGTACTTAGCAATCTATCGTTCCAGCGATACCTAAGTGACTCGCCGGAAGTTAACTCGCTTATAACTCGGTAAATACGCGTCCGAGAGAACTGGCGTCACGACACACGGTTTCGTATGCACAGTTTACCACGAATATAACGTTTAAAATCATCTAGGAACGATAGGAAAAAAGTTTACTCTTACCGCGAACCGGCTAACCGACACGGCGCGGTACTTAGCAATCTATCGTTCCAACGATACCTAAGTGACTCGCCGGAAGTTAACTCGCTTATAACTCGGTAAATACGCGTCCGAGAGAACTGGCGTCACGACACACGGTTTCGTATGCACAGTTTACCACGAATATAACGTTTAAAATCATCTAGGAACGATAGGAAAAAAGTTTACTCTTACCGCGAACCGGCTAACCGACACGGCGCGGTACTTAGCAATCTATCGTTCCAACGATACCTAAGTGACTCGCCGGAAGTTAACTCGCTTATAACTCGGTAAATACGCGTCCGAGAGAACTGGCGTCACGACACACGGTTTCGTATGCACAGTTTACCACGAATATAACGTTTAAAATCATCTAGGAACGATAGGAAAAAAGTTTACTCTTACCGCGAACCGGCTAACCGACACGGCGCGGTACTTAGCAATCTATCGTTCCAACGATACCTAAGTGACTCGCCGGAAGTTAACTCGCTTATAACTCGGTAAATACGCGTCCGAGAGAACTGGCGTCACGACACACGGTTTCGTATGCACAGTTTACCACGAATATAACGTTTAAAATCATCTAGGAACGATAGGAAGAAAGTTTACTCTTACCGCGAACCGGCTAACCGACACGGCGCGGTACTTAGCAATCTATCGTTCCAGCGATACCTAAGTGACTCGCCGGAAGTTAACTCGCTTATAACTCGGTAAATACGCGTCCGAGAGAACTGGCGTCACGACACACGGTTTCGTATGCACAGTTTACCACGAATATAACGTTTAAAATCATCTAGGAACGATAGGAAAAAAGTTTACTCTTACCGCGAACCGGCTAACCGACACGGCGCGGTACTTAGCAATCTATCGTTCCAACGATACCTAAGTGACTCGCCGGAAGTTAACTCGCTTATAGCTCGGTAAATACGCGTCCGAGAGAACTGGCGTCACGACACACGGTTTCGTATGCACAGTTTACCACGAATATAACGTTTAAAATCATCTAGGAACGATAGGAAAAAAGTTTACTCTTACCGCGAACCGGCTAACCGACACGGCGCGGTACTTAGCAATCTATCGTTCCAGCGATACCTAAGTGACTCGCCGGAAGTTAACTCGCTTATAACTCGGTAAATACGCGTCCGAGAGAACTGGCGTCACGACACACGGTTTCGTATGCACAGTTTACCACGAATATAACGTTTAAAATCATCTAGGAACGATAGGAAAAAAGTTTACTCTCACCGCGAACCGGCTAACCGACACGGCGCGGTACTTAGCAATCTATCGTTCCAACGATACCTAAGTGACTCGCCGGAAGTTAACTCGCTTATAACTCGGTAAATACGCGTCCGAGAGAACTGGCGTCACGACACACGGTTTCGCATGCACAGTTTACCACGAATATAACGTTTAAAATCATCTAGGAACGATAGGAAAAATGTTTACTCTTACCGGTGCGACGGGCGAACCGGCTAAGCGACACGGCTCGGTACTTAGCAATCTATCGTTCCAGCGATACCTAAGTGACTCGCCGGAAGTTAACTCGCTTATAACTCGGTAAATACGCGTCCGAGAGAACTGGCGTCACGACACACGGTTTCGTATGCACAGTTTACCACGAATATAACGTTTAAAATCATCTAGGAACGATAGGAAAAAAGTTTACTCTTACCGCGAACCGGCTAACCGACACGGCGCGGTACTTAGCAATCTATCGTTCCAGCGATATCTAAGTGACTCGCCGGAAGTTAACTCGCTTATAACTCGGTAAATACGCGTCCGAGAGAACTGGCGTCACGACACACGGTTTCGTATGCACAGTTTACCACGAATATAACGTTTAAAATCATCTAGGAACGATAGGAAAAAAGTTTACTCTTACCGCGAACCGGCTAACCGACACGGCGCGGTACTTAGCAATCTATCGTTCCAGCGATACCTAAGTGACTCGCCGGAAGTTAACTCGCTTATAACTCGGTAAATACGCGTCCGAGAGAACTGGCGTCACGACACACGGTTTCGTATGCACAGTTTACCACGAATATAACGTTTAAAATCATCTAGGAACGATAGGAAAAAAGTTTACTCTTACCGCGAACCGGCTAACCGACACGGCGCGGTACTTAGCAATCTATCGTTCCAGCGATACCTAAGTGACTCGCCGGAAGTTAACTCGCTTATAACTCGGTAAATACGCGTCCGAGAGAACTGGCGTCACGACACACGGTTTCGTATGCACAGTTTACCACGAATATAACGTTTAAAATCATCTAGGAACGATAGGAAAAAAGTTTACTCTTACCGCGAACCGGCTAACCGACACGACGCGGTACTTAGCAATCTATCGTTCCAACGATACCTAAGTGACTCGCCGGAAGTTAACTCGCTTATAACTCGGTAAATACGCGTCCGAGAGAACTGGCGTCACGACACACGGTTTCGTATGCACAGTTTACCACGAATATAACGTTTAAAATCATCTAGGAACGATAGGAAAAAAGTTTACTCTTACCGCGAACCGGCTAACCGACACGGCGCGGTACTTAGCAATCTATCGTTCCAGCGATACCTAAGTGACTCGCCGGAAGTTAACTCGCTTATAACTCGGTAAATACGCGTCCGAGAGAACTGGCGTCACGACACACGGTTTCGTATGCACAGTTTACCACGAATATAACGTTTAAAATCATCTAGGAACGATAGGAAAAAAGTTTACTCTTACCGCGAACCGGCTAACCGACACGGCGCGGTACTTAGCAATCTATCGTTCCAACGATACCTAAGTGACTCGCCGGAAGTTAACTCGCTTATAACTCGGTAAATACGCGTCCGAGAGAACTGGCGTCACGACACGCAGTTTCGTATGCACAGTTTACCACGAATATAACGTTTAAAATCATCTAGGAACGATAGGAAAAAAGTTTACTCTTACCGCGAACCGGCTAACCGACACGGCGCGGTACTTAGCAATCTATCGTTCCAGCGATACCTAAGTGACTCGCCGGAAGTTAACTCGCTTATAACTCGGTAAATACGCGTCCGAGAGAACTGGCGTCACGACACACGGTTTCGTATGCACAGTTTACCACGAATATAACGTTTAAAATCATCTAGGAACGATAGGAAAAAAGTTTACTCTTACCGCGAACCGGCTAACCGACACGGCGCGGTACTTAGCAATCTATCGTTCCAGCGATACCTAAGTGACTCGCCGGAAGTTAACTCGCTTATAACTCGGTAAATACGCGTCCGAGAGAACTGGCGTCACGACACACGGTTTCGTATGCACAGTTTACCACGAATATAACGTTTAAAATCATCTAGGAACGATAGGAAAAAAGTTTACTCTTACCGCGAACCGGCTAACCGACACGGCGCGGTACTTAGCAATCTATCGTTCCAACGATACCTAAGTGACTCGCCGGAAGTTAACTCGCTTATAACTCGGTAAATACGCGTCCGAGAGAACTGGCGTCACGACACACGGTTTCGTATGCACAGTTTACCACGAATATAACGTTTAAAATCATCTAGGAACGATAGGAAGAAAGTTTACTCTTACCGCGAACCGGCTAACCGACACGGCGCGGTACTTAGCAATCTATCGTTCCAGCGATACCTAAGTGACTCGCCGGAAGTTAACTCGCTTATAACTCGGTAAATACGCGTCCGAGAGAACTGGCGTCACGACACACGGTTTCGTATGCACAGTTTACCACGAATATAACGTTTAAAATCATCTAGGAACGATAGGAAAAAAGTTTACTCTTACCGCGAACCGGCTGCCCGACACGGCGCGGTACTTAGCAATCTATCTTTCCAGCGATACCTAAGTGACTCGCCGGAAGTTAACTCGCTTATAACTCGGTAAATACGCGTCCGAGAGAACTGGCGTCACGACACACGGTTTCGTATGCACAGTTTACCACGAATATAACGTTTAAAATCATCTAGGAACGATAGGAAAAAAGTTTACTCTTACCGCGAACCGGCTAACCGACACGGCGCGGTACTTAGCAATCTATCGTTCCAACGATACCTAAGTGACTCGCCGGAAGTTAACTCGCTTATAACTCGGTAAATACGCGTCCGAGAGAACTGGCGTCACGACACACGGTTTCGTATGCACAGTTTACCACGAATATAACGTTTAAAATCATCTAGGAACGATAGGAAAAAAGTTTACTCTTACCGCGAACCGGCTAACCGACACGGCGCGGTACTTAGCAATCTATCGTTCCAGCGATACCTAAGTGACTCGCCGGAAGTTAACTCGCTTATAACTCGGTAAATACGCGTCCGAGAGAACTGGCGTCACGACACACGGTTTCGTATGCACTGTTTACCACGAATATAACGTTTAAAATCATCTAGGAACGATAGGAAAAAAGTTTACTCTTACCGCGAACCGGCTAACCGACACGGCGCGGTACTTAGCAATCTATCGTTCCAGCGATACCTAAGTGACTCGCCGGAAGTTAACTCGCTTATAACTCGGTAAATACGCGTCCGAGAGAACTGGCGTCACGACACACGGTTTCGTATACACAGTTTACCACGAATATAACGTTTAAAATCATCTAGGAACGATAGGAAAAAAGTTTACTCTTACCGCGAACCGGCTAACCGACACGGCGCGGTACTTAGCAATCTATCGTTCCAACGATACCTAAGTGACTCGCCGGAAGTTAACTCGCTTATAACTCGGTAAATACGCGTCCGAGAGAACTGGCGTCACGACACACGGTTTCGTATGCACAGTTTACCACGAATATAACGTTTAAAATCATCTAGGAACGATAGGAAAAAAGTTTACTCTTACCGCGAACCGGCTAACCGACACGGCGCGGTACTTAGCAATCTATCGTTCCAACGATACCTAAGTGACTCGCCGGAAGTTAACTCGCTTATAACTCGGTAAATACGCGTCCGAGAGAACTGGCGTCACGACACACGGTTTCGTATGCACAGTTTACCACGAATATAACGTTTAAAATCTTCTAGGAACGATAGGAAAAAAGTTTACTCTTACCGCGAACCGGCTAACCGACACGGCGCGGTACTTAGCAATCTATCGTTCCAACGATACCTAAGTGACTCGCCGGAAGTTAACTCGCTTATAACTCGGTAAATACGCGTCCGAGAGAACTGGCGTCACGACACACGGTTTCGTATGCACAGTTTACCACGAATATAACGTTTAAAATCATCTAGGAACGATAGGAAAAAAGTTTACTCTTACCGCGAACCGGCTAACCGACACGGCGCGGTACTTAGCAACCTATCGTTCCAGCGATACCTAAGAGACTCGCCGGAAGTTAACTCGCTTATAACTCGGTAAATACGCGTCCGAGAGAACTGGCGTCACGACACACGGTTTCGTATGCACAGTTTACCACGAATATAACGTTTAAAATCATCTAGGAACGATAGGAAAAAAGTTTACTCTTACCGCGAACCGGCTAACCGACACGGCGCGGTACTTAGCAATCTATCGTTCCAACGATACCTAAGTGACTCGCCGGAAGTTAACTCGCTTATAACTCGGTAAATACGCGTCCGAGAGAACTGGCGTCACGACACACGGTTTCGTATGCACAGTTTACCACGAATATAACGTTTAAAATCATCTAGGAACGATAGGAAAAAAGTTTACTCTTACCGCGAACCGGCTAACCGACACGGCGCGGTACTTAGCAATCTATCGTTCCAACGATACCTAAGTGACTCGCCGGAAGTTAACTCGCTTATAACTCGGTAAATACGCGTCCGAGAGAACTGGCGTCACGACACACGGTTTCGTATGCACAGTTTACCACGAATATAACGTTTAAAATCATCTAGGAACGATAGAAAAAAGTTTACTCTTACCGCGAACCGGCTAACCGACACGGCGCGGTACTTAGCAATCTATCGTTCCAACGATACCTAAGTGACTCGCCGGAAGTTAACTCGCTTATAACTCGGTAAATACGCGTCCGAGAGAACTGGCGTCACGACACACGGTTTCGTATGCACAGTTTACCGCGAATATAACGTTTAAAATCATCTAGGAACGATAGGAAAAAAGTTTACTCTTACCGCGAACCGGCTAACCGACACGGCGCGGTACTTAGCAATCTATCGTTCCAACGATACCTAAGTGACTCGCCGGAAGTTAACTCGCTTATAACTCGGTAAATACGCGTCCGAGAGAACTGGCGTCACGACACACGGTTTCGTATGCACAGTTTACCACGAATATAACGTTTAAAATCATCTAGGAACGATAGGAAAAAAGTTTACTCTTGCCGCGAACCGGCTAACCGACACGGCGCGGTACTTAGCAATCTATCGTTCCAACGATACCTAAGTGACTCGCCGGAAGTTAACTCGCTTATAACTCGGTAAATACGCGTCCGAGAGAACTGGCGTCACGACACACGGTTTCGTATGCACAGTTTACCACGAATATAACGTTTAAAATCATCTAGGAACGATAGGAAGAAAGTTTACTCTTACCGCGAACCGGCTAACCGACACGGCGCGGTACTTAGCAATCTATCCTTCCAGCGATACCTAAGTGACTCGCCGGAAGTTAACTCGCTTATAACTCGGTAAATACGCGTCCGAGAGAACTGGCGTCACGACACACGGTTTCGTATGCACAGTTTACCACGAATATAACGTTTAAAATCATCTAGGAACGATAGGAAAAAAGTTTACTCTTACCGCGAACCGGCTAACCGACACGGCGCGGTACTTAGCAATCTATCGTTCCAACGATACCTAAGTGACTCGCCGGAAGTTAACTCGCTTATAACTCGGTAAATACGCGTCCGAGAGAACTGGCGTCACGACACACGGTTTCGTATGCACAGTTTACCACGAATATAACGTTTAAAATCATCTAGGAACGATAGGAAAAAAGTTTACTCTTACCGCGAACCGGCTAACCGACACGGCGCGGTACTTAGCAATCTATCGTTCCAACGATACCTAAGTGACTCGCCGGAAGTTAACTCGCTTATAACTCGGTAAATACGCGTCCGAGAGAACTGGCGTCACGACACACGGTTTCGTATGCACAGTTTACCACGAATATAACGTTTAAAATCATCTAGGAACGATAGGAAAAAAGTTTACTCTTACCGCGAACCGGCTAACCGACACGGCGCGGTACTTAGCAATCTATCGTTCCAACGATACCTAAGTGACTCGCCGGAAGTTAACTCGCTTATAACTCGGTAAATACGCGTCCGAGAGAACTGGCGTCACGACACACGGTTTCGTATGCACAGTTTACCACGAATATAACGTTTAAAATCATCTAGGAACGATAGGAAGAAAGTTTACTCTTACCGCGAACCGGCTAACCGACACGGCGCTGTACTTAGCAATCTATCGTTCCAGCGATACCTAAGTGACTCGCCGGAAGTTAACTCGCTTATAACTCGGTAAATACGCGTCCGAGAGAACTGGCGTCACGACACACGGTTTCGTATGCACAGTTTACCACGAATATAACGTTTAAAATCATCTAGGAACGATAGGAAAAAAGTTTACTCTTACCGCGAACCGGCTAACCGACACGGCGCGGTACTTAGCAATCTATCGTTCCAGCGATACCTAAGTGACTCGCCGGAAGTTAACTCGCTTATAACTCGGTAAATACGCGTCCGAGAGAACTGGCGTCACGACACACGGTTTCGTATGCACAGTTTACCACGAATATAACGTTTAAAATCATCTAGGAACGATAGGAAAATTTTACTCTTACCGCGAACCGGCTAACCGACACGGCGCGGTACTTAGCAATCTATCGTTCCAACGATACCTAAGTGACTCGCCGGAAGTTAACTCGCTTATAACTCGGTAAATACGCGTCCGAGAGAACTGGCGTCACGACACACGGTTTCGTATGCACAGTTTACCACGAATATAACGTTTAAAATCATCTAGGAACGATAGGAAAAAAGTTTACTCTTACCGCGAACCGGCTAACCGACACGGCGCGGTACTTAGCAATCTATCGTTCCAGCGATACCTAAGTGACTCGCCGGAAGTTAACTCGCTTATAACTCGGTAAATACGCGTCCGAGAGAACTGGCGTCACGACACACGGTTTCGTATGCACAGTTTACCACGAATATAACGTTTAAAATCATCTAGGAACGATAGGAAAAAAGTTTACTCTTACCGCGAACCGGCTAACCGACACGGCGCGGTACTTAGCAATCTATCCTTCCAGCGATACCTAAGCGACTCGCCGGAAGTTAACTCGCTTATAACTCGGTAAATACGCGTCCGAGAGAACTGGCGTCACGACACACGGTTTCGTATGCACAGTTTACCACGAATATAACGTTTAAAATCATCTAGGAACGATAGGAAAAAAGTTTACTCTTACCGCGAACCGGCTAACCGACACGGCGCGGTACTTAGCAATCTATCGTTCCAGCGATACCTAAGCGACTCGCCGGAAGTTAACTCGCTTATAACTCGGTAAATACGCGTCCGAGAGAACTGGCGTCACGACACACGGTTTCGTATGCACAGTTTACCACGAATATAACGTTTAAAATCATCTAGGAACGATAGGAAAAAAGTTTACTCTTACCGCGAACCGGCTAACCGACACGGCGCGGTACTTAGCAATCTATCGTTCCAACGATACCTAAGTGACTCGCCGGAAGTTAACTCGCTTATAACTCGGTAAATACGCGTCCGAGAGAACTGGCGTCACGACACACGGTTTCGTATGCACAGTTTACCACGAATATAACGTTTAATATCATCTAGGAACGATAGGAAAAAAGTTTACTCTTACCGCGAACCGGCTAACCGACACGGCGCGGTACTTAGCAATCTATCGTTCCAGCGATACCTAAGTGACTCGCCGGAAGTTAACTCGCTTATAACTCGGGAAATACGCGTCCGAGAGAACTGGCGTCACGACACACGGTTTCGTATGCACAGTTTACCACGAATATAACGTTTAAAATCATCTAGGAACGATAGGAAAAAAGTTTACTCTTATCGCGAACCGGCTAACCGACACGGCGCGGTACTTAGCAATCTATCGTTCCAGCGATACCTAAGTGACTCGCCGGAAGTTATCTCGCTTATAACTCGGTAAATACGCGTCCGAGAGAACTGGCGTCACGACACACGGTTTCGTATGCACAGTTTACCACGAATATAACGTTTAAAATCATCTAGGAACGATAGGAAAAAAGTTTACTCTTACCGCGAACCGGCTAACCGACACGGCGCGGTACTTAGCAATCTATCGTTCCAGCGATACCTAAGTGACTCGCCGGAAGTTAACTCGCTTATAACTCGGTAAATACGCGTCCGAGAGAACTGGCGTCACGACACACGGTTTCGTATGCACAGTTTACCACGAATATAACGTTTAAAATCATCTAGGAACGATAGGAAAAAAGTTTACTCTTACCGCGAACCGGCTAACCGACACGGCGCGGTACTTAGCAATCTATCGTTCCAACGATACCTAAGTGACTCGCCGGAAGTTAACTCGCTTATAACTCGGTAAATACGCGTCCGAGAGAACTGGCGTCACGACACACGGTTTCGTATGCACAGTTTACCACGAATATAACGTTTAATATCATCTAGGAACGATAGGAAAAAAGTTTACTCTTACCGCGAACCGGCTAACCGACACGGCGCGGTACTTAGCAATCTATCGTTCCAGCGATACCTAAGTGACTCGCCGGAAGTTAACTCGCTTATAACTCGGGAAATACGCGTCCGAGAGAACTGGCGTCACGACACACGGTTTCGTATGCACAGTTTACCACGAATATAACGTTTAAAATCATCTAGGAACGATAGGAAAAAAGTTTACTCTTATCGCGAACCGGCTAACCGACACGGCGCGGTACTTAGCAATCTATCGTTCCAGCGATACCTAAGTGACTCGCCGGAAGTTATCTCGCTTATAACTCGGTAAATACGCGTCCGAGAGAACTGGCGTCACGACACACGGTTTCGTATGCACAGTTTACCACGAATATAACGTTTAAAATCATCTAGGAACGATAGGAAAAAAGTTTACTCTTACCGCGAACCGGCTAACCGACACGGCGCGGTACTTAGCAATCTATCGTTCCAACGATACCTAAGTGACTCGCCGGAAGTTAACTCGCTTATAACTCGGTAAATACGCGTCCGAGAGAACTGGCGTCACGACACACGGTTTCGTATGCACAGTTTACCACGAATATAACGTTTAAAATCATCTAGGAACGATAGGAAAAAAGTTTACTCTTACCGCGAACCGGCTAACCGACACGGCGCGGTACTTAGCAATCTATCGTTCCAACGATACCTAAGTGACTCGCCGGAAGTTAACTCGCTTATAACTCGGTAAATACGCGTCCGAGAGAACTGGCGTCACGACACACGGTTTCGTATGCACAGTTTACCACGAATATAACGTTTAAAATCATCTAGGAACGATAGGAAGAAAGTTTACTCTTACCGCGAACCGGCTAACCGACACGGCGCTGTACTTAGCAATCTATCGTTCCAGCGATACCTAAGTGACTCGGCGGAAGTTAACTCGCTTATAACTCGGTAAATACGCGTCCGAGAGAACTGGCGTCACGACACACGGTTTCGTATGCACAGTTTACCACGAATATAACGTTTAAAATCATCTAGGAACGATAGGAAAAAAGTTTACTCTTACCGCGAACCGGCTAACCGACACGGCGCGGTACTTAGCAATCTATCGTTCCAGCGATACCTAAGTGACTCGCCGGAAGTTAACTCGCTTATAACTCGGTAAATACGCGTCCGAGAGAACTGGCGTCACGACACACGGTTTCGTATGCACAGTTTACCACGAATATAACGTTTAAAATCATCTAGGAACGATAGGAAGAAAGTTTACTCTTACCGCGAACCGGCTAACCGACACGGCGCGGTACTTAGCAATCTATCGTTCCAGCGATACCTAAGTGACTCGCCGGAAGTTAACTCGCTTATAACTCGGTAAATACGCGTCCGAGAGAACTGGCGTCACGACACACGGTTTCGTATGCACAGTTTACCACGAATATAACGTTTAAAATCATCTAGGAACGATAGGAAAAAAGTTTACTCTTACCGCGAACCGGCTAACCGACACGGCGCGGTACTTAGCAATCTATCGTTCCAACGATACCTAAGTGACTCGCCGGAAGTTAACTCGCTTATAACTCGTTAAATACGCGTCCGAGAGAACTGGCGTCACGACACACGGTTTCGTATGCACAGTTTACCACGAATATAACGTTTAAAATCATCTAGGAACGATAGGAAAAAAGTTTACTCTTACCGCGAACCGGCTAACCGACACGGCGCGGTACTTAGCAATCTATCGTTCCAACGATACCTAAGTGACTCGCCGGAAGTTAACTCGCTTATAACTCGGTAAATACGCGTCCGAGAGAACTGGCGTCACGACACACGGTTTCGTATGCACAGTTTACCACGAATATAACGTTTAAAATCATCTAGGAACGATAGGAAAAAAGTTTACTCTTACCGCGAACCGGCTAACCGACACGGCGCGGTACTTGGCAATCTATCGTTCCAGCGATACCTAAGTGACTCGCCGGAAGTTAACTCGCTTATAACTCGGTAAATACGCGTCCGAGAGAACTGGCGTCACGACACACGGTTTCGTATGCACAGTTTACCACGAATATAACGTTTAAAATCATCTAGGAACGATAGGAAAAAAGTTTACTCTTACCGCGAACCGGCTAACCGACACGGCGCGGTACTTAGCAATCTATCGTTCCAACGATACCTAAGTGACTCGCCGGAAGTTAACTCGCTTATAACTCGGTAAATACGCGTCCGAGAGAACTGGCGTCACGACACACGGTTTCGTATGCACAGTTTACCACGAATATAACGTTTAAAATCATCTAGGAACGATAGATTGCTAAGTACCGCGAACCGGCTAACCGACACGGCGCGGTACTTAGCAATCTATCGTTCCAACGATACCTAAGTGACTCGCCGGAAGTTAACTCGCTTATAACTCGGTAAATACGCGTCCGAGAGAACTGGCGTCACGACACACGGTTTCGTATGCACAGTTTACCACGAATATAACGTTTAAAATCATCTAGGAACGATAGGAAAAAAGTTTACTCTTACCGCGAACCGGCTAACCGACACGGCGCGGTACTTAGCAATCTATCGTTCCAGCGATACCTAAGTGACTCGCCGGAAGTTAACTCGCTTATAACTCGGTAAATACGCGTCCGAGAGAACTGGCGTCACGACACACGGTTTCGTATGCACAGTTTACCACGAATATAACGTTTAAAATCATCTAGGAACGATAGGAAGAAAGTTTACTCTTACCGCGAACCGGCTAACCGACACGGCGCGGTACTTAGCAATCTATCGTTCCAGCGATACCTAAGTGACTCGCCGGAAGTTAACTCGCTTATAACTCGGTAAATACGCGTCCGAGAGAACTGGCGTCACGACACACGGTTTCGTATGCACAGTTTACCACGAATATAACGTTTAAAATCATCTAGGAACGATAGGAAAAAAAGTTTACTCTTACCGCGAACCGGCTAACCGACACGGCGCGGTACTTAGCAATCTATCGTTCCAACGATACCTAAGTGACTCGCCGGAAGTTAACTCGCTTATAACTCGTTAAATACGCGTCCGAGAGAACTGGCGTCACGACACACGGTTTCGTATGCACAGTTTACCACGAATATAACGTTTAAAATCATCTAGGAACGATAGGAAAAAAGTTTACTCTTACCGCGAACCGGCTAACCGACACGGCGCGGTACTTAGCAATCTATCGTTCCAGCGATACCTAAGTGACTCGCCGGAAGTTAACTCGCTTATAACTCGGTAAATACGCGTCCGAGAGAACTGGCGTCACGACACACGGTTTCGTATGCACAGTTTACCACGAATATAACGTTTAAAATCATCTAGGAACGATAGGAAAAAAGTTTACTCTTACCACGAACCGGCTAACCGACACGGCGCGGTACTTAGCAATCTATCGTTCCAACGATACCTAAGTGACTCGCCGGAAGTTAACTCGCTTATAACTCGGTAAATACGCGTCCGAGAGAACTGGCGTCACGACACACGGTTTCGTATGCACATTTTACCACGAATATAACGTTTAAAATCATCTAGGAACGATAGGAAAAAAGTTTACTCTTACCGCGAACCGGCTAACCGACACGGCGCGGTACTTAGCAATCTATCGTTCCAACGATACCTAAGTGACTCGCCGGAAGTTAACTCGCTTATAACTCGGTAAATACGCGTCCGAGAGAACTGGCGTCACGACACACGGTTTCGTATGCACAGTTTACCACGAATATAACGTTTAAAATCATCTAGGAACGATAGGAAAAAAGTTTACTCTTACCGCGAACCGGCTAACCGACACGGCGCGGTACTTAGCAATCTATCGTTCCAACGATACCTAAGTGACTCGCCGGAAGTTAACTCGCTTATAACTCTGTAAATACGCGTCCGAGAGAACTGGCGTCACGACACACGGTTTCGTATGCACAGTTTACCACGAATATAACGTTTAAAATCATCTAGGAACGATAGGAAGAAAGTTTACTCTTACCGCGAACCGGCTAACCGACACGGCGCTGTACTTAGCAATCTATCGTTCCAGCGATACCTAAGTGACTCGCCGGAAGTTAACTCGCTTATAACTCGGTAAATACGCGTCCGAGAGAACTGGCGTCACGACACACGGTTTCGTATGCACAGTTTACCACGAATATAACGTTTAAAATCATCTAGGAACGATAGGAAAAAAGTTTACTCTTACCGCGAACCGGCTAACCGACACGGCGCGGTACTTAGCAATCTATCGTTCCAACGATACCTAAGTGACTCGCCGGAAGTTAACTCGCTTATAACTCGGTAAATACGCGTCCGAGAGAACTGGCGTCACGACACACGGTTTCGTATGCACTGTTTACCACGAATATAACGTTTAAAATCATCTAGGAACGATAGGAAGAAAGTTTACTCTTACCGCGAACCGGCTAACCGACACGGCGCTGTACTTAGCAATCTATCGTTCCAGCGATACCTAAGTGACTCGCCGGAAGTTAACTCGCTTATAACTCGGTAAATACGCGTCCGAGAGAACTGGCGTCACGACACACGGTTTCGTATGCACAGTTTACCACGAATATAACGTTTAAAATCATCTAGGAACGATAGGAAGAAAGTTTACTCTTACCGCGAACCGGCTAACCGACACGGCGCTGTACTTAGCAATCTATCGTTCCAGCGATACCTAAGTGACTCGCCGGAAGTTAACTCGCTTATAACTCGGTAAATACGCGTCCGAGAGAACTGGCGTCACGACACACGGTTTCGTATGCACAGTTTACCACGAATATAACGTTTAAAATCATCTAGGAACGATAGGAAAAAAGTTTACTCTTACCGCGAACCGGCTAACCGACACGGCGCGGTACTTAGCAATCTATCGTTCCAGCGATACCTAAGTGACTCGCCGGAAGTTAACTCGCTTATAACTCGGGAAATACGCGTCCGAGAGAACTGGCGTCACGACACACGGTTTCGTATGCACAGTTTACCACGAATATAACGTTTAAAATCATCTAGGAACGATAGGAAAATTTTACTCTTACCGCGAACCGGCTAACCGACACGGCGCGGTACTTAGCAATCTATCGTTCCAACGATACCTAAGTGACTCGCCGGAAGTTAACTCGCTTATAACTCGGTAAATACGCGTCCGAGAGAACTGGCGTCACGACACACGGTTTCGTATGCACAGTTTACCACGAATATAACGTTTAAAATCATCTAGGAACTATAGGAAAAAAGTTTACTCTCACCGCGAACCGGCTAACCGACACGGCGCGGTACTTAGCAATCTATCGTTCCAACGATACCTAAGTGACTCGCCGGAAGTTAACTCGCTTATAACTCGGTAAATACGCGTCCGAGAGTACTGGCGTCACGACACACGGTTTCGTATGCACAGTTTACCACGAATATAACGTTTAAAATCATCTAGGAACGATAGGAAAAAAGTTTACTCTTACCGCGAACCGGCTAACCGACACGGCGCGGTACTTAGCAATCTATCGTTCCAACGATACCTAAGTGACTCGCCGGAAGTTAACTCGCTTATAACTCGGTAAATACGCGTCCGAGAGAACTGGCGTCACGACACACGGTTTCGTATGCACAGTTTACCACGAATATAACGTTTAAAATCATCTAGGAACGATAGGAAAAAAGTTTACTCTTACCGCGAACCGGCTAACCGACACGGCGCGGTACTCAGCAATCTATCGTTCCAACGATACCTAAGTGACTCGCCGGAAGTTAACTCGCTTATAACTCGGTAAATACGCGTCCGAGAGAACTGGCGTCACGACACACGGTTTCGTATGCACAGTTTACCACGAATATAACGTTTAAAATCATCTAGGAACGATAGGAAAAAAGTTTACTCTTACCGCGACCCGGCTAACCGACACGGCGCGGTACTTAGCAATCTATCGTTCCAACGATACCTAAGTGACTCGCCGGAAGTTAACTCGCTTATAACTCGGTAAATACGCGTCCGAGAGAACTGGCGTCACGACACACGGTTTCGTATGCACAGTTTACCACGAATATAACGTTTAAAATCATCTAGGAACGATAGGAAAAAAGTTTACTCTTACCGCGAACCGGCTAACCGACACGGCGCGGTACTTAGCAATCTATCGTTCCAGCGATACCTAAGTGACTCGCCGGAAGTTAACTCGCTTTTAACTCGGTAAATACGCGTCCGAGAGAACTGGCGTCACGACACACGGTTTCGTATGCACAGTTTACCACGAATATAACGTTTAAAATCATCTAGGAACGATAGGAAAAAAGTTTACTCTTACCGCGAACCGGCTAACCGACACGGCGCGGTACTTAGCAATCTATCGTTCCAACGATACCTAAGTGACTCGCCGGAAGTTAACTCGCTTATAACTCGGTAAATACGCGTCCGAGAGAACTGGCGTCACGACACACGGTTTCGTATGCACAGTTTACCACGAATATAACGTTTAAAATCATCTAGGAACGGTAGGAAGAAAGTTTACTCTTACCGCGAACCGGCTAACCGACACGGCGCGGTACTTAGCAATCTATCCTTCCAGCGATACCTAAGTGACTCGCCGGAAGTTAACTCGCTTATAACTCGGTAAATACGCGTCCGAGAGAACTGGCGTCACGACACACGGTTTCGTATGCACAGTTTACCACGAATATAACGTTTAAAATCATCTAGGAACGATAGGAAAAAAGTTTACTCTTACCGCGAACCGGCTAACCGACACGGCGCGGTACTTAGCAATCTATCGTTCCAGCGATACCTAAGTGACTCGCCGGAAGTTAACTCGCTTATAACTCGGTAAATACGCGTCCGAGAGAACTGGCGTCACGACACACGGTTTCGTATGCACAGTTTACCACGAATATAACGTTTAAAATCATCTAGGAACGATAGGAAAAAAGTTTACTCTCACCGCGAACCGGCTAACCGACACGGCGCGGTACTTAGCAATCTATCGTTCCAACGATACCTAAGTGACTCGCCGGAAGTTAACTCGCTTATAACTCGGTAAATACGCGTCCGAGAGAACTGGCGTCACGACACACGGTTTCGTATGCACAGTTTACCACGAATATAACGTTTAAAATCATCTAGGAACGATAGGAAGAAAGTTTACTCTTACCGCGAACCGGCTAACCGACACGGCGCGGTACTTAGCAATCTATGCTTCCAGCGATACCTAAGTGACTCGCCGGAAGTTAACTCGCTTATAACTCGGTAAATACGCGTCCGACAGAACTGGCGTCACGACACACGGTTTCGTATGCACAGTTTACCACGAATATAACGTTTAAAATCATCTAGGAACGATAGGAAAAAAGTTTACTCTTACCGCGAACCGGCTAACCGACACGGCGCGGTACTTAGCAATCTATCGTTCCAACGATACCTAAGTGACTCGCCGGAAGTTAACTCGCTTATAACTCGGTAAATACGCGTCCGAGAGAACTGGCGTCACGACACACGGTTTCGTATGCACAGTTTACCACGAATATAACGTTTAAAATCATCTAGGAACGATAGGAAAAAAGTTTACTCTTACCGCGAACCGGCTAACCGACACGGCGCGGTACTTAGCAATCTATCGTTCCAGCGATACCTAAGTGACTCGCCGGAAGTTAACTCGCTTATAACTCGGTAAATACGCGTCCGAGAGAACTGGCGTCACGACACACGGTTTCGTATGCACAGTTTACCACGAATATAACGTTTAAAATCATCTAGGAACGATAGGAAAAAAGTTTACTCTTACCGCGAACCGGCTAACCGACACGGCGCGGTACTTAGCAATCTATCGTTGGAACGATACATAAGTGACTCGCCGGAAGTTAACTCGCTTATAACTCGGTAAATACGCGTCCGAGAGAACTGGCGTCACGACACACGGTTTCGTATGCACAGTTTACCACGAATATAACGTTTAAAATCATCTAGGAACGATAGGAAGAAAGTTTACTCTTACCGCGAACCGGCTAACCGACACGGCGCGGTACTTAGCAATCTATGCTTCCAGCGATACCTAAGTGACTCGCCGGAAGTTAACTCGCTTATAACTCGGTAAATACGCGTCCGAGAGAACTGGCGTCACGACACACGGTTTCGTATGCACAGTTTACCACGAATATAACGTTTAAAATCATCTAGGAACGATAGGAAAAAAGTTTACTCTTACCGCGAACCGGCTAACCGACACGGCGCGGTACTTAGCAATCTATCGTTCCAGCGATACCTAAGTGACTCGCCGGAAGTTAACTCGCTTATAACTCGGTAAATACGCGTCCGAGAGAACTGGCGTCACGACACACGGTTTCGTATGCACAGTTTACCACGAATATAACGTTTAAAATCATCTAGGAACGATAGGAAAAAAGTTTACTCTTACCGCGAACCGGCTAACCGACACGGCGCGGTACTTAGCAATCTATCGTTCCAACGATACCTAAGTGACTCGCCGGAAGTTAACTCGCTTATAACTCGGTAAATACGCGTCCGAGAGAACTGGCGTCACGACACACGGTTTCGTATGCACAGTTTACCACGAATATAACGTTTAAAATCATCTAGGAACGATAGGAAAAAAGTTTACTCTTACCGCGAACCGGCTAACCGACACGGCGCGGTACTTAGCAATCTATCGTTCCAGCGATACCTAAGTGACTCGCCGGAAGTTAACTCGCTTATAACTCGGTAAATACGCGTCCGAGAGAACTGGCGTCACGACACACGGTTTCGTATGCACAGTTTACCACGAATATAACGTTTAAAATCATCTAGGAACGATAGGAAAAAAGTTTACTCTTACCGCGAACCGGCTAACCGACACGACGCGGTACTTAGCAATCTATCGTTCCAACGATACCTAAGTGACTCGCCGGAAGTTAACTCGCTTATAACTCGGTAAATACGCGTCCGAGAGAACTGGCGTCACGACACACGGTTTCGTATGCACAGTTTACCACGAATATAACGTTTAAAATCATCTAGGAACGATAGGAAAAAAGTTTACTCTTACCGCGAACCGGCTAACCGACACGGCGCGGTACTTAGCAATCTATCGTTCCAACGATACCTAAGTGACTCGCCGGAAGTTAACTCGCTTATAACTCGGTAAATACGCGTCCGAGAGAACTGGCGTCACGACACACGGTTTCGTATGCACAGTTTACCACGAATATAACGTTTAAAATCATCTAGGAACGATAGGAAAAAAGTTTACTCTTACCGCGAACCGGCTAACCGACACGGCGCGGTACTTAGCAATCTATCGTTCCAGCGATACCTAAGTGACTCGCCGGAAGTTAACTCGCTTATAACTCGGTAAATACGCGTCCGAGAGAACTGGCGTCACGACACACGGTTTCGTATGCACAGTTTACCACGAATATAACGTTTAAAATCATCTAGGAACGATAGGAAAAAAGTTTACTCTTACCGCGAACCGGCTAACCGACACGGCGCGGTACTTAGCAATCTATCGTTCCAACGATACCTAAGTGACTCGCCGGAAGTTAACTCGCTTATAACTCGGTGAATACGCGTCCGAGAGAACTGGCGTCACGACACACGGTTTCGTATGCACAGTTTACCACGAATATAACGTTTAAAATCATCTAGGAACGATAGGAAAAAAGTTTACTCTTACCGCGAACCGGCTAACCGACACGGCGCGGTACTTAGCAATCTATCGTTCCAGCGATACCTAAGTGACTCGCCGGAAGTTAACTCGCTTATAACTCGGTAAATACGCGTCCGAGAGAACTGGCGTCACGACACACGGTTTCGTATGCACAGTTTACCACGAATATAACGTTTAAAATCATCTAGGAACGATAGGAAAAAAGTTTACTCTTACCGCGAACCGGCTAACCGACACGGCGCGGTACTTAGCAATCTATCGTTCCAACGATACCTAAGTGACTCGCCGGAAGTTAACTCGCTTATAACTCGGTTAATACGCGTCCGAGAGAACTGGCGTCACGACACACGGTTTCGTATGCACAGTTTACCACGAATATAACGTTTAAAATCATCTAGGAACGATAGGAAAAAAGTTTACTCGTACCACGAACCGGCTAACCGACACGGCGCGGTACTTAGCAATCTATCGTTCCAACGATACCTAAGTGACTCGCCGGAAGTTAACTCGCTTATAACTCGGTAAATACGCGTCCGAGAGAACTGGCGTCACGACACACGGTTTCGTATGCACAGTTTACCACGAATATAACGTTTAAAATCATCTAGGAACGATAGGAAAAAAGTTTACTCTTACCACGAACCGGCTAACCGACACGGCGCGGTACTTAGCAATCTATCGTTCCAACGATACCTAAGTGACTCGCCGGAAGTTAACTCGCTTATAACTCGGTAAATACGCGTCCGAGAGAACTGGCGTCACGACACACGGTTTCGTATGCACAGTTTACCACGAATATAACGTTTAAAATCACCTAGGAACGATAGGAAAAAAGTTTACTCTTACCGCGAACCGGCTAACCGACACGGCGCGGTACTTAGCAATCTATCGTTCTAACGATACCTAAGTGACTCGCCGGAAGTTAACTCGCTTATAACTCGGTAAATACGCGTCCGAGAGAACTGGCGTCACGACACACGGTTTCGTATGCACAGTTTACCACGAATATAACGTTTAAAATCATCTAGGAACGATAGGAAAAAAGTTTACTCTTACCGCGAACCGGCTAACCGACACGGCGCGGTACTTAGCAATCTATCGTTCCAGCGATACCTAAGTGACTCGCCGGAAGTTAACTCGCTTATAACTCGGTAAATACGCGTCCGAGAGAACTGGCGTCACGACACACGGTTTCGTATGCACAGTTTACCACGAATATAACGTTTAAAATCATCTAGGAACGATAGGAAAAAAGTTTACACTTACCGCGAACCGGCTAACCGACACGGCGCGGTACTTAGCAATCTATCGTTCCAACGATACCTAAGTGACTCGCCGGAAGTTAACTCGCTTATAATTCGGTAAATACGCGTCCGAGAGAACTGGCGTCACGACACACGGTTTCGTATGCACAGTTTACCACGAATATAACGTTTAAAATCATCTAGGAACGATAGGAAGAAAGTTTACTCTTACCGCGAACCGGCTAACCGACACGGCGCGGTACTTAGCAATCTATCGTTCCAGCGATACCTAAGTGACTCGCCGGAAGTTAACTCGCTTATAACTCGGTAAATACGCGTCCGAGAGAACTGGCGTCACGACACACGGTTTCGTATGCACAGTTTACCACGAATATAACGTTTAAAATCATCTAGGAACGATAGGAAAAAAGTTTACTCTTACCGCGAACCGGCTAACCGACACGGCGCGGTACTTAGCAATCTATCGTTCTAACGATACCTAAGTGACTCGCCGGAAGTTAACTCGCTTATAACTCGGTAAATACGCGTCCGAGAGAACTGGCGTCACGACACACGGTTTCGTATGCACAGTTTACCACGAATATAACGTTTAAAATCATCTAGGAACGATAGGAAAAAAGTTTACTCTTACCGCGAACCGGCTAACCGACACGGCGCGGTACTTAGCAATCTATCGTTCCAGCGATACCTAAGTGACTCGCCGGAAGTTAACTCGCTTATAACTCGGTAAATACGCGTCCGAGAGAACTGGCGTCACGACAAACGGTTTCGTATGCACAGTTTACCACGAATATAACGTTTAAAATCATCTAGGAACGATAGGAAAAAAGTTTACTCTTACCGCGAACCGGCTAACCGACACGGCGCGGTACTTAGCAATCTATCGTTCCAACGATACCTAAGTGACTCGCCGGAAGTTAACTCGCTTATAACTCGGTAAATACGCGTCCGAGAGAACTGGCGTCACGACACACGGTTTCGTATGCACAGTTTACCACGAATATAACGTTTAAAATCATCTAGGAACGATAGGAAGAAAGTTTACTCTTACCGCGAACCGGCTAACCGACACGGCGCGGTACTTAGCAATCTATCCTTCCAGCGATACCTAAGTGACTCGCCGGAAGTTAACTCGCTTATAACTCGGTAAATACGCGTCCGAGAGAACTGGCGTCACGACACACGGTTTCGTATGCACAGTTTACCACGAATATAACGTTTAAAATCATCTAGGAACGATAGGAAAAAAGTTTACTCTTACCGCGAACCGGCTAACCGACACGGCGCGGTACTTAGCAATCTATCGTTCCAGCGATACCTAAGTGACTCGCCGGAAGTTAACTCGCTTATAACTCGGTAAATACGCGTCCGAGAGAACTGGCGTCACGACACACGGTTTCGTATGCACAGTTTACCACGAATATAACGTTTAAAATCATCTAGGAACGATAGGGAAAAAGTTTACTCTTACCGCGAACCGGCTAACCGACACGGCGCGGTACTTAGCAATCTATCGTTCCAACGATACCTAAGTGACTCGCCGGAAGTTAACTCGCTTATAACTCGGGAAATACGCGTCCGAGAGAACTGGCGTCACGACACACGGTTTCGTATGCACAGTTTACCACGAATATAACGTTTAAAATCATCTTGGAACGATAGGAAAATTTTACTCTTACCGCGAACCGGCTAACCGACACGGCGCGGTACTTAGCAATCTATCGTTCCAACGATACCTAAGTGACTCGCCGGAAGTTAACTCGCTTATAACTCGGTAAATACGCGTCCGAGAGAACTGGCGTCACGACACACGGTTTCGTATGCACAGTTTACCACGAATATAACGTTTAAAATCATCTAGGAACGATAGGAAAAAAGTTTACTCTTACCGCGAACCGGCTAACCGACACGGCGCGGTACTTAGCAATCTATCGTTCCAACGATACCTAAGTGACTCGCCGGAAGTTAACTCGCTTATAACTCGGTAAATACGCGTCCGAGAGAACTGGCGTCACGACACACGGTTTCGTATGCACAGTTTACCACGAATATAACGTTTAAAATCATCTAGGAACGATAGGAAGAAAGTTTACTCTTACCGCGAACCGGCTAACCGACACGGCGCTGTACTTAGCAATCTATCGTTCCAGCGATACCTAAGTGACTCGCCGGAAGTTAACTCGCTTATAACTCGGTAAATACGCGTCCGAGAGAACTGGCGTCACGACACACGGTTTCGTATGCACAGTTTACCACGAATATAACGTTTAAAATCATCTAGGAACGATAGGAAAAAAGTTTACTCTTACCGCGAACCGGCTAACCGACACGACGCGGTACTTAGCAATCTATCGTTCCAACGATACCTAAGTGACTCGCCGGAAGTTAACTCGCTTATAACTCGGTAAATACGCGTCCGAGAGAACTGGCGTCACGACACACGGTTTCGTATGCACTGTTTACCACGAATATAACGTTTAAAATCATCTAGGAACGATAGGAAGAAAGTTTACTCTTACCGCGAACCGGCTAACCGACACGGCGCTGTACTTAGCAATCTATCGTTCCAGCGATACCTAAGTGACTCGCCGGAAGTTAACTCGCTTATAACTCGGTAAATACGCGTCCGAGAGAACTGGCGTCACGACACACGGTTTCGTATGCACAGTTTACCACGAATATAACGTTTAAAATCATCTAGGAACGATAGGAAGAAAGTTTACTCTTACCGCGAACCGGCTAACCGACACGGCGCTGTACTTAGCAATCTATCGTTCCAGCGATACCTAAGTGACTCGCCGGAAGTTAACTCGCTTATAACTCGGTAAATACGCGTCCGAGAGAACTGGCGTCACGACACACGGTTTCGTATGCACAGTTTACCACGAATATAACGTTTAAAATCATCTAGGAACGATAGGAAAAAAGTTTACTCTTACCGCGAACCGGCTAACCGACACGGCGCGGTACTTAGCAATCTATCGTTCCAGCGATACCTAAGTGACTCGCCGGAAGTTAACTCGCTTATAACTCGGGAAATACGCGTCCGAGAGAACTGGCGTCACGACACACGGTTTCGTATGCACAGTTTACCACGAATATAACGTTTAAAATCATCTAGGAACGATAGGAAAATTTTACTCTTACCGCGAACCGGCTAACCGACACGGCGCGGTACTTAGCAATCTATCGTTCCAACGATACCTAAGTGACTCGCCGGAAGTTAACTCGCTTATAACTCGGTAAATACGCGTCCGAGAGAACTGGCGTCACGACACACGGTTTCGTATGCACAGTTTACCACGAATATAACGTTTAAAATCATCTAGGAACGATAGGAAAAAAGTTTACTCTCACCGCGAACCGGGTAACCGACACGGCGCGGTACTTAGCAATCTATCGTTCCAACGATACCTAAGTGACTCGCCGGAAGTTAACTCGCTTATAACTCGGTAAATACGCGTCCGAGAGTACTGGCGTCACGACACACGGTTTCGTATGCACAGTTTACCACGAATATAACGTTTAAAATCATCTAGGAACGATAGGAAAAAAGTTTACTCTTACCGCGAACCGGCTAACCGACACGGCGCGGTACTTAGCAATCTATCGTTCCAACGATACCTAAGTGACTCGCCGGAAGTTAACTCGCTTATAACTCGGTAAATACGCGTCCGAGAGAACTGGCGTCACGACACACGGTTTCGTATGCACAGTTTACCACGAATATAACGTTTAAAATCATCTAGGAACGATAGGAAAAAAGTTTACTCTTACCGCGAACCGGCTAACCGACACGGCGCGGTACTTAGCAATCTATCGTTCCAGCGATACCTAAGTGACTCGCCGGAAGTTAACTCGCTTATAACTCGGTAAATACGCGTCCGAGAGAACTGGCGTCACGACACACGGTTTCGTATGCACAGTTTACCACGAATATAACGTTTAAAATCATCTAGGAACGATAGGAAAAAAGTTTACTCTTACCGCGAACCGGCTAACCGACACGGCGCGGTACTCAGCAATCTATCGTTCCAACGATACCTAAGTGACTCGCCGGAAGTTAACTCGCTTATAACTCGGTAAATACGCGTCCGAGAGAACTGGCGTCACGACACACGGTTTCGTATGCACAGTTTACCACGAATATAACGTTTAAAATCATCTAGGAACGATAGGAAAAAAGTTTACTCTTACCGCGACCCGGCTAACCGACACGGCGCGGTACTTAGCAATCTATCGTTCCAACGATACCTAAGTGACTCGCCGGAAGTTAACTCGCTTATAACTCGGTAAATACGCGTCCGAGAGAACTGGCGTCACGACACACGGTTTCGTATGCACAGTTTACCACGAATATAACGTTTAAAATCATCTAGGAACGATAGGAAAAAAGTTTACTCTTACCGCGAACCGGCTAACCGACACGGCGCGGTACTTAGCAATCTATCGTTCCAGCGATACCTAAGTGACTCGCCGGAAGTTAACTCGCTTATAACTCGGTAAATACGCGTCCGAGAGAACTGGCGTCACGACACACGGTTTCGTATGCACAGTTTACCACGAATATAACGTTTAAAATCATCTAGGAACGATAGGAAAAAAGTTTACTCTTACCGCGAACCGGCTAACCGACACGGCGCGGTACTTAGCAATCTATCGTTCCAACGATACCTAAGTGACTCGCCGGAAGTTAACTCGCTTATAACTCGGTAAATACGCGTCCGAGAGAACTGGCGTCACGACACACGGTTTCGTATGCACAGTTTACCACGAATATAACGTTTAAAATCATCTAGGAACGGTAGGAAGAAAGTTTACTCTTACCGCGAACCGGCTAACCGACACGGCGCGGTACTTAGCAATCTATCCTTCCAGCGATACCTAAGTGACTCGCCGGAAGTTAACTCGCTTATAACTCGGTAAATACGCGTCCGAGAGAACTGGCGTCACGACACACGGTTTCGTATGCACAGTTTACCACGAATATAACGTTTAAAATCATCTAGGAACGATAGGAAAAAAGTTTACTCTTACCGCGAACCGGCTAACCGACACGGCGCGGTACTTAGCAATCTATCGTTCCAGCGATACCTAAGTGACTCGCCGGAAGTTAACTCGCTTATAACTCGGTAAATACGCGTCCGAGAGAACTGGCGTCACGACACACGGTTTCGTATGCACAGTTTACCACGAATATAACGTTTAAAATCATCTAGGAACGATAGGAAAAAAGTTTACTCTCACCGCGAACCGGCTAACCGACACGGCGCGGTACTTAGCAATCTATCGTTCCAACGATACCTAAGTGACTCGCCGGAAGTTAACTCGCTTATAACTCGGTAAATACGCGTCCGAGAGAACTGGCGTCACGACACACGGTTTCGTATGCACAGTTTACCACGAATATAACGTTTAAAATCATCTAGGAACGATAGGAAGAAAGTTTACTCTTACCGCGAACCGGCTAACCGACACGGCGCGGTACTTAGCAATCTATGCTTCCAGCGATACCTAAGTGACTCGCCGGAAGTTAACTCGCTTATAACTCGGTAAATACGCGTCCGAGAGAACTGGCGTCACGACACACGGTTTCGTATGCACAGTTTACCACGAATATAACGTTTAAAATCATCTAGGAACGATAGGAAAAAAGTTTACTCTTACCGCGAACCGGCTAACCGACACGGCGCGGTACTTAGCAATCTATCGTTCCAACGATACCTAAGTGACTCGCCGGAAGTTAACTCGCTTATAACTCGGTAAATACGCGTCCGAGAGAACTGGCGTCACGACACACGGTTTCGTATGCACAGTTTACCACGAATATAACGTTTAAAATCATCTAGGAACGATAGGAAAAAAGTTTACTCTTACCGCGAACCGGCTAACCGACACGGCGCGGTACTTAGCAATCTATCGTTCCAGCGATACCTAAGTGACTCGCCGGAAGTTAACTCGCTTATAACTCGGTAAATACGCGTCCGAGAGAACTGGCGTCACGACACACGGTTTCGTATGCACAGTTTACCACGAATATAACGTTTAAAATCATCTAGGAACGATAGGAAAAAAGTTTACTCTTACCGCGAACCGGCTAACCGACACGGCGCGGTACTTAGCAATCTATCGTTCCAACGATACATAAGTGACTCGCCGGAAGTTAACTCGCTTATAACTCGGTAAATACGCGTCCGAGAGAACTGGCGTCACGACACACGGTTTCGTATGCACAGTTTACCACGAATATAACGTTTAAAATCATCTAGGAACGATAGGAAGAAAGTTTACTCTTACCGCGAACCGGCTAACCGACACGGCGCGGTACTTAGCAATCTATCCTTCCAGCGATACCTAAGTGACTCGCCGGAAGTTAACTCGCTTATAACTCGGTAAATACGCGTCCGAGAGAACTGGCGTCACGACACACGGTTTCGTATGCACAGTTTACCACGAATATAACGTTTAAAATCATCTAGGAACGATAGGAAAAAAGTTTACTCTTACCGCGAACCGGCTAACCGACACGGCGCGGTACTTAGCAATCTATCGTTCCAGCGATACCTAAGTGACTCGCCGGAAGTTAACTCGCTTATAACTCGGTAAATACGCGTCCGAGAGAACTGGCGTCACGACACACGGTTTCGTATGCACAGTTTACCACGAATATAACGTTTAAAATCATCTAGGAACGATAGGAAAAAAGTTTACTCTTACCGCGAACCGGCTAACCGACACGGCGCGGTACTTAGCAATCTATCGTTCCAACGATACCTAAGTGACTCGCCGGAAGTTAACTCGCTTATAACTCGGTAAATACGCGTCCGAGAGAACTGGCGTCACGACACACGGTTTCGTATGCACAGTTTACCACGAATATAACGTTTAAAATCATCTAGGAACGATAGGAAAAAAGTTTACTCTTACCGCGAACCGGCTAACCGACACGGCGCGGTACTTAGCAATCTATCGTTCCAGCGATACCTAAGTGACTCGCCGGAAGTTAACTCGCTTATAACTCGGTAAATACGCGTCCGAGAGAACTGGCGTCACGACACACGGTTTCGTATGCACAGTTTACCACGAATATAACGTTTAAAATCATCTAGGAACGATAGGAAAAAAGTTTACTCTTACCGCGAACCGGCTAACCGACACGACGCGGTACTTAGCAATCTATCGTTCCAACGATACCTAAGTGACTCGCCGGAAGTTAACTCGCTTATAACTCGGTAAATACGCGTCCGAGAGAACTGGCGTCACGACACACGGTTTCGTATGCACAGTTTACCACGAATATAACGTTTAAAATCATCTAGGAACGATAGGAAGAAAGTTTACTCTTACCGCGAACCGGCTAACCGACACGGCGCTGTACTTAGCAATCTATCGTTCCAGCGATACCTAAATGACTCGCCGGAAGTTAACTCGCTTATAACTCGGTAAATACGCGTCCGAGAGAACTGGCGTCACGACACACGGTTTCGTATGCACAGTTTACCACGAATATAACGTTTAAAATCATCTAGGAACGATAGGAAAAAAGTTTACTCTTACCGCGAACCGGCTAACCGACACGGCGCGGTACTTAGCAATCTATCGTTCCAGCGATACCTAAGTGACTCGCCGGAAGTTAACTCGCTTATAACTCGGGAAATACGCGTCCGAGAGAACTGGCGTCACGACACACGGTTTCGTATGCACAGTTTACCACGAATATAACGTTTAAAATCATCTAGGAACGATAGGAAAATTTTACTCTTACCGCGAACCGGCTAACCGACACGGCGCGGTACTTAGCAATCTATCGTTCCAACGATACCTAAGTGACTCGCCGGAAGTTAACTCGCTTATAACTCGGTAAATACGCGTCCGAGAGAACTGGCGTCACGACACACGGTTTCGTATGCACAGTTTACCACGAATATAACGTTTAAAATCATCTAGGAACGATAGGAAAAAAGTTTACTCTTACCGCGAACCGGCTAACCGACACGGCGCGGTACTTAGCAATCTATCGTTCCAACGATACCTAAGTGACTCGCCGGAAGTTAACTCGCTTATAACTCGGTAAATACGCGTCCGAGAGAACTGGCGTCACGACACACGGTTTCGTATGCACAGTTTACCACGAATATAACGTTTAAAATCATCTAGGAACGATAGGAAAAAAGTTTACTCTTACCGCGAACCGGCTAACCGACACGGCGCGGTACTTAGCAATCTATCGTTCCAGCGATACCTAAGTGACTCGCCGGAAGTTAACTCGCTTATAACTCGGTAAATACGCGTCCGAGAGAACTGGCGTCACGACACACGGTTTCGTATGCACAGTTTACCACGAATATAACGTTTAAAATCATCTAGGAACGATAGGAAAAAAGTTTACTCTTACCGCGAACCGGCTAACCGACACGGCGCGGTACTTAGCAATCTATCGTTCCAACGATACCTAAGTGACTCGCCGGAAGTTAACTCGCTTATAACTCGGTAAATACGCGTCCGAGAGAACTGGCGTCACGACACACGGTTTCGTATGCACAGTTTACCACGAATATAACGTTTAAAATCATCTAGGAACGATAGGAAAAAAGTTTACTCTTACCGCGAACCGGCTAACCGACACGGCGCGGTACTTAGCAATCTATCGTTCCAGCGATACCTAAGTGACTCGCCGGAAGTTAACTCGCTTATAACTCGGTAAATACGCGTCCGAGAGAACTGGCGTCACGACACACGGTTTCGTATGCACAGTTTACCACGAATATAACGTTTAAAATCATCTAGGAACGATAGGAAAAAAGTTTACTCTTACCGCGAACCGGCTAACCGACACGGCGCGGTACTCAGCAATCTATCGTTCCAACGATACCTAAGTGACTCGCCGGAAGTTAACTCGCTTATAACTCGGTAAATACGCGTCCGAGAGAACTGGCGTCACGACACACGGTTTCGTATGCACAGTTTACCACGAATATAACGTTTAAAATCATCTAGGAACGATAGGAAAAAAGTTTACTCTTACCGCGAACCGGCTAACCGACACGGCGCGGTACTTAGCAATCTATCGTTCCAGCGATACCTAAGTGACTCGCCGGAAGTTAACTCGCTTATAACTCGGTAAATACGCGTCCGAGAGAACTGGCGTCACGACACACGGTTTCGTATGCACAGTTTACCACGAATATAACGTTTAAAATCATCTAGGAACGATAGGAAAAAAGTTTACTCTTACCGCGAACCGGCTAACCGACACGGCGCGGTACTTAGCAATCTATCGTTCCAGCGATACCTAAGTGACTCGCCGGAAGTTAACTCGCTTATAACTCGGTAAATACGCGTCCGAGAGAACTGGCGTCACGACACACGGTTTCGTATGCACAGTTTACCACGAATATAACGTTTAAAATCATCTAGGAACGATAGGGAAAAAGTTTACTCTTACCGCGAACCGGCTAACCGACACGGCGCGGTACTTAGCAATCTATCGTTCCAACGATACCTAAGTGACTCGCCGGAAGTTAACTCGCTTATAACTCGGGAAATACGCGTCCGAGAGAACTGGCGTCACGACACACGGTTTCGTATGCACAGTTTACCACGAATATAACGTTTAAAATCATCTAGGAACGATAGGAAAATTTTACTCTTACCGCGAACCGGCTAACCGACACGGCGCGGTACTTAGCAATCTATCGTTCCAGCGATACCTAAGTGACTCGCCGGAAGTTAACTCGCTTATAACTCGGTAAATACGCGTCCGAGAGAACTGGCGTCACGACACACGGTTTCGTATGCACAGTTTACCACGAATATAACGTTTAAAATCATCTAGGAACGATAGGAAAAAAGTTTACTCTTACCGCGAACCGGCTAACCGACACGGCGCGGTACTTAGCAATCTATCGTTCCAACGATACCTAAGTGACTCGCCGGAAGTTAACTCGCTTATAACTCGGTAAATACGCGTCCGAGAGAACTGGCGTCACGACACACGGTTTCGTATGCACAGTTTACCACGAATATAACGTTTAAAATCATCTAGGAACGATAGGAAAAAAGTTTACTCTTACCGCGAACCGGCTAACCGACACGGCGCGGTACTTAGCAATCTATCGTTCCAGCGATACCTAAGTGACTCGCCGGAAGTTAACTCGCTTATAACTCGGTAAATACGCGTCCGAGAGAACTGGCGTCACGACACACGGTTTCGTATGCACAGTTTACCACGAATATAACGTTTAAAATCATCTAGGAACGATAGGAAAAAAGTTTACTCTTACCGCGAACCGGCTAACCGACACGGCGCGGTACTTAGCAATCTATCGTTCCAACGATACCTAAGTGACTCGCCGGAAGTTAACTCGCTTATAACTCGGTAAATACGCGTCCGAGAGAACTGGCGTCACGACACACGGTTTCGTATGCACAGTTTACCACGAATATAACGTTTAAAATCATCTAGGAACGATAGGAAAAAAGTTTACTCTTACCGCGAACCGGCTAACCGACACGGCGCGGTACTTAGCAATCTATCGTTCCAGCGATACCTAAGTGACTCGCCGGAAGTTAACTCGCTTATAACTCGGTAAATACGCGTCCGAGAGAACTGGCGTCACGACACACGGTTTCGTATGCACAGTTTACCACGAATATAACGTTTAAAATCATCTAGGAACGATAGGAAAAAAGTTTACTCTTACCGCGAACCGGCTAACCGACACGGCGCGGTACTCAGCAATCTATCGTTCCAACGATACCTAAGTGACTCGCCGGAAGTTAACTCGCTTATAACTCGGTAAATACGCGTCCGAGAGAACTGGCGTCACGACACACGGTTTCGTATGCACAGTTTACCACGAATATAACGTTTAAAATCATCTAGGAACGATAGGAAAAAAGTTTACTCTTACCGCGAACCGGCTAACCGACACGGCGCGGTACTTAGCAATCTATCGTTCCAGCGATACCTAAGTGACTCGCCGGAAGTTAACTCGCTTATAACTCGGTAAATACGCGTCCGAGAGAACTGGCGTCACGACACACGGTTTCGTATGCACAGTTTACCACGAATATAACGTTTAAAATCATCTAGGAACGATAGGAAAAAAGTTTACTCTTACCGCGAACCGGCTAACCGACACGGCGCGGTACTTAGCAATCTATCGTTCCAACGATACCTAAGTGACTCGCCGGAAGTTAACTCGCTTATAACTCGGTGAATACGCGTCCGAGAGAACTGGCGTCACGACACACGGTTTCGTATGCACAGTTTACCACGAATATAACGTTTAAAATCATCTAGGAACGATAGGAAGAAAGTTTACTCTTACCGCGAACCGGCTAACCGACACGGCGCGGTACTTAGCAATCTATCCTTCCAGCGATACCTAAGTGACTCGCCGGAAGTTAACTCGCTTATAACTCGGTAAATACGCGTCCGAGAGAACTGGCGTCACGACACACGGTTTCGTATGCACAGTTTACCACGAATATAACGTTTAAAATCATCTAGGAACGATAGGAAAAAAGTTTACTCTTACCGCGAACCGGCTAACCGACACGGCGCGGTACTTAGCAATCTATCGTTCCAGCGATACCTAAGTGACTCGCCGGAAGTTAACTCGCTTATAACTCGGTAAATACGCGTCCGAGAGAACTGGCGTCACGACACACGGTTTCGTATGCACAGTTTACCACGAATATAACGTTTAAAATCATCTAGGAACGATAGGAAAAAAGTTTACTCTTACCGCGAACCGGCTAACCGACACGGCGCGGTACTCAGCAATCTATCGTTCCAACGATACCTAAGTGACTCGCCGGAAGTTAACTCGCTTATAACTCGGTAAATACGCGTCCGAGAGAACTGGCGTCACGACACACGGTTTCGTATGCACAGTTTACCACGAATATAACGTTTAAAATCATCTAGGAACGATAGGAAAAAAGTTTACTCTTACCGCGAACCGGCTAACCGACACGGCGCGGTACTTAGCAATCTATCGTTCCAGCGATACCTAAGTGACTCGCCGGAAGTTAACTCGCTTATAACTCGGTAAATACGCGTCCGAGAGAACTGGCGTCACGACACACGGTTTCGTATGCACAGTTTACCACGAATATAACGTTTAAAATCATCTAGGAACGATAGGAAAAAAGTTTACTCTTACCGCGAACCGGCTAACCGACACGGCGCGGTACTTAGCAATCTATCGTTCCAACGATACCTAAGTGACTCGCCGGAAGTTAACTCGCTTATAACTCGGTAAATACGCGTCCGAGAGAACTGGCGTCACGACACACGGTTTCGTATGCACAGTTTACCACGAATATAACGTTTAAAATCATCTAGGAACGATAGGAAGAAAGTTTACTCTTACCGCGAACCGGCTAACCGACACGGCGCGGTACTTAGCAATCTATCCTTCCAGCGATACCTAAGTGACTCGCCGGAAGTTAACTCGCTTATAACTCGGTAAATACGCGTCCGAGAGAACTGGCGTCACGACACACGGTTTCGTATGCACAGTTTACCACGAATATAACGTTTAAAATCATCTAGGAACGATAGGAAAAAAGTTTACTCTTACCGCGAACCGGCTAACCGACACGGCGCGGTACTTAGCAATCTATCGTTCCAGCGATACCTAAGTGACTCGCCGGAAGTTAACTCGCTTATAACTCGGTAAATACGCGTCCGAGAGAACTGGCGTCACGACACACGGTTTCGTATGCACAGTTTACCACGAATATAACGTTTAAAATCATCTAGGAACGATAGGGAAAAAGTTTACTCTTACCGCGAACCGGCTAACCGACACGGCGCGGTACTTAGCAATCTATCGTTCCAACGATACCTAAGTGACTCGCCGGAAGTTAACTCGCTTATAACTCGGTAAATACGCGTCCGAGAGAACTGGCGTCACGACACACGGTTTCGTATGCACAGTTTACCACGAATATAACGTTTAAAATCATCTAGGAACGATAGGAAAAAAGTTTACTCTTACCGCGAACCGGCTAACCGACACGGCGCGGTACTTAGCAATCTATCGTTCCAACGATACCTAAGTGACTCGCCGGAAGTTAACTCGCTTATAACTCGGTAAATACGCGTCCGAGAGAACTGGCGTCACGACACACGGTTTCGTATGCACAGTTTACCACGAATATAACGTTTAAAATCATCTAGGAACGATAGGAAAAAAGTTTACTCTTACCGCGAACCGGCTAACCGACACGGCGCGGTACTTAGCAATCTATCGTTCCAGCGATACCTAAGTGACTCGCCGGAAGTTAACTCGCTTATAACTCGGTAAATACGCGTCCGAGAGAACTGGCGTCACGACACACGGTTTCGTATGCACAGTTTACCACGAATATAACGTTTAAAATCATCTAGGAACGATAGGAAAAAAGTTTACTCTTACCGCGAACTGGCTAACCGACACGGCGCGGTACTTAGCAATCTATCGTTCCAACGATACCTAAGTGACTCGCCGGAAGTTAACTCGCTTATAACTCGGTAAATACGCGTCCGAGAGAACTGGCGTCACGACACACGGTTTCGTATGCACAGTTTACCACGAATATAACGTTTAAAATCATCTAGGAACGATAGGAAAAAAGTTTACTCTTACCGCGAACCGGCTAACCGACACGGCGCGGTACTTAGCAATCTATCGTTCCAACGATACCTAAGTGACTCGCCGGAAGTTAACTCGCTTATAACTCGGTAAATACGCGTCCGAGAGAACTGGCGACACGACACACGGTTTCGTATGCACAGTTTACCACGAATATAACGTTTAAAATCATCTAGGAACGATAGGAAAAAAGTTTACTCTTACCGCGAACCGGCTAACCGACACGGCGCGGTACTTAGCAATCTATCGTTCCAACGATACCTAAGTGACTCGCCGGAAGTTAACTCGCTTATAACTCGGTAAATACGCGTCCGAGAGAACTGGCGTCACGACACACGGTTTCGTATGCACAGTTTACCACGAATATAACGTTTAAAATCATCTAGGAACGATAGGAAAAAAGTTTACTCTTACCGCGAACCGGCTAACCGACACGGCGCGGTACTTAGCAATCTATCGTTCCAACGATACCTAAGTGACTCGCCGGAAGTTAACTCGCTTATAACTCGGTAAATACGCGTCCGAGAGAACTGGCGTCACGACACACGGTTTCGTATGCACAGTTTACCACGAATATAACGTTTAAAATCATCTAGGAACGATAGGAAAAAAGTTTACTCTTACCGCGAACCGGCTAACCGACACGGCGCGGTACTTAGCAATCTATCGTTCCAGCGATACCTAAGTGACTCGCCGGAAGTTAACTCGCTTATAACTCGGTAAATACGCGTCCGAGAGAACTGGCGTCACGACACACGGTTTCGTATGCACAGTTTACCACGAATATAACGTTTAAAATCATCTAGGAACGATAGGAAAAAAGTTTACTCTTACCGCGAACCGGCTAACCGACACGGCGCGGTACTTAGCAATCTATCGTTCCAGCGATACCTAAGTGACTCGCCGGAAGTTAACTCGCTTATAACTCGGTAAATACGCGTCCGAGAGAACTGGCGTCACGACACACGGTTTCGTATGCACAGTTTACCACGAATATAACGTTTAAAATCATCTAGGAACGATAGGAAAAAAGTTTACTCTTACCGCGAACCGGCTAACCGACACGGCGCGGTACTTAGCAATCTATCGTTCCAACGATACCTAAGTGACTCGCCGGAAGTTAACTCGCTTATAACTCGGTAAATACGCGTCCGAGAGAACTGGCGTCACGACACACGGTTTCGTATGCACAGTTTACCACGAATATAACTTTTAAAATCATCTAGGAACGATAGGAAAAAAGTTTACTCTTACCGCGAACCGGCTAACCGACACGGCGCGGTACTTAGCAATCTATCGTTCCAACGATACCTAAGTGACTCGCCGGAAGTTAACTCGCTTATAACTCGGTAAATACGCGTCCGAGAGAACTGGCGTCACGACACACGGTTTCGTATGCACAGTTTACCACGAATATAACGTTTAAAATCATCTAGGAACGATAGGAAAAAAGTTTACTCTTACCGCGAACCGGCTAACCGACACGGCGCGGTACTTAGCAATCTATCGTTCCAACGATACCTAAGTGACTCGCCGGAAGTTAACTCGCTTATAACTCGGTAAATACGCGTCCGAGAGAACTGGCGTCACGACACACGGTTTCGTATGCACAGTTTACCACGAATATAACGTTTAAAATCATCTAGGAACGATAGGAAGAAAGTTTACTCTTACCGCGAACCGGCTAACCGACACGGCGCTGTACTTAGCAATCTATCGTTCCAGCGATACCTAAGTGACTCGCCGGAAGTTAACTCGCTTATAACTCGGTAAATACGCGTCCGAGAGAACTGGCGTCACGACACACGGTTTCGTATGCACAGTTTACCACGAATATAACGTTTAAAATCATCTAGGAACGATAGGAAAAAAGTTTACTCTTACCGCGAACCGGCTAACCGACACGGCGCGGTACTTAGCAATCTATCGTTCCAACGATACCTAAGTGACTCGCCGGAAGTTAACTCGCTTATAACTCGGTAAATACGCGTCCGAGAGAACTGGCGTCACGACACACGGTTTCGTATGCACAGTTTACCACGAATATAACGTTTAAAATCATCTAGGAACGATAGGAAAAAAGTTTACTCTTACCGCGAACCGGCTAACCGACACGGCGCGGTACTTAGCAATCTATCGTTCCAACGATACCTAAGTGACTCGCCGGAAGTTAACTCGCTTATAACTCGGTAAATACGCGTCCGAGAGAACTGGCGTCACGACACACGGTTTCGTATGCACAGTTTACCACGAATATAACGTTTAAAATCATCTAGGAACGATAGGAAAAAAGTTTACTCTTACCGCGAACCGGCTAACCGACACGGCGCGGTACTTAGCAATCTATCGTTCCAACGATACCTAAGTGACTCGCCGGAAGTTAACTCGCTTATAACTCGGTAAATACGCGTCCGAGAGAACTGGCGTCACGACACACGGTTTCGTATGCACAGTTTACCACGAATATAACGTTTAAAATCATCTAGGAACGATAGGAAGAAAGTTTACTCTTACCGCGAACCGGCTAACCGACACGGCGCTTTACTTAGCAATCTATCGTTCCAGCGATACCTAAGTGACTCGCCGGAAGTTAACTCGCTTATAACTCGGTAAATACGCGTCCGAGAGAACTGGCGTCACGACACACGGTTTCGTATGCACAGTTTACCACGAATATAACGTTTAAAATCATCTAGGAACGATAGGAAAAAAGTTTACTCTTACCGCGAACCGGCTAACCGACACGGCGCGGTACTTAGCAATCTATCGTTCCAGCGATACCTAAGTGACTCGCCGGAAGTTAACTCGCTTATAACTCGGGAAATACGCGTCCGAGAGAACTGGCGTCACGACACACGGTTTCGTATGCACAGTTTACCACGAATATAACGTTTAAAATCATCTAGGAACGATAGGAAAATTTTACTCTTACCGCGAACCGGCTAACCGACACGGCGCGGTACTTAGCAATCTATCGTTCCAACGATACCTAAGTGACTCGCCGGAAGTTAACTCGCTTATAACTCGGTAAATACGCGTCCGAGAGAACTGGCGTCACGACACACGGTTTCGTATGCACAGTTTACCACGAATATAACGTTTAAAATCATCTAGGAACGATAGGAAAAAAGTTTACTCTTACCGCGAACCGGCTAACCGACACGGCGCGGTACTTAGCAATCTATCGTTCCAGCGATACCTAAGTGACTCGCCGGAAGTTAACTCGCTTATAACTCGGTAAATACGCGTCCGAGAGAACTGGCGTCACGACACACGGTTTCGTATGCACAGTTTACCACGAATATAACGTTTAAAATCATCTAGGAACGATAGGAAAAAAGTTTACTCTCTCCGCGAACCGGCTAACCGACACGGCGCGGTACTTAGCAATCTATCGTTCCAACGATACCTAAGTGACTCGCCGGAAGTTAACTCGCTTATAACTCGGTAAATACGCGTCCGAGAGAACTGGCGTCACGACACACGGTTTCGTATGCACAGTTTACCACGAATATAACGTTTAAAATCATCTAGGAACGATAGGAAAAAAGTTTACTCTTACCGCGAACCGGCTAACCGACACGGCGCGGTACTTAGCAATCTATCGTTCCAACGATACCTAAGTGACTCGCCGGAAGTTAACTCGCTTATAACTCGGTAAATACGCGTCCGAGAGAACTGGCGTCGCGACACACGGTTTCGTATGCACAGTTTACCACGAATATAACGTTTAAAATCATCTAGGAACGATAGGAAAAAAGTTTACTCTTACCGCGAACCGGCTAACCGACACGGCGCGGTACTTAGCAATCTATCGTTCCAGCGATACCTAAGTGACTCGCCGGAAGTTAACTCGCTTATAACTCGGTAAATACGCGTCCGAGAGAACTGGCGTCACGACACACGGTTTCGTATGCACAGTTTACCACGAATATAACGTTTAAAATCATCTAGGAACGATAGGAAAAAAGTTTACTCTTACCGCGAACCGGCTGCCCGACACGGCGCGGTACTTAGCAATCTATCTTTCCAGCGATACCTAAGTGACTCGCCGGAAGTTAACTCGCTTATAACTCGGTAAATACGCGTCCGAGACAACTGGCGTCACGACACACGGTTTCGCATGCACAGTTTACCACGAATATAACGTTTAAAATCATCTAGGAACGATAGGAAAAATGTTTACTCTTACCGGTGCGACGGGCGAACCGGCTAAGCGACACGGCTCGGTACTTAGCAATCTATCGTTCCAGCGATACCTAAGTGACTCGCCGGAAGTTAACTCGCTTATAACTCGGTAAATACGCGTCCGAGAGAACTGGCGTCACGACACACGGTTTCGTATGCACAGTTTACCACGAATATAACGTTTAAAATCATCTAGGAACGATAGGAAAAAAGTTTACTCTTACCGCGAACCGGCTAACCGACACGGCGCGGTACTTAGCAATCTATCGTTCCAGCGATACCTAAGTGACTCGCCGGAAGTTAACTCGCTTATAACTCGGTAAATACGCGTCCGAGAGAACTGGCGTCACGACACACGGTTTCGTATGCACAGTTTACCACGAATATAACGTTTAAAATCATCTAGGAACGATAGGAAAAAAGTTTACTCTTACCGCGAACCGGCTAACCGACACGACGCGGTACTTAGCAATCTATCGTTCCAACGATACCTAAGTGACTCGCCGGAAGTTAACTCGCTTATAACTCGGTAAATACGCGTCCGAGAGAACTGGCGTCACGACACACGGTTTCGTATGCACAGTTTACCACGAATATAACGTTTAAAATCATCTAGGAACGATAGGAAAAAAGTTTACTCTTACCGCGAACCGGCTAACCGACACGGCGCGGTACTTAGCAATCTATCGTTCCAGCGATACCTAAGTGACTCGCCGGAAGTTAACTCGCTTATAACTCGGTAAATACGCGTCCGAGAGAACTGGCGTCACGACACACGGTTTCGTATGCACAGTTTACCACGAATATAACGTTTAAAATCATCTAGGAACGATAGGAAAAAAGTTTACTCTTACCGCGAACCGGCTAACCGACACGGCGCGGTACTTAGCAATCTATCGTTCCAGCGATACCTAAGTGACTCGCCGGAAGTTAACTCGCTTATAACTCGGTAAATACGCGTCCGAGAGAACTGGCGTCACGACACACGGTTTCGTATGCACAGTTTACCACGAATATAACGTTTAAAATCATCTAGGAACGATAGGAAAAAAGTTTACTCTTACCGCGAACCGGCTAACCGACACGGCGCGGTACTTAGCAATCTATCGTTCCAGCGATACCTAAGTGACTCGCCGGAAGTTAACTCGCTTATAACTCGGTAAATACGCGTCCGAGAGAACTGGCGTCACGACACACGGTTTCGTATGCACAGTTTACCACGAATATAACGTTTAAAATCATCTAGGAACGATAGGAAAAAAGTTTACTCTTACCGCGAACCGGCTAACCGACACGACGCGGTACTTAGCAATCTATCGTTCCAACGATACCTAAGTGACTCGCCGGAAGTTAACTCGCTTATAACTCGGTAAATACGCGTCCGAGAGAACTGGCGTCACGACACACGGTTTCGTATGCACAGTTTACCACGAATATAACGTTTAAAATCATCTAGGAACGATAGGAAAAAAGTTTACTCTTACCGCGAACCGGCTAACCGACACGGCGCGGTACTTAGCAATCTATCGTTCCAGCGATACCTAAGTGACTCGCCGGAAGTTAACTCGCTTATAACTCGGTAAATACGCGTCCGAGAGAACTGGCGTCACGACACACGGTTTCGTATGCACAGTTTACCACGAATATAACGTTTAAAATCATCTAGGAACGATAGGAAAAAAGTTTACTCTTACCGCGAACCGGCTAACCGACACGACGCGGTACTTAGCAATCTATCGTTCCAACGATACCTAAGTGACTCGCCGGAAGTTAACTCGCTTATAACTCGGTAAATACGCGTCCGAGAGAACTGGCGTCACGACACACGGTTTCGTATGCACAGTTTACCACGAATATAACGTTTAAAATCATCTAGGAACGATAGGAAAAAAGTTTACTCTTACCGCGAACCGGCTAACCGACACGGCGCGGTACTTAGCAATCTATCGTTCCAGCGATACCTAAGTGACTCGCCGGAAGTTAACTCGCTTATAACTCGGTAAATACGCGTCCGAGAGAACTGGCGTCACGACACACGGTTTCGTATGCACAGTTTACCACGAATATAACGTTTAAAATCATCTAGCAACGATAGGAAAAAAGTTTACTCTTACCGCGAACCGGCTAACCGACACGGCGCGGTACTTAGCAATCTATCGTTCCAACGATACCTAAGTGACTCGCCGGAAGTTAACTCGCTTATAACTCGGTAAATACGCGTCCGAGAGAACTGGCGTCACGACACGCGGTTTCGTATGCACAGTTTACCACGAATATAACGTTTAAAATCATCTAGGAACGATAGGAAAAAAGTTTACTCTTACCGCGAACCGGCTAACCGACACGGCGCGGTACTTAGCAATCTATCGTTCCAGCGATACCTAAGTGACTCGCCGGAAGTTAACTCGCTTATAACTCGGTAAATACGCGTCCGAGAGAACTGGCGTCACGACACACGGTTTCGTATGCACAGTTTACCACGAATATAACGTTTAAAATCATCTAGGAACGATAGGAAAAAAGTTTACTCTTACCGCGAACCGGCTAACCGACACGGCGCGGTACTTAGCAATCTATCGTTCCAGCGATACCTAAGTGACTCGCCGGAAGTTAACTCGCTTATAACTCGGTAAATACGCGTCCGAGAGAACTGGCGTCACGACACACGGTTTCGTATGCACAGTTTACCACGAATATAACGTTTAAAATCATCTAGGAACGATAGGAAAAAAGTTTACTCTTACCGCGAACCGGCTAACCGACACGACGCGGTACTTAGCAATCTATCGTTCCAACGATACCTAAGTGACTCGCCGGAAGTTAACTCGCTTATAACTCGGTAAATACGCGTCCGAGAGAACTGGCGTCACGACACACGGTTTCGTATGCACAGTTTACCACGAATATAACGTTTAAAATCATCTAGGAACGATAGGAAAAAAGTTTACTCTTACCGCGAACCGGCTAACCGACACGGCGCGGTACTTAGCAATCTATCGTTCCAGCGATACCTAAGTGACTCGCCGGAAGTTAACTCGCTTATAACTCGGTAAATACGCGTCCGAGAGAACTGGCGTCACGACACACGGTTTCGTATGCACAGTTTACCACGAATATAACGTTTAAAATCATCTAGGAACGATAGGAAAAAAGTTTACTCTTACCGCGAACCGGCTAACCGACACGACGCGGTACTTAGCAATCTATCGTTCCAACGATACCTAAGTGACTCGCCGGAAGTTAACTCGCTTATAACTCGGTAAATACGCGTCCGAGAGAACTGGCGTCACGACACACGGTTTCGTATGCACAGTTTACCACGAATATAACGTTTAAAATCATCTAGGAACGATAGGAAAAAAGTTTACTCTTACCGCGAACCGGCTAACCGACACGGCGCGGTACTTAGCAATCTATCGTTCCAGCGATACCTAAGTGACTCGCCGGAAGTTAACTCGCTTATAACTCGGTAAATACGCGTCCGAGAGAACTGGCGTCACGACACACGGTTTCGTATGCACAGTTTACCACGAATATAACGTTTAAAATCATCTAGCAACGATAGGAAAAAAGTTTACTCTTACCGCGAACCGGCTAACCGACACGGCGCGGTACTTAGCAATCTATCGTTCCAACGATACCTAAGTGACTCGCCGGAAGTTAACTCGCTTATAACTCGGTAAATACGCGTCCGAGAGAACTGGCGTCACGACACGCGGTTTCGTATGCACAGTTTACCACGAATATAACGTTTAAAATCATCTAGGAACGATAGGAAAAAAGTTTACTCTTACCGCGAACCGGCTAACCGACACGGCGCGGTACTTAGCAATCTATCGTTCCAGCGATACCTAAGTGACTCGCCGGAAGTTAACTCGCTTATAACTCGGTAAATACGCGTCCGAGAGAACTGGCGTCACGACACGCGGTTTCGTATGCACAGTTTACCACGAATATAACGTTTAAAATCATCTAGGAACGATAGGAAAAAAGTTTACTCTTACCGCGAACCGGCTAACCGACACGGCGCGGTACTTAGCAATCTATCGTTCCAGCGATACCTAAGTGACTCGCCGGAAGTTAACTCGCTTATAACTCGGTAAATACGCGTCCGAGAGAACTGGCGTCACGACACACGGTTTCGTATGCACAGTTTACCACGAATATAACGTTTAAAATCATCTAGGAACGATAGGAAAAAAGTTTACTCTTACCGCGAACCGGCTAACCGACACGGCGCGGTACTTAGCAATCTATCGTTCCAGCGATACCTAAGTGACTCGCCGGAAGTTAACTCGCTTATAACTCGGTAAATACGCGTCCGAGAGAACTGGCGTCACGACACACGGTTTCGTATGCACAGTTTACCACGAATATAACGTTTAAAATCATCTAGGAACGATAGGAAAAAAGTTTACTCTTACCGCGAACCGGCTAACCGACACGGCGCGGTACTTAGCAATCTATCGTTCCAACGATACCTAAGTGACTCGCCGGAAGTTAACTCGCTTATAACTCGGTAAATACGCGTCCGAGAGAACTGGCGTCACGACACACGGTTTCGTATGCACAGTTTACCACGAATATAACGTTTAAAATCATCTAGGAACGATAGGAAGAAAGTTTACTCTTACCGCGAACCGGCTAACCGACACGGCGCGGTACTTAGCAATCTATCGTTCCAGCGATACCTAAGTGACTCGCCGGAAGTTAACTCGCTTATAACTCGGTAAATACGCGTCCGAGAGAACTGGCGTCACGACACACGGTTTCGTATGCACAGTTTACCACGAATATAACGTTTAAAATCATCTAGGAACGATAGGAAAAAAGTTTACTCTTACCGCGAACCGGCTGCCCGACACGGCGCGGTACTTAGCAATCTATCTTTCCAGCGATACCTAAGTGACTCGCCGGAAGTTAACTCGCTTATAACTCGGTAAATACGCGTCCGAGAGAACTGGCGTCACGACACACGGTTTCGTATGCACAGTTTACCACGAATATAACGTTTAAAATCATCTAGGAACGATAGGAAAAAAGTTTACTCTTACCGCGAACCGGCTAACCGACACGGCGCGGTACTTAGCAATCTATCGTTCCAACGATACCTAAGTGACTCGCCGGAAGTTAACTCGCTTATAACTCGGTAAATACGCGTCCGAGAGAACTGGCGTCACGACACACGGTTTCGTATGCACAGTTTACCACGAATATAACGTTTAAAATCATCTAGGAACGATAGGAAAAAAGTTTACTCTTACCGCGAACCGGATAACCGACACGGCGCGGTACTTAGCAATCTATCGTTCCAGCGATACCTAAGTGACTCGCCGGAAGTTAACTCGCTTATAACTCGGTAAATACGCGTCCGAGAGAACTGGCGTCACGACACACGGTTTCGTATGCACAGTTTACCACGAATATAACGTTTAAAATCATCTAGGAACGATAGGAAAAAAGTTTACTCTTACCGCGAACCGGCTAACCGACACGGCGCGGTACTTAGCAATCTATCCTTCCAGCGATACCTAAGTGACTCGCCGGAAGTTAACTATCTTATAACTCGGTAAATACGCGTCCGAGAGAACTGGCGTCACGACACACGGTTTCGTATGCACAGTTTACCACGAATATAACGTTTAAAATCATCTAGGAACGATAGGAAGAAAGTTTACTCGTACCGCGAACCGGCTAACCGACACGGCGCGGTACTTAGCAATCTATCGTTCCAGCGATACCTAAGTGACTCGCCGGAAGTTAACTCGCTTATAACTCGGTAAATACGCGTCCGAGAGAACTGGCGTCACGACACACGGTTTCGTATGCACAGTTTACCACGAATATAACGTTTAAAATCATCTAGGAACGATAGGAAAAAAGTATACTCGTACCGCGAACCGGCTAACCGACACGGCGCGGTACTTAGCAATCTATCGTTCCAGCGATACCTAAGTGACTCGCCGGAAGTTAACTCGCTTATAACTCGGTAAATACGCGTCCGAGAGAACTGGCGTCACGACACACGGTTTCGTATGCACAGTTTACCACGAATATAACGTTTAAAATCATCTAGGAACGATAGGAAAAAAGTTTACTCTTACCGCGAACCGGCTAACCGACACGGCGCGGTACTTAGCAATCTATCGTTCCAACGATACCTAAGTGACTCGCCGGAAGTTAACTCGCTTATAACTCGGTAAATACGCGTCCGAGAGAACTGGCGTCACGACACACGGTTTCGTATGCACAGTTTACCACGAATATAACGTTTAAAATCATCTAGGAACGATAGGAAAAAAGTTTACTCTTACCGCGAACCGGCTAACCGACACGGCGCGGTACTTGGCAATCTATCGTTCCAGCGATACCTAAGTGACTCGCCGGAAGTTAACTCGCTTATAACTCGGTAAATACGCGTCCGAGAGAACTGGCGTCACGACACACGGTTTCGTATGCACAGTTTACCACGAATATAACGTTTAAAATCATCTAGGAACGATAGGAAGAAAGTTTACTCTTACCGCGAACCGGCTAACCGACACGGCGCGGTACTTAGCAATCTATCGTTCCAGCGATACCTAAGTGACTCGCCGGAAGTTAACTCGCTTATAACTCGGTAAATACGCGTCCGAGAGAACTGGCGTCACGACACACGGTTTCGTATGCACAGTTTACCACGAATATAACGTTTAAAATCATCTAGGAACGATAGGAAAAAAGTTTACTCTTACCGCGAACCGGCTAACCGACACGGCGCGGTACTTAGCAATCTATCGTTCCAGCGATACCTAAGTGACTCGCCGGAAGTTAACTCGCTTATAACTCGGTAAATACGCGTCCGAGAGAACTGGCGTCACGACACACGGTTTCGTATGCACAGTTTACCACGAATATAACGTTTAAAATCATCTAGGAACGATAGGAAAAAAGTTTACTCTTACCGCGAACCGGCTAACCGACACGGCGCGGTACTTAGCAATCTATCGTTCCAACGATACCTAAGTGACTCGCCGGAAGTTAACTCGCTTATAACTCGGTAAATACGCGTCCGAGAGAACTGGCGTCACGACACACGGTTTCGTATGCACAGTTTACCACGAATATAACGTTTAAAATCATCTAGGAACGATAGGAAAAAAGTTTACTCTTACCGCGAACCGGCTAACCGACACGGCGCGGTACTTAGCAATCTATCGTTCCAGCGATACCTAAGTGACTCGCCGGAAGTTAACTCGCTTATAACTCGGTAAATACGCGTCCGAGAGAACTGGCGTCACGACACACGGTTTCGTATGCACAGTTTACCACGAATATAACGTTTAAAATCATCTAGGAACGATAGGAAAAAAGTTTACTCTTACCGCGAACCGGATAACCGACACGGCGCGGTACTTAGCAATCTATCGTTCCAGCGATACCTAAGTGACTCGCCGGAAGTTAACTCGCTTATAACTCGGTAAATACGCGTCCGAGAGAACTGGCGTCACGACACACGGTTTCGTATGCACAGTTTACCACGAATATAACGTTTAAAATCATCTAGGAACGATAGGAAAAAAGTTTACTCTTACCGCGAACCGGCTAACCGACACGGCGCGGTACTTAGCAATCTATCGTTCCAGCGATACCTAAGTGACTCGCCGGAAGTTAACTCGCTTATAACTCGGTAAATACGCGTCCGAGAGAACTGGCGTCACGACACACGGTTTCGTATGCACAGTTTACCACGAATATAACGTTTAAAATCATCTAGGAACGATAGGAAAAAAGTTTACTCTTACCGCGAACCGGCTAACCGACACGGCGCGGTACTTAGCAATCTATCCTTCCAGCGATACCTAAGCGACTCGCCGGAAGTTAACTATCTTATAACTCGGTAAATACGCGTCCGAGAGAACTGGCGTCACGACACACGGTTTCGTATGCACAGTTTACCACGAATATAACGTTTAAAATCATCTAGGAACGATAGGAAGAAAGTTTACTCGTACCGCGAACCGGCTAACCGACACGGCGCGGTACTTAGCAATCTATCGTTCCAGCGATACCTAAGTGACTCGCCGGAAGTTAACTCGCTTATAACTCGGTAAATACGCGTCCGAGAGAACTGGCGTCACGACACACGGTTTCGTATGCACAGTTTACCACGAATATAACGTTTAAAATCATCTAGGAACGATAGGAAAAAAGTTTACTCTTACCGCGAACCGGCTAACCGACACGGCGCGGTACTTAGCAATCTATCGTTCCAGCGATACCTAAGTGACTCGCCGGAAGTTAACTCGCTTATAACTCGGTAAATACGCGTCCGAGAGAACTGGCGTCACGACACACGGTTTCGTATGCACAGTTTACCACGAATATAACGTTTAAAATCATCTAGGAACGATAGGAAAAAAGTTTACTCTTACCGCGAACCGGCTAACCGACACGGCGCGGTACTTAGCAATCTATCGTTCCAACGATACCTAAGTGACTCGCCGGAAGTTAACTCGCTTATAACTCGGTAAATACGCGTCCGAGAGAACTGGCGTCACGACACACGGTTTCGTATGCACAGTTTACCACGAATATAACGTTTAAAATCATCTAGGAACGATAGGAAAAAAGTTTACTCTTACCGCGAACCGGCTAACCGACACGGCGCGGTACTTGGCAATCTATCGTTCCAGCGATACCTAAGTGACTCGCCGGAAGTTAACTCGCTTATAACTCGGTAAATACGCGTCCGAGAGAACTGGCGTCACGACACACGGTTTCGTATGCACAGTTTACCACGAATATAACGTTTAAAATCATCTAGGAACGATAGGAAAAAAGTTTACTCTTACCGCGAACCGGCTAACCGACACGGCGCGGTACTTGGCAATCTATCGTTCCAGCGATACCTAAGTGACTCGCCGGAAGTTAACTCGCTTATAACTCGGTAAATACGCGTCCGAGAGAACTGGCGTCACGACACACGGTTTCGTATGCACAGTTTACCACGAATATAACGTTTAAAATCATCTAGGAACGATAGGAAGAAAGTTTACTCTTACCGCGAACCGGCTAACCGACACGGCGCGGTACTTAGCAATCTATCGTTCCAGCGATACCTAAGTGACTCGCCGGAAGTTAACTCGCTTATAACTCGGTAAATACGCGTCCGAGAGAACTGGCGTCACGACACACGGTTTCGTATGCACAGTTTACCACGAATATAACGTTTAAAATCATCTAGGAACGATAGGAAAAAAGTTTACTCTTACCGCGAACCGGCTAACCGACACGGCGCGGTACTTAGCAATCTATCGTTCCAGCGATACCTAAGTGACTCGCCGGAAGTTAACTCGCTTATAACTCGGTAAATACGCGTCCGAGAGAACTGGCGTCACGACACACGGTTTCGTATGCACAGTTTACCACGAATATAACGTTTAAAATCATCTAGGAACGATAGGAAAAAAGTTTACTCTTACCGCGAACCGGCTGCCCGACACGGCGCGGTACTTAGCAATCTATCTTTCCAGCGATACCTAAGTGACTCGCCGGAAGTTAACTCGCTTATAACTCGGTAAATACGCGTCCGAGAGAACTGGCGTCACGACACACGGTTTCGTATGCACAGTTTACCACGAATATAACGTTTAAAATCATCTAGGAACGATAGGAAAAAAGTTTACTCTTACCGCGAACCGGCTAACCGACACGGCGCGGTACTTAGCAATCTATCGTTCCAGCGATACCTAAGTGACTCGCCGGAAGTTAACTCGCTTATAACTCGGTAAATACGCGTCCGAGAGAACTGGCGTCACGACACACGGTTTCGTATGCACAGTTTACCACGAATATAACGTTTAAAATCATCTAGGAACGATAGGAAAAAAGTTTACTCTTACCGCGAACCGGATAACCGACACGGCGCGGTACTTAGCAATCTATCGTTCCAGCGATACCTAAGTGACTCGCCGGAAGTTAACTCGCTTATAACTCGGTAAATACGCGTCCGAGAGAACTGGCGTCACGACACACGGTTTCGTATGCACAGTTTACCACGAATATAACGTTTAAAATCATCTAGGAACGATAGGAAAAAAGTTTACTCTTACCGCGAACCGGCTAACCGACACGGCGCGGTACTTAGCAATCTATCGTTCCAGCGATACCTAAGTGACTCGCCGGAAGTTAACTCGCTTATAACTCGGTAAATACGCGTCCGAGAGAACTGGCGTCACGACACACGGTTTCGTATGCACAGTTTACCACGAATATAACGTTTAAAATCATCTAGGAACGATAGGAAAAAAGTTTACTCTTACCGCGAACCGGCTAACCGACACGGCGCGGTACTTAGCAATCTATCCTTCCAGCGATACCTAAGTGACTCGCCGGAAGTTAACTATCTTATAACTCGGTAAATACGCGTCCGAGAGAACTGGCGTCACGACACACGGTTTCGTATGCACAGTTTACCACGAATATAACGTTTAAAATCATCTAGGAACGATAGGAAAAAAGTTTACTCGTACCGCGAACCGGCTAACCGACACGGCGCGGTACTTAGCAATCTATCGTTCCAGCGATACCTAAGTGACTCGCCGGAAGTTAACTCGCTTATAACTCGGTAAATACGCGTCCGAGAGAACTGGCGTCACGACACACGGTTTCGTATGCACAGTTTACCACGAATATAACGTTTAAAATCATCTAGGAACGATAGGAAAAAAGTTTACTCTTACCGCGAACCGGCTAACCGACACGGCGCGGTACTTAGCAATCTATCGTTCCAGCGATACCTAAGTGACTCGCCGGAAGTTAACTCGCTTATAACTCGGTAAATACGCGTCCGAGAGAACTGGCGTCACGACACACGGTTTCGTATGCACAGTTTACCACGAATATAACGTTTAAAATCATCTAGGAACGATAGGAAAAAAGTTTACTCTTACCGCGAACCGGCTAACCGACACGGCGCGGTACTTAGCAATCTATCGTTCCAACGATACCTAAGTGACTCGCCGGAAGTTAACTCGCTTATAACTCGGTAAATACGCGTCCGAGAGAACTGGCGTCACGACACACGGTTTCGTATGCACAGTTTACCACGAATATAACGTTTAAAATCATCTAGGAACGATAGGAAAAAAGTTTACTCTTACCGCGAACCGGCTAACCGACACGGCGCGGTACTTGGCAATCTATCGTTCCAGCGATACCTAAGTGACTCGCCGGAAGTTAACTCGCTTATAACTCGGTAAATACGCGTCCGAGAGAACTGGCGTCACGACACACGGTTTCGTATGCACAGTTTACCACGAATATAACGTTTAAAATCATCTAGGAACGATAGGAAGAAAGTTTACTCTTACCGCGAACCGGCTAACCGACACGGCGCGGTACTTAGCAATCTATCGTTCCAGCGATACCTAAGTGACTCGCCGGAAGTTAACTCGCTTATAACTCGGTAAATACGCGTCCGAGAGAACTGGCGTCACGACACACGGTTTCGTATGCACAGTTTACCACGAATATAACGTTTAAAATCATCTAGGAACGATAGGAAAAAAGTTTACTCTTACCGCGAACCGGCTAACCGACACGGCGCGGTACTTAGCAATCTATCGTTCCAGCGATACCTAAGTGACTCGCCGGAAGTTAACTCGCTTATAACTCGGTAAATACGCGTCCGAGAGAACTGGCGTCACGACACACGGTTTCGTATGCACAGTTTACCACGAATATAACGTTTAAAATCATCTAGGAACGATAGGAAAAAAGTTTACTCTTACCGCGAACCGGCTAACCGACACGGCGCGGTACTTGGCAATCTATCGTTCCAGCGATACCTAAGTGACTCGCCGGAAGTTAACTCGCTTATAACTCGGTAAATACGCGTCCGAGAGAACTGGCGTCACGACACACGGTTTCGTATGCACAGTTTACCACGAATATAACGTTTAAAATCATCTAGGAACGATAGGAAAAAAGTTTACTCTTACCGCGAACCGGCTAACCGACACGGCGCGGTACTTAGCAATCTATCGTTCCAGCGATACCTAAGTGACTCGCCGGAAGTTAACTCGCTTATAACTCGGTAAATACGCGTCCGAGAGAACTGGCGTCACGACACACGGTTTCGTATGCACTGTTTACCACGAATATAACGTTTAAAATCATCTAGGAACGATAGGAAAAAAGTTTACTCTTACCGCGAACCGGCTAACCGACACGGCGCGGTACTTAGCAATCTATCGTTCCAGCGATACCTAAGTGACTCGCCGGAAGTTAACTCGCTTATAACTCGGTAAATACGCGTCCGAGAGAACTGGCGTCACGACACACGGTTTCGTATACACAGTTTACCACGAATATAACGTTTAAAATCATCTAGGAACGATAGGAAAAAAGTTTACTCTTACCGCGAACCGGCTAACCGACACGGCGCGGTACTTAGCAATCTATCGTTCCAACGATACCTAAGTGACTCGCCGGAAGTTAACTCGCTTATAACTCGGTAAATACGCGTCCGAGAGAACTGGCGTCACGACACACGGTTTCGTATGCACAGTTTACAACGAATATAACGTTTAAAATCATCTAGGAACGATAGGAAAAAAGTTTACTCTTACCGCGAACCGGCTAACCGACACGGCGCGGTACTTAGCAATCTATCGTTCCAGCGATACCTAAGTGACTCGCCGGAAGTTAACTCGCTTATAACTCGGTAAATACGCGTCCGAGAGAACTGGCGTCACGACACACGGTTTCGTATGCACAGTTTACCACGAATATAACGTTTAAAATCATCTAGGAACGATAGGAAAAAAGTTTACTCTTACCGCGAACCGGCTAACCGACACGGCGCGGTACTTAGCAATCTATCGTTCCAACGATACCTAAGTGACTCGCCGGAAGTTAACTCGCTTATAACTCGGTAAATACGCGTCCGAGAGAACTGGCGTCACGACACACGGTTTCGTATGCACAGTTTACAACGAATATAACGTTTAAAATCATCTAGGAACGATAGGAAAAAAGTTTACTCTTACCGCGAACCGGCTAACCGACACGGCGCGGTACTTGGCAATCTATCGTTCCAGCGATACCTAAGTGACTCGCCGGAAGTTAACTCGCTTATAACTCGGTAAATACGCGTCCGAGAGAACTGGCGTCACGACACACGGTTTCGTATGCACAGTTTACCACGAATATAACGTTTAAAATCATCTAGGAACGATAGGAAAAAAGTTTACTCTTACCGCGAACCGGCTAACCGACACGGCGCGGTACTTAGCAATCTATCGTTCCAGCGATACCTAAGTGACTCGCCGGAAGTTAACTCGCTTATAACTCGGTAAATACGCGTCCGAGAGAACTGGCGTCACGACACACGGTTTCGTATGCACAGTTTACCACGAATATAACGTTTAAAATCATCTAGGAACGATAGGAAGAAAGTTTACTCTTACCGCGAACCGGCTAACCGACACGGCGCGGTACTTAGCAATCTATCGTTCCAGCGATACCTAAGTGACTCGCCGGAAGTTAACTCGCTTATAACTCGGTAAATACGCGTTCGAGAGAACTGGCGTCACGACACACGGTTTCGTATGCACAGTTTACCACGAATATAACGTTTAAAATCATCTAGGAACGATAGGAAAAAAGTTTACTCTTACCGCGAACCGGCTAACCGACACGGCGCGGTACTTGGCAATCTATCGTTCCAGCGATACCTAAGTGACTCGCCGGAAGTTAACTCGCTTATAACTCGGTAAATACGCGTCCGAGAGAACTGGCGTCACGACACACGGTTTCGTATGCACAGTTTACCACGAATATAACGTTTAAAATCATCTAGGAACGATAGGAAAAAAGTTTACTCTTACCGCGAACCGGCTAACCGACACGGCGCGGTACTTGGCAATCTATCGTTCCAGCGATACCTAAGTGACTCGCCGGAAGTTAACTCGCTTATAACTCGGTAAATACGCGTCCGAGAGAACTGGCGTCACGACACACGGTTTCGTATGCACAGTTTACCACGAATATAACGTTTAAAATCATCTAGGAACGATAGGAAGAAAGTTTACTCTTACCGCGAACCGGCTAACCGACACGGCGCGGTACTTAGCAATCTATCGTTCCAGCGATACCTAAGTGACTCGCCGGAAGTTAACTCGCTTATAACTCGGTAAATACGCGTCCGAGAGAACTGGCGTCACGACACACGGTTTCGTATGCACAGTTTACCACGAATATAACGTTTAAAATCATCTAGGAACGATAGGAAAAAAGTTTACTCTTACCGCGAACCGGCTAACCGACACGGCGCGGTACTTAGCAATCTATCGTTCCAGCGATACCTAAGCGACTCGCCGGAAGTTAACTCGCTTATAACTCGGTAAATACGCGTCCGAGAGAACTGGCGTCACGACACACGGTTTCGTATGCACAGTTTACCACGAATATAACGTTTAAAATCATCTAGGAACGATAGGAAAAAAGTTTACTCTTACCGCGAACCGGCTGCCCGACACGGCGCGGTACTTAGCAATCTATCTTTCCAGCGATACCTAAGTGACTCGCCGGAAGTTAACTCGCTTATAACTCGGTAAATACGCGTCCGAGAGAACTGGCGTCACGACACACGGTTTCGTATGCACAGTTTACCACGAATATAACGTTTAAAATCATCTAGGAACGATAGGAAAAAAGTTTACTCTTACCGCGAACCGGCTAACCGACACGGCGCGGTACTTGGCAATCTATCGTTCCAGCGATACCTAAGTGACTCGCCGGAAGTTAACTCGCTTATAACTCGGTAAATACGCGTCCGAGAGAACTGGCGTCACGACACACGGTTTCGTATGCACAGTTTACCACGAATATAACGTTTAAAATCATCTAGGAACGATAGGAAAAAAGTTTACTCTTACCGCGAACCGGCTAACCGACACGGCGCGGTACTTGGCAATCTATCGTTCCAGCGATACCTAAGTGACTCGCCGGAAGTTAACTCGCTTATAACTCGGTAAATACGCGTCCGAGAGAACTGGCGTCACGACACACGGTTTCGTATGCACAGTTTACCACGAATATAACGTTTAAAATCATCTAGGAACGATAGGAAGAAAGTTTACTCTTACCGCGAACCGGCTAACCGACACGGCGCGGTACTTAGCAATCTATCGTTCCAGCGATACCTAAGTGACTCGCCGGAAGTTAACTCGCTTATAACTCGGTAAATACGCGTCCGAGAGAACTGGCGTCACGACACACGGTTTCGTATGCACAGTTTACCACGAATATAACGTTTAAAATCATCTAGGAACGATAGGAAAAAAGTTTACTCTTACCGCGAACCGGCTAACCGACACGGCGCGGTACTTAGCAATCTATCGTTCCAGCGATACCTAAGTGACTCGCCGGAAGTTAACTCGCTTATAACTCGGTAAATACGCGTCCGAGAGAACTGGCGTCACGACACACGGTTTCGTATGCACAGTTTACCACGAATATAACGTTTAAAATCATCTAGGAACGATAGGAAAAAAGTTTACTCTTACCGCGAACCGGCTGCCCGACACGGCGCGGTACTTAGCAATCTATCTTTCCAGCGATACCTAAGTGACTCGCCGGAAGTTAACTCGCTTATAACTCGGTAAATACGCGTCCGAGAGAACTGGCGTCACGACACACGGTTTCGTATGCACAGTTTACCACGAATATAACGTTTAAAATCATCTAGGAACGATAGGAAAAAAGTTTACTCTTACCGCGAACCGGCTAACCGACACGGCGCGGTACTTAGCAATCTATCGTTCCAGCGATACCTAAGTGACTCGCCGGAAGTTAACTCGCTTATAACTCGGTAAATACGCGTCCGAGAGAACTGGCGTCACGACACACGGTTTCGTATGCACAGTTTACCACGAATATAACGTTTAAAATCATCTAGTAACGATAGGAAAAAAGTTTACTCTTACCGCGAACCGGATAACCGACACGGCGCGGTACTTAGCAATCTATCGTTCCAGCGATACCTAAGTGACTCGCCGGAAGTTAACTCGCTTATAACTCGGTAAATACGCGTCCGAGAGAACTGGCGTCACGACACACGGTTTCGTATGCACAGTTTACCACGAATATAACGTTTAAAATCATCTAGGAACGATAGGAAAAAAGTTTACTCTTACCGCGAACCGGCTAACCGACACGGCGCGGTACTTAGCAATCTATCGTTCCAGCGATACCTAAGTGACTCGCCGGAAGTTAACTCGCTTATAACTCGGTAAATACGCGTCCGAGAGAACTGGCGTCACGACACACGGTTTCGTATGCACAGTTTACCACGAATATAACGTTTAAAATCATCTAGGAACGATAGGAAAAAAGTTTACTCTTACCGCGAACCGGCTAACCGACACGGCGCGGTACTTAGCAATCTATCCTTCCAGCGATACCTAAGTGACTCGCCGGAAGTTAACTATCTTATAACTCGGTAAATACGCGTCCGAGAGAACTGGCGTCACGACACACGGTTTCGTATGCACAGTTTACCACGAATATAACGTTTAAAATCATCTAGGAACGATAGGAAGAAAGTTTACTCGTACCGCGAACCGGCTAACCGACACGGCGCGGTACTTAGCAATCTATCGTTCCAGCGATACCTAAGTGACTCGCCGGAAGTTAACTCGCTTATAACTCGGTAAATACGCGTCCGAGAGAACTGGCGTCACGACACACGGTTTCGTATGCACAGTTTACCACGAATATAACGTTTAAAATCATCTAGGAACGATAGGAAAAAAGTTTACTCTTACCGCGAACCGGCTAACCGACACGCCGCGGTACTTAGCAATCTATCGTTCCAGCGATACCTAAGTGACTCGCCGGAAGTTAACTCGCTTATAACTCGGTAAATACGCGTCCGAGAGAACTGGCGTCACGACACACGGTTTCGTATGCACAGTTTACCACGAATATAACGTTTAAAATCATCTAGGAACGATAGGAAAAAAGTTTACTCTTACCGCGAACCGGCTAACCGACACGGCGCGGTACTTAGCAATCTATCGTTCCAACGATACCTAAGTGACTCGCCGGAAGTTAACTCGCTTATAACTCGGTAAATACGCGTCCGAGAGAACTGGCGTCACGACACACGGTTTCGTATGCACAGTTTACCACGAATATAACGTTTAAAATCATCTAGGAACGATAGGAAAAAAGTTTACTCTTACCGCGAACCGGCTAACCGACACGGCGCGGTACTTGGCAATCTATCGTTCCAGCGATACCTAAGTGACTCGCCGGAAGTTAACTCGCTTATAACTCGGTAAATACGCGTCCGAGAGAACTGGCGTCACGACACACGGTTTCGTATGCACAGTTTACCACGAATATAACGTTTAAAATCATCTAGGAACGATAGGAAGAAAGTTTACTCTTACCGCGAACCGGCTAACCGACACGGCGCGGTACTTAGCAATCTATCGTTCCAGCGATACCTAAGTGACTCGCCGGAAGTTAACTCGCTTATAACTCGGTAAATACGCGTCCGAGAGAACTGGCGTCACGACACACGGTTTCGTATGCACAGTTTACCACGAATATAACGTTTAAAATCATCTAGGAACGATAGGAAAAAAGTTTACTCTTACCGCGAACCGGCTAACCGACACGGCGCGGTACTTAGCAATCTATCGTTCCAGCGATACCTAAGTGACTCGCCGGAAGTTAACTCGCTTATAACTCGGTAAATACGCGTCCGAGAGAACTGGCGTCACGACACACGGTTTCGTATGCACAGTTTACCACGAATATAACGTTTAAAATCATCTAGGAACGATAGGAAAAAAGTTTACTCTTACCGCGAACCGGCTAACCGACACGGCGCGGTACTTGGCAATCTATCGTTCCAGCGATACCTAAGTGACTCGCCGGAAGTTAACTCGCTTATAACTCGGTAAATACGCGTCCGAGAGAACTGGCGTCACGACACACGGTTTCGTATGCACAGTTTACCACGAATATAACGTTTAAAATCATCTAGGAACGATAGGAAAAAAGTTTACTCTTACCGCGAACCGGCTAACCGACACGGCGCGGTACTTAGCAATCTATCGTTCCAGCGATACCTAAGTGACTCGCCGGAAGTTAACTCGCTTATAACTCGGTAAATACGCGTCCGAGAGAACTGGCGTCACGACACACGGTTTCGTATGCACAGTTTACCACGAATATAACGTTTAAAATCATCTAGGAACGATAGGAAAAAAGTTTACTCTTACCGCGAACCGGCTAACCGACACGGCGCGGTACTTAGCAATCTATCGTTCCAGCGATACCTAAGTGACTCGCCGGAAGTTAACTCGCTTATAACTCGGTAAATACGCGTCCGAGAGAACTGGCGTCACGACACACGGTTTCGTATGCACAGTTTACCACGAATATAACGTTTAAAATCATCTAGGAACGATAGGAAAAAAGTTTACTCTTACCGCGAACCGGCTAACCGACACGGCGCGGTACTTAGCAATCTATCGTTCCAACGATACCTAAGTGACTCGCCGGAAGTTAACTCGCTTATAACTCGGTAAATACGCGTCCGAGAGAACTGGCGTCACGACACACGGTTTCGTATGCACAGTTTACCACGAATATAACGTTTAAAATCATCTAGGAACGATAGGAAAAAAGTTTACTCTTACCGCGAACCGGCTAACCGACACGGCGCGGTACTTGGCAATCTATCGTTCCAGCGATACCTAAGTGACTCGCCGGAAGTTAACTCGCTTATAACTCGGTAAATACGCGTCCGAGAGAACTGGCGTCACGACACACGGTTTCGTATGCACAGTTTACCACGAATATAACGTTTAAAATCATCTAGGAACGATAGGAAAAAAGTTTACTCTTACCGCGAACCGGCTAACCGACACGGCGCGGTACTTAGCAATCTATCGTTCCAGCGATACCTAAGTGACTCGCCGGAAGTTAACTCGCTTATAACTCGGTAAATACGCGTCCGAGAGAACTGGCGTCACGACACACGGTTTCGTATGCACAGTTTACCACGAATATAACGTTTAAAATCATCTAGGAACGATAGGAAGAAAGTTTACTCTTACCGCGAACCGGCTAACCGACACGGCGCGGTACTTAGCAATCTATCGTTCCAGCGATACCTAAGTGACTCGCCGGAAGTTAACTCGCTTATAACTCGGTAAATACGCGTCCGAGAGAACTGGCGTCACGACACACGGTTTCGTATGCACAGTTTACCACGAATATAACGTTTAAAATCATCTAGGAACGATAGGAAAAAAGTTTACTCTTACCGCGAACCGGCTAACCGACACGGCGCGGTACTTAGCAATCTATCGTTCCAGCGATACCTAAGTGACTCGCCGGAAGTTAACTCGCTTATAACTCGGTAAATACGCGTCCGAGAGAACTGGCGTCACGACACACGGTTTCGTATGCACAGTTTACCACGAATATAACGTTTAAAATCATCTAGGAACGATAGGAAAAAAGTTTACTCTTACCGCGAACCGGCTAACCGACACGGCGCGGTACTTGGCAATCTATCGTTCCAGCGATACCTAAGTGACTCGCCGGAAGTTAACTCGCTTATAACTCGGTAAATACGCGTCCGAGAGAACTGGCGTCACGACACACGGTTTCGTATGCACAGTTTACCACGAATATAACGTTTAAAATCATCTAGGAACGATAGGAAGAAAGTTTACTCTTACCGCGAACCGGCTAACCGACACGGCGCGGTACTTAGCAATCTATCGTTCCAGCGATACCTAAGTGACTCGCCGGAAGTTAACTCGCTTATAACTCGGTAAATACGCGTCCGAGAGAACTGGCGTCACGACACACGGTTTCGTATGCACAGTTTACCACGAATATAACGTTTAAAATCATCTAGGAACGATAGGAAAAAAGTTTACTCTTACCGCGAACCGGCTAACCGACACGGCGCGGTACTTAGCAATCTATCGTTCCAACGATACCTAAGTGACTCGCCGGAAGTTAACTCGCTTATAACTCGGTAAATACGCGTCCGAGAGAACTGGCGTCACGACACACGGTTTCGTATGCACAGTTTACCACGAATATAACGTTTAAAATCATCTAGGAACGATAGGAAAAAAGTTTACTCTTACCGCGAACCGGCTAACCGACACGGCGCGGTACTTAGCAATCTATCGTTCCAACGATACCTAAGTGACTCGCCGGAAGTTAACTCGCTTATAACTCGGTAAATACGCGTCCGAGAGAACTGGCGTCATGACACACGGTTTCGTATGCACAGTTTACCACGAATATAACGTTTAAAATCATCTAGGAACGATAGGAAGAAAGTTTACTCTTACCGCGAACCGGCTAACCGACACGGCGCGGTACTTAGCAATCTATCGTTCCAGCGATACCTAAGTGACTCGCCGGAAGTTAACTCGCTTATAACTCGGTAAATACGCGTCCGAGAGAACTGGCGTCACGACACACGGTTTCGTATGCACAGTTTACCACGAATATAACGTTTAAAATCATCTAGGAACGATAGGAAAAAAGTTTACTCTTACCGCGAACCGGCTAACCGACACGGCGCGGTACTTAGCAATCTATCGTTCCAGCGATACCTAAGTGACTCGCCGGAAGTTAACTCGCTTATAACTCGGTAAATACGCGTCCGAGAGAACTGGCGTCACGACACACGGTTTCGTATGCACTGTTTACCACGAATATAACGTTTAAAATCATCTAGGAACGATAGGAAAAAAGTTTACTCTTACCGCGAACCGGCTAACCGACACGGCGCGGTACTTAGCAATCTATCGTTCCAGCGATACCTAAGTGACTCGCCGGAAGTTAACTCGCTTATAACTCGGTAAATACGCGTCCGAGAGAACTGGCGTCACGACACACGGTTTCGTATACACAGTTTACCACGAATATAACGTTTAAAATCATCTAGGAACGATAGGAAAAAAGTTTACTCTTACCGCGAACCGTCTAACCGACACGGCGCGGTACTTAGCAATCTATCGTTCCAACGATACCTAAGTGACTCGCCGGAAGTTAACTCGCTTATAACTCGGTAAATACGCGTCCGAGAGAACTGGCGTCACGACACACGGTTTCGTATGCACAGTTTACCACGAATATAACGTTTAAAATCATCTAGGAACGATAGGAAAAAAGTTTACTCTTACCGCGAACCGGCTAACCGACACGGCGCGGTACTTAGCAATCTATCGTTCCAGCGATACCTAAGTGACTCGCCGGAAGTTAACTCGCTTATAACTCGGTAAATACGCGTCCGAGAGAACTGGCGTCACGACACACGGTTTCGTATGCACAGTTTACCACGAATATAACGTTTAAAATCATCTAGGAACGATAGGAAAAAAGTTTACTCTTACCGCGAACCGGCTAACCGACACGGCGCGGTACTTAGCAATCTATCGTTCCAACGATACCTAAGTGACTCGCCGGAAGTTAACTCGCTTATAACTCGGTAAATACGCGTCCGAGAGAACTGGCGTCACGACACACGGTTTCGTATGCACAGTTTACCACGAATATAACGTTTAAAATCATCTAGGAACGATAGGAAAAAAGTTTACTCTTACCGCGAACCGGCTAACCGACACGGCGCGGTACTTGGCAATCTATCGTTCCAGCGATACCTAAGTGACTCGCCGGAAGTTAACTCGCTTATAACTCGGTAAATACGCGTCCGAGAGAACTGGCGTCACGACACACGGTTTCGTATGCACAGTTTACCACGAATATAACGTTTAAAATCATCTAGGAACGATAGGAAAAAAGTTTACTCTTACCGCGAACCGGCTAACCGACACGGCGCGGTACTTAGCAATCTATCGTTCCAGCGATACCTAAGTGACTCGCCGGAAGTTAACTCGCTTATAACTCGGTAAATACGCGTCCGAGAGAACTGGCGTCACGACACACGGTTTCGTATGCACAGTTTACCACGAATATAACGTTTAAAATCATCTAGGAACGATAGGAAGAAAGTTTACTCTTACCGCGAACCGGCTAACCGACACGGCGCGGTACTTAGCAATCTATCGTTCCAGCGATACCTAAGTGACTCGCCGGAAGTTAACTCGCTTATAACTCGGTAAATACGCGTCCGAGAGAACTGGCGTCACGACACACGGTTTCGTATGCACAGTTTACCACGAATATAACGTTTAAAATCATCTAGGAACGATAGGAAAAAAGTTTACTCTTACCGCGAACCGGCTAACCGACACGGCGCGGTACTTAGCAATCTATCGTTCCAGCGATACCTAAGTGACTCGCCGGAAGTTAACTCGCTTATAACTCGGTAAATACGCGTCCGAGAGAACTGGCGTCACGACACACGGTTTCGTATGCACAGTTTACCACGAATATAACGTTTAAAATCATCTAGGAACGATAGGAAAAAAGTTTACTCTTACCGCGAACCGGCTAACCGACACGGCGCGGTACTTAGCAATCTATCGTTCCAGCGATACCTAAGTGACTCGCCGGAAGTTAACTCGCTTATAACTCGGTAAATACGCGTCCGAGAGAACTGGCGTCACGACACACGGTTTCGTATGCACAGTTTACCACGAATATAACGTTTAAAATCATCTAGGAACGATAGGAAAAAAGTTTACTCTTACCGCGAACCGGCTAACCGACACGGCGCGGTACTTAGCAATCTATCGTTCCAACGATACCTAAGTGACTCGCCGGAAGTTAACTCGCTTATAACTCGGTAAATACGCGTCCGAGAGAACTGGCGTCACGACACACGGTTTCGTATGCACAGTTTACCACGAATATAACGTTTAAAATCATCTAGGAACGATAGGAAAAAAGTTTACTCTTACCGCGAACCGGCTAACCGACACGGCGCGGTACTTGGCAATCTATCGTTCCAGCGATACCTAAGTGACTCGCCGGAAGTTAACTCGCTTATAACTCGGTAAATACGCGTCCGAGAGAACTGGCGTCACGACACACGGTTTCGTATGCACAGTTTACCACGAATATAACGTTTAAAATCATCTAGGAACGATAGGAAAAAAGTTTACTCTTACCGCGAACCGGCTAACCGACACGGCGCGGTACTTAGCAATCTATCGTTCCAGCGATACCTAAGTGACTCGCCGGAAGTTAACTCGCTTATAACTCGGTAAATACGCGTCCGAGAGAACTGGCGTCACGACACACGGTTTCGTATGCACAGTTTACCACGAATATAACGTTTAAAATCATCTAGGAACGATAGGAAAAAAGTTTACTCTTACCGCGAACCGGCTAACCGACACGGCGCGGTACTTGGCAATCTATCGTTCCAGCGATACCTAAGTGACTCGCCGGAAGTTAACTCGCTTATAACTCGGTAAATACGCGTCCGAGAGAACTGGCGTCACGACACACGGTTTCGTATGCACAGTTTACCACGAATATAACGTTTAAAATCATCTAGGAACGATAGGAAGAAAGTTTACTCTTACCGCGAACCGGCTAACCGACACGGCGCGGTACTTAGCAATCTATCGTTCCAGCGATACCTAAGTGACTCGCCGGAAGTTAACTCGCTTATAACTCGGTAAATACGCGTCCGAGAGAACTGGCGTCACGACACACGGTTTCGTATGCACAGTTTACCACGAATATAACGTTTAAAATCATCTAGGAACGATAGGAAAAAAGTTTACTCTTACCGCGAACCGGCTAACCGACACGGCGCGGTACTTAGCAATCTATCGTTCCAGCGATACCTAAGTGACTCGCCGGAAGTTAACTCGCTTATAACTCGGTAAATACGCGTCCGAGAGAACTGGCGTCACGACACACGGTTTCGTATGCACAGTTTACCACGAATATAACGTTTAAAATCATCTAGGAACGATAGGAAAAAAGTTTACTCTTACCGCGAACCGGCTGCCCGACCCGGCGCGGTACTTAGCAATCTATCTTTCCAGCGATACCTAAGTGACTCGCCGGAAGTTAACTCGCTTATAACTCGGTAAATACGCGTCCGAGAGAACTGGCGTCACGACACACGGTTTCGTATGCACAGTTTACCACGAATATAACGTTTAAAATCATCTAGGAACGATAGGAAAAAAGTTTACTCTTACCGCGAACCGGCTAACCGACACGGCGCGGTACTTGGCAATCTATCGTTCCAGCGATACCTAAGTGACTCGCCGGAAGTTAACTCGCTTATAACTCGGTAAATACGCGTCCGAGAGAACTGGCGTCACGACACACGGTTTCGTATGCACAGTTTACCACGAATATAACGTTTAAAATCATCTAGGAACGATAGGAAAAAAGTTTACTCTTACCGCGAACCGGCTAACCGACACGGCGCGGTACTTGGCAATCTATCGTTCCAGCGATACCTAAGTGACTCGCCGGAAGTTAACTCGCTTATAACTCGGTAAATACGCGTCCGAGAGAACTGGCGTCACGACACACGGTTTCGTATGCACAGTTTACCACGAATATAACGTTTAAAATCATCTAGGAACGATAGGAAGAAAGTTTACTCTTACCGCGAACCGGCTAACCGACACGGCGCGGTACTTAGCAATCTATCGTTCCAGCGATACCTAAGTGACTCGCCGGAAGTTAACTCGCTTATAACTCGGTAAATACGCGTCCGAGAGAACTGGCGTCACGACACACGGTTTCGTATGCACAGTTTACCACGAATATAACGTTTAAAATCATCTAGGAACGATAGGAAAAAAGTTTACTCTTACCGCGAACCGGCTAACCGACACGGCGCGGTACTTAGCAATCTATCGTTCCAGCGATACCTAAGTGACTCGCCGGAAGTTAACTCGCTTATAACTCGGTAAATACGCGTCCGAGAGAACTGGCGTCACGACACACGGTTTCGTATGCACAGTTTACCACGAATATAACGTTTAAAATCATCTAGGAACGATAGGAAAAAAGTTTACTCTTACCGCGAACCGGCTGCCCGACACGGCGCGGTACTTAGCAATCTATCTTTCCAGCGATACCTAAGTGACTCGCCGGAAGTTAACTCGCTTATAACTCGGTAAATACGCGTCCGAGAGAACTGGCGTCACGACACACGGTTTCGTATGCACAGTTTACCACGAATATAACGTTTAAAATCATCTAGGAACGATAGGAAAAAAGTTTACTCTTACCGCGAACCGGCTAACCGACACGGCGCGGTACTTAGCAATCTATCGTTCCAGCGATACCTAAGTGACTCGCCGGAAGTTAACTCGCTTATAACTCGGTAAATACGCGTCCGAGAGAACTGGCGTCACGACACACGGTTTCGTATGCACAGTTTACCACGAATATAACGTTTAAAATCATCTAGGAACGATAGGAAAAAAGTTTACTCTTACCGCGAACCGGATAACCGACACGGCGCGGTACTTAGCAATCTATCGTTCCAGCGATACCTAAGTGACTCGCCGGAAGTTAACTCGCTTATAACTCGGTAAATACGCGTCCGAGAGAACTGGCGTCACGACACACGGTTTCGTATGCACAGTTTACCACGAATATAACGTTTAAAATCATCTAGGAACGATAGGAAAAAAGTTTACTCTTACCGCGAACCGGCTAACCGACACGGCGCGGTACTTAGCAATCTATCGTTCCAGCGATACCTAAGTGACTCGCCGGAAGTTAACTCGCTTATAACTCGGTAAATACGCGTCCGAGAGAACTGGCGTCACGACACACGGTTTCGTATGCACAGTTTACCACGAATATAACGTTTAAAATCATCTAGGAACGATAGGAAAAAAGTTTACTCTTACCGCGAACCGGCTAACCGACACGGCGCGGTACTTAGCAATCTATCCTTCCAGCGATACCTAAGTGACTCGCCGGAAGTTAACTATCTTATAACTCGGTAAATACGCGTCCGAGAGAACTGGCGTCACGACACACGGTTTCGTATGCACAGTTTACCACGAATATAACGTTTAAAATCATCTAGGAACGATAGGAAGAAAGTTTACTCGTACCGCGAACCGGCTAACCGACACGGCGCGGTACTTAGCAATCTATCGTTCCAGCGATACCTAAGTGACTCGCCGGAAGTTAACTCGCTTATAACTCGGTAAATACGCGTCCGAGAGAACTGGCGTCACGACACACGGTTTCGTATGCACAGTTTACCACGAATATAACGTTTAAAATCATCTAGGAACGATAGGAAAAAAGTTTACTCTTACCGCGAACCGGCTAACCGACACGGCGCGGTACTTAGCAATCTATCGTTCCAGCGATACCTAAGTGACTCGCCGGAAGTTAACTCGCTTATAACTCGGTAAATACGCGTCCGAGAGAACTGGCGTCACGACACACGGTTTCGTATGCACAGTTTACCACGAATATAACGTTTAAAATCATCTAGGAACGATAGGAAAAAAGTTTACTCTTACCGCGAACCGGCTAACCGACACGGCGCGGTACTTAGCAATCTATCGTTCCAACGATACCTAAGTGACTCGCCGGAAGTTAACTCGCTTATAACTCGGTAAATACGCGTCCGAGAGAACTGGCGTCACGACACACGGTTTCGTATGCACAGTTTACCACGAATATAACGTTTAAAATCATCTAGGAACGATAGGAAAAAAGTTTACTCTTACCGCGAACCGGCTAACCGACACGGCGCGGTACTTGGCAATCTATCGTTCCAGCGATACCTAAGTGACTCGCCGGAAGTTAACTCGCTTATAACTCGGTAAATACGCGTCCGAGAGAACTGGCGTCACGACACACGGTTTCGTATGCACAGTTTACCACGAATATAACGTTTAAAATCATCTAGGAACGATAGGAAGAAAGTTTACTCTTACCGCGAACCGGCTAACCGACACGGCGCGGTACTTAGCAATCTATCGTTCCAGCGATACCTAAGTGACTCGCCGGAAGTTAACTCGCTTATAACTCGGTAAATACGCGTCCGAGAGAACTGGCGTCACGACACACGGTTTCGTATGCACAGTTTACCACGAATATAACGTTTAAAATCATCTAGGAACGATAGGAAAAAAGTTTACTCTTACCGCGAACCGGCTAACCGACACGGCGCGGTACTTAGCAATCTATCGTTCCAGCGATACCTAAGTGACTCGCCGGAAGTTAACTCGCTTATAACTCGGTAAATACGCGTCCGAGAGAACTGGCGTCACGACACACGGTTTCGTATGCACAGTTTACCACGAATATAACGTTTAAAATCATCTAGGAACGATAGGAAAAAAGTTTACTCTTACCGCGAACCGGCTAACCGACACGGCGCGGTACTTGGCAATCTATCGTTCCAGCGATACCTAAGTGACTCGCCGGAAGTTAACTCGCTTATAACTCGGTAAATACGCGTCCGAGAGAACTGGCGTCACGACACACGGTTTCGTATGCACAGTTTACCACGAATATAACGTTTAAAATCATCTAGGAACGATAGGAAAAAAGTTTACTCTTACCGCGAACCGGCTAACCGACACGGCGCGGTACTTAGCAATCTATCGTTCCAGCGATACCTAAGTGACTCGCCGGAAGTTAACTCGCTTATAACTCGGTAAATACGCGTCCGAGAGAACTGGCGTCACGACACACGGTTTCGTATGCACTGTTTACCACGAATATAACGTTTAAAATCATCTAGGAACGATAGGAAAAAAGTTTACTCTTACCGCGAACCGGCTAACCGACACGGCGCGGTACTTAGCAATCTATCGTTCCAGCGATACCTAAGTGACTCGCCGGAAGTTAACTCGCTTATAACTCGGTAAATACGCGTCCGAGAGAACTGGCGTCACGACACACGGTTTCGTATACACAGTTTACCACGAATATAACGTTTAAAATCATCTAGGAACGATAGGAAAAAAGTTTACTCTTACCGCGAACCGGCTAACCGACACGGCGCGGTACTTAGCAATCTATCGTTCCAACGATACCTAAGTGACTCGCCGGAAGTTAACTCGCTTATAACTCGGTAAATACGCGTCCGAGAGAACTGGCGTCACGACACACGGTTTCGTATGCACAGTTTACCACGAATATAACGTTTAAAATCATCTAGGAACGATAGGAAAAAAGTTTACTCTTACCGCGAACCGGCTAACCGACACGGCGCGGTACTTAGCAATCTATCGTTCCAGCGATACCTAAGTGACTCGCCGGAAGTTAACTCGCTTATAACTCGGTAAATACGCGTCCGAGAGAACTGGCGTCACGACACACGGTTTCGTATGCACAGTTTACCACGAATATAACGTTTAAAATCATCTAGGAACGATAGGAAAAAAGTTTACTCTTACCGCGAACCGGCTAACCGACACGGCGCGGTACTTAGCAATCTATCGTTCCAACGATACCTAAGTGACTCGCCGGAAGTTAACTCGCTTATAACTCGGTAAATACGCGTCCGAGAGAACTGGCGTCACGACACACGGTTTCGTATGCACAGTTTACCACGAATATAACGTTTAAAATCATCTAGGAACGATAGGAAAAAAGTTTACTCTTACCGCGAACCGGCTAACCGACACGGCGCGGTACTTGGCAATCTATCGTTCCAGCGATACCTAAGTGACTCGCCGGAAGTTAACTCGCTTATAACTCGGTAAATACGCGTCCGAGAGAACTGGCGTCACGACACACGGTTTCGTATGCACAGTTTACCACGAATATAACGTTTAAAATCATCTAGGAACGATAGGAAAAAAGTTTACTCTTACCGCGAACCGGCTAACCGACACGGCGCGGTACTTAGCAATCTATCGTTCCAGCGATACCTAAGTGACTCGCCGGAAGTTAACTCGCTTATAACTCGGTAAATACGCGTCCGAGAGAACTGGCGTCACGACACACGGTTTCGTATGCACAGTTTACCACGAATATAACGTTTAAAATCATCTAGGAACGATAGGAAGAAAGTTTACTCTTACCGCGAACCGGCTAACCGACACGGCGCGGTACTTAGCAATCTATCGTTCCAGCGATACCTAAGTGACTCGCCGGAAGTTAACTCGCTTATAACTCGGTAAATACGCGTCCGAGAGAACTGGCGTCACGACACACGGTTTCGTATGCACAGTTTACCACGAATATAACGTTTAAAATCATCTAGGAACGATAGGAAAAAAGTTTACTCTTACCGCGAACCGGCTAACCGACACGGCGCGGTACTTAGCAATCTATCGTTCCAGCGATACCTAAGTGACTCGCCGGAAGTTAACTCGCTTATAACTCGGTAAATACGCGTCCGAGAGAACTGGCGTCACGACACACGGTTTCGTATGCACAGTTTACCACGAATATAACGTTTAAAATCATCTAGGAACGATAGGAAAAAAGTTTACTCTTACCGCGAACCGGCTAACCGACACGGCGCGGTACTTGGCAATCTATCGTTCCAGCGATACCTCAGTGACTCGCCGGAAGTTAACTCGCTTATAACTCGGTAAATACGCGTCCGAGAGAACTGGCGTCACGACACACGGTTTCGTATGCACAGTTTACCACGAATATAACGTTTAAAATCATCTAGGAACGATAGGAAGAAAGTTTACTCTTACCGCGAACCGGCTAACCGACACGGCGCGGTACTTAGCAATCTATCGTTCCAGCGATACCTAAGTGACTCGCCGGAAGTTAACTCGCTTATAACTCGGTAAATACGCGTCCGAGAGAACTGGCGTCACGACACACGGTTTCGTATGCACAGTTTACCACGAATATAACGTTTAAAATCATCTAGGAACGATAGGAAAAAAGTTTACTCTTACCGCGAACCGGCTAACCGACACGGCGCGGTACTTAGCAATCTATCGTTCCAACGATACCTAAGTGACTCGCCGGAAGTTAACTCGCTTATAACTCGGTAAATACGCGTCCGAGAGAACTGGCGTCACGACACACGGTTTCGTATGCACAGTTTACCACGAATATAACGTTTAAAATCATCTAGGAACGATAGGAAAAAAGTTTACTCTTACCGCGAACCGGCTAACCGACACGGCGCGGTACTTAGCAATCTATCGTTCCAACGATACCTAAGTGACTCGCCGGAAGTTAACTCGCTTATAACTCGGTAAATACGCGTCCGAGAGAACTGGCGTCATGACACACGGTTTCGTATGCACAGTTTACCACGAATATAACGTTTAAAATCATCTAGGAACGATAGGAAGAAAGTTTACTCTTACCGCGAACCGGCTAACCGACACGGCGCGGTACTTAGCAATCTATCGTTCCAGCGATACCTAAGTGACTCGCCGGAAGTTAACTCGCTTATAACTCGGTAAATACGCGTCCGAGAGAACTGGCGTCACGACACACGGTTTCGTATGCACAGTTTACCACGAATATAACGTTTAAAATCATCTAGGAACGATAGGAAAAAAGTTTACTCTTACCGCGAACCGGCTAACCGACACGGCGCGGTACTTAGCAATCTATCGTTCCAGCGATACCTAAGTGACTCGCCGGAAGTTAACTCGCTTATAACTCGGTAAATACGCGTCCGAGAGAACTGGCGTCACGACACACGGTTTCGTATGCACAGTTTACCACGAATATAACGTTTAAAATCATCTAGGAACGATAGGAAGAAAGTTTACTCTTACCGCGAACCGGCTAACCGACACGGCGCGGTACTTAGCAATCTATCGTTCCAGCGATACCTAAGTGACTCGCCGGAAGTTAACTCGCTTATAACTCGGTAAATACGCGTCCGAGAGAACTGGCGTCACGACACACGGTTTCGTATGCACAGTTTACCACGAATATAACGTTTAAAATCATCTAGGAACGATAGGAAAAAAGTTTACTCTTACCGCGAACCGGCTAACCGACACGGCGCGGTACTTAGCAATCTATCGTTCCAGCGATACCTAAGTGACTCGCCGGAAGTTAACTCGCTTATAACTCGGTAAATACGCGTCCGAGAGAACTGGCGTCACGACACACGGTTTCGTATGCACAGTTTACCACGAATATAACGTTTAAAATCATCTAGGAACGATAGGAAAAAAGTTTACTCTTACCACGAACCGGCTAACCGACACGGCGCGGTACTTAGCAATCTATCGTTCCAACGATACCTAAGTGACTCGCCGGAAGTTAACTCGCTTATAACTCGGTAAATACGCGTCCGAGAGAACTGGCGTCACGACACACGGTTTCGTATGCACAGTTTACCACGAATATAACGTTTAAAATCATCTAGGAACGATAGGAAGAAAGTTTACTCTTACCGCGAACCGGCTAACCGACACGGCGCGGTACTTAGCAATCTATCGTTCCAGCGATACCTAAGTGACTCGCCGGAAGTTAACTCGCTTATAAATCGGTAAATACGCGTCCGAGAGAACTGGCGTCACGACACACGGTTTCGTATGCACAGTTTACCACGAATATAACGTTTAAAATCATCTAGGAACGATAGGAAGAAAGTTTACTCTTACCGCGAACCGGCTAACCGACACGGCGCGGTACTTAGCAATCTATCGTTCCAGCGATACCTAAGTGACTCCCCGGAAGTTAACTCGCTTATAACTCGGTAAATACGCGTCCGAGAGAACTGGCGTCACGACACACGGTTTCGTATGCACAGTTTACCACGAATATAACGTTTAAAATCATCTAGGAACGATAGGAAAAAAGTTTACTCTTACCGCGAACCGGCTAACCGACACGGCGCGGTACTTAGCAATCTATCGTTCCAGCGATACCTAAGTGACTCGCCGGAAGTTAACTCGCTTATAACTCGGTAAATACGCGTCCGAGAGAACTGGCGTCACGACACACGGTTTCGTATGCACAGTTTACCACGAATATAACGTTTAAAATCATCTAGGAACGATAGGAAAAAAGTTTACTCTTACCGCGAACCGGCTAACCGACACGGCGCGGTACTTAGCAATCTATCGTTCCAACGATACCTAAGTGACTCGCCGGAAGTTAACTCGCTTATAACTCGGTAAATACGCGTCCGAGAGAACTGGCGTCACGACACACGGTTTCGTATGCACAGTTTACCACGAATATAACGTTTAAAATCATCTAGGAACGATAGGAAAAAAGTTTACTCTTACCGCGAACCGGCTAACCGACACGGCGCGGTACTTAGCAATCTATCGTTCCAGCGATACCTAAGTGACTCGCCGGAAGTTAACTCGCTTATAACTCGGTAAATACGCGTCCGAGAGAACTGGCGTCACGACACACGGTTTCGTATGCACAGTTTACCACGAATATAACGTTTAAAATCATCTAGGAACGATAGGAAAAAAGTTTACTCTTACCGCGAACCGGCTAACCGACACGGCGCGGTACTTAGCAATCTATCGTTCCAACGATACCTAAGTGACTCGCCGGAAGTTAACTCGCTTATAACTCGGTAAATACGCGTCCGAGAGAACTGGCGTCACGACACACGGTTTCGTATGCACAGTTTACCACGAATATAACGTTTAAAATCATCTAGGAACGATAGGAAAAAAGTTTACTCGTACCACGAACCGGCTAACCGACACGGCGCGGTACTTAGCAATCTATCGTTCCAACGATACCTAAGTGACTCGCCGGAAGTTAACTCGCTTATAACTCGGTAAATACGCGTCCGAGAGAACTGGCGTCACGACACACGGTTTCGTATGCACAGTTTACCACGAATATAACGTTTAAAATCATCTAGGAACGATAGGAAAAAAGTTTACTCTTACCACGAACCGGCTAACCGACACGGCGCGGTACTTAGCAATCTATCGTTCCAACGATACCTAAGTGACTCGCCGGAAGTTAACTCGCTTATAACTCGGTAAATACGCGTCCGAGAGAACTGGCGTCACGACACACGGTTTCGTATGCACAGTTTACCACGAATATAACGTTTAAAATCACCTAGGAACGATAGGAAAAAAGTTTACTCTTACCGCGAACCGGCTAACCGACACGGCGCGGTACTTAGCAATCTATCGTTCCAACGATACCTAAGTGACTCGCCGGAAGTTAACTCGCTTATAACTCGGTAAATACGCGTCCGAGAGAACTGGCGTCACGACACACGGTTTCGTATGCACAGTTTACCACGAATATAACGTTTAAAATCATCTAGGAACGATAGGAAAAAAGTTTACTCTTACCGCGAACCGGCTAACCGACACGGCGCGGTACTTAGCAATCTATCGTTCCAGCGATACCTAAGTGACTCGCCGGAAGTTAACTCGCTTATAACTCGGTAAATACGCGTCCGAGAGAACTGGCGTCACGACACACGGTTTCGTATGCACAGTTTACCACGAATATAACGTTTAAAATCATCTAGGAACGATAGGAAAAAAGTTTACTCTTACCGCGAACCGGCTAACCGACACGACGCGGTACTTAGCAATCAATCGTTCCAACGATACCTAAGTGACTCGCCGGAAGTTAACTCGCTTATAACTCGGTAAATACGCGTCCGAGAGAACTGGCGTCACGACACACGGTTTCGTATGCACAGTTTACCACGAATATAACGTTTAAAATCATCTAGGAACGATAGGAAAAAAGTTTACACTTACCGCGAACCGGCTAACCGACACGGCGCGGTACTTAGCAATCTATCGTTCCAACGATACCTAAGTGACTCGCCGGAAGTTAACTCGCTTATAATTCGGTAAATACGCGTCCGAGAGAACTGGCGTCACGACACACGGTTTCGTATGCACAGTTTACCACGAATATAACTTTTAAAATCATCTAGGAACGATAGGAAGAAAGTTTACTCTTACCGCGAACCGGCTAACCGACACGGCGCGGTACTTAGCAATCTATCGTTCCAGCGATACCTAAGTGACTCGCCGGAAGTTAACTCGCTTATAACTCGGTAAATACGCGTCCGAGAGAACTGGCGTCACGACACACGGTTTCGTATGCACAGTTTACCACGAATATAACGTTTAAAATCATCTAGGAACGATAGGAAAAAAGTTTACTCTTACCGCGAACCGGCTAACCGACACGGCGCGGTACTTAGCAATCTATCGTTCTAACGATACCTAAGTGACTCGCCGGAAGTTAACTCGCTTATAACTCGGTAAATACGCGTCCGAGAGAACTGGCGTCACGACACACGGTTTCGTATGCACAGTTTACCACGAATATAACGTTTAAAATCATCTAGGAACGATAGGAAAAAAGTTTACTCTTACCGCGAACCGGCTAACCGACACGGCGCGGTACTTACCAATCTATCGTTCCAACGATACCTAAGTGACTCGCCGGAAGTTAACTCGCTTATAACTCGGTAAATACGCGTCCGAGAGAACTGGCGTCACGACACACGGTTTCGTATGCACAGTTTACCACGAATATAACGTTTAAAATCATCTAGGAACGATAGGAAAAAAGTTTACTCTTACCGCGAACCGGCTAACCGACACGGCGCGGTACTTAGCAATCTATCGTTCCAACGATACCTAAGTGACTCGCCGGAAGTTAACTCGCTTATAACTCGGTAAATACGCGTCCGAGAGAACTGGCGTCACGACACACGGTTTCGTATGCACAGTTTACCACGAATATAACGTTTAAAATCATCTAGGAACGATAGGAAGAAAGTTTACTCTTACCGCGAACCGGCTAACCGACACGGCGCGGTACTTAGCAATCTATCGTTCCAGCGATACCTAAGTGACTCGCCGGAAGTTAACTCGCTTATAACTCGGTAAATACGCGTCCGAGAGAACTGGCGTCACGACACACGGTTTCGTATGCACAGTTTACCACGAATATAACGTTTAAAATCATCTAGGAACGATAGGAAAAAAGTTTACTCTTACCGCGAACGGGCTAACCGACACGGCGCGGTACTTAGCAATCTATCGTTCCAGCGATACCTAAGTGACTCGCCGGAAGTTAACTCGCTTATAACTCGGTAAATACGCGTCCGAGAGAACTGGCGTCACGACACACGGTTTCGTATGCACAGTTTACCACGAATATAACGTTTAAAATCATCTAGGAACGATAGGAAGAAAGTTTACTCTTACCGCGAACCGGCTAACCGACACGGCGCGGTACTTAGCAATCTATCGTTCCAGCGATACCTAAGTGACTCGCCGGAAGTTAACTCGCTTATAACTCGGTAAATACGCGTCCGAGAGAACTGGCGTCACGACACACGGTTTCGTATGCACAGTTTACCACGAATATAACGTTTAAAATCATCTAGGAACGATAGGAAAAAAGTTTACTCTTACCGCGAACCGGCTAACCGACACGGCGCGGTACTTAGCAATCTATCGTTCCAGCGATACCTAAGTGACTCGCCGGAAGTTAACTCGCTTATAACTCGGTAAATACGCGTCCGAGAGAACTGGCGTCACGACACACGGTTTCGTATGCACAGTTTACCACGAATATAACGTTTAAAATCATCTAGGAACGATAGGAAAAAAGTTTACTCTTACCGCGAACCGGCTAACCGACACGGCGCGGTACTTGGCAATCTATCGTTCCAGCGATACCTAAGTGACTCGCCGGAAGTTAACTCGCTTATAACTCGGTAAATACGCGTCCGAGAGAACTGGCGTCACGACACACGGTTTCGTATGCACAGTTTACCACGAATATAACGTTTAAAATCATCTAGGAACGATAGGAAGAAAGTTTACTCTTACCGCGAAGCGGCTAACCGACACGGCGCGGTACTTAGCAATCTATCGTTCCAGCGATACCTAAGTGACTCGCCGGAAGTTAACTCGCTTATAACTCGGTAAATACGCGTCCGAGAGAACTGGCGTCACGACACACGGTTTCGTATGCACAGTTTACCACGAATATAACGTTTAAAATCATCTAGGAACGATAGGAAAAAAGTTTACTCTTACCGCGAACCGGCTAACCGACACGGCGCGGTACTTAGCAATCTATCGTTCCAACGATACCTAAGTGACTCGCCGGAAGTTAACTCGCTTATAACTCGGTAAATACGCGTCCGAGAGAACTGGCGTCACGACACACGGTTTCGTATGCACAGTTTACCACGAATATAACGTTTAAAATCATCTAGGAACGATAGGAAAAAAGTTTACTCTTACCGCGAACCGGCTAACCGACACGGCGCGGTACTTAGCAATCTATCGTTCCAACGATACCTAAGTGACTCGCCGGAAGTTAACTCGCTTATAACTCGGTAAATACGCGTCCGAGAGAACTGGCGTCATGACACACGGTTTCGTATGCACAGTTTACCACGAATATAACGTTTAAAATCATCTAGGAACGATAGGAAGAAAGTTTACTCTTACCGCGAACCGGCTAACCGACACGGCGCGGTACTTAGCAATCTATCGTTCCAGCGATACCTAAGTGACTCGCCGGAAGTTAACTCGCTTATAACTCGGTAAATACGCGTCCGAGAGAACTGGCGTCACGACACACGGTTTCGTATGCACAGTTTACCACGAATATAACGTTTAAAATCATCTAGGAACGATAGGAAAAAAGTTTACTCTTACCGCGAACCGGCTAACCGACACGGCGCGGTACTTAGCAATCTATCGTTCCAGCGATACCTAAGTGACTCGCCGGAAGTTAACTCGCTTATAACTCGGTAAATACGCGTCCGAGAGAACTGGCGTCACGACACACGGTTTCGTATGCACAGTTTACCACGAATATAACGTTTAAAATCATCTAGGAACGATAGGAAGAAAGTTTACTCTTACCGCGAACCGGCTAACCGACACGGCGCGGTACTTAGCAATCTATCGTTCCAGCGATACCTAAGTGACTCGCCGGAAGTTAACTCGCTTATAACTCGGTAAATACGCGTCCGAGAGAACTGGCGTCACGACACACGGTTTCGTATGCACAGTTTACCACGAATATAACGTTTAAAATCATCTAGGAACGATAGGAAAAAAGTTTACTCTTACCGCGAACCGGCTAACCGACACGGCGCGGTACTTAGCAATCTATCGTTCCAGCGATACCTAAGTGACTCGCCGGAAGTTAACTCGCTTATAACTCGGTAAATACGCGTCCGAGAGAACTGGCGTCACGACACACGGTTTCGTATGCACAGTTTACCACGAATATAACGTTTAAAATCATCTAGGAACGATAGGAAAAAAGTTTACTCTTACCGCGAACCGGCTAACCGACACGGCGCGGTACTTAGCAATCTATCGTTCCAACGATACCTAAGTGACTCGCCGGAAGTTAACTCGCTTATAACTCGGTAAATACGCGTCCGAGAGAACTGGCGTCACGACACACGGTTTCGTATGCACAGTTTACCACGAATATAACGTTTAAAATCATCTAGGAACGATAGGAAGAAAGTTTACTCTTACCGCGAACCGGCTAACCGACACGGCGCGGTACTTAGCAATCTATCGTTCCAGCGATACCTAAGTGACTCGCCGGAAGTTAACTCGCTTATAAATCGGTAAATACGCGTCCGAGAGAACTGGCGTCACGACACACGGTTTCGTATGCACAGTTTACCACGAATATAACGTTTAAAATCATCTAGGAACGATAGGAAGAAAGTTTACTCTTACCGCGAACCGGCTAACCGACACGGCGCGGTACTTAGCAATCTATCGTTCCAGCGATACCTAAGTGACTCGCCGGAAGTTAACTCGCTTATAACTCGGTAAATACGCGTCCGAGAGAACTGGCGTCACGACACACGGTTTCGTATGCACAGTTTACCACGAATATAACGTTTAAAATCATCTAGGAACGATAGGAAAAAAGTTTACTCTTACCGCGAACCGGCTAACCGACACGGCGCGGTACTTAGCAATCTATCGTTCCAGCGATACCTAAGTGACTCGCCGGAAGTTAACTCGCTTATAACTCGGTAAATACGCGTCCGAGAGAACTGGCGTCACGACACACGGTTTCGTATGCACAGTTTACCACGAATATAACGTTTAAAATCATCTAGGAACGATAGGAAAAAAGTTTACTCTTACCGCGAACCGGCTAACCGACACGGCGCGGTACTTAGCAATCTATCGTTCCAACGATACCTAAGTGACTCGCCGGAAGTTAACTCGCTTATAACTCGGTAAATACGCGTCCGAGAGAACTGGCGTCACGACACACGGTTTCGTATGCACAGTTTACCACGAATATAACGTTTAAAATCATCTAGGAACGATAGGAAAAAAGTTTACTCTTACCGCGAACCGGCTAACCGACACGGCGCGGTACTTAGCAATCTATCGTTCCAGCGATACCTAAGTGACTCGCCGGAAGTTAACTCGCTTATAACTCGGTAAATACGCGTCCGAGAGAACTGGCGTCACGACACACGGTTTCGTATGCACAGTTTACCACGAATATAACGTTTAAAATCATCTAGGAACGATAGGAAAAAAGTTTACTCTTACCGCGAACCGGCTAACCGACACGGCGCGGTACTTAGCAATCTATCGTTCCAACGATACCTAAGTGACTCGCCGGAAGTTAACTCGCTTATAACTCGGTAAATACGCGTCCGAGAGAACTGGCGTCACGACACACGGTTTCGTATGCACAGTTTACCACGAATATAACGTTTAAAATCATCTAGGAACGATAGGAAAAAAGTTTACTCGTACCACGAACCGGCTAACCGACACGGCGCGGTACTTAGCAATCTATCGTTCCAACGATACCTAAGTGACTCGCCGGAAGTTAACTCGCTTATAACTCGGTAAATACGCGTCCGAGAGAACTGGCGTCACGACACACGGTTTCGTATGCACAGTTTACCACGAATATAACGTTTAAAATCATCTAGGAACGATAGGAAAAAAGTTTACTCTTACCACGAACCGGCTAACCGACACGGCGCGGTACTTAGCAATCTATCGTTCCAACGATACCTAAGTGACTCGCCGGAAGTTAACTCGCTTATAACTCGGTAAATACGCGTCCGAGAGAACTGGCGTCACGACACACGGTTTCGTATGCACAGTTTACCACGAATATAACGTTTAAAATCACCTAGGAACGATAGGAAAAAAGTTTACTCTTACCGCGAACCGGCTAACCGACACGGCGCGGTACTTAGCAATCTATCGTTCCAACGATACCTAAGTGACTCGCCGGAAGTTAACTCGCTTATAACTCGGTAAATACGCGTCCGAGAGAACTGGCGTCACGACACACGGTTTCGTATGCACAGTTTACCACGAATATAACGTTTAAAATCATCTAGGAACGATAGGAAAAAAGTTTACTCTTACCGCGAACCGGCTAACCGACACGGCGCGGTACTTAGCAATCTATCGTTCCAGCGATACCTAAGTGACTCGCCGGAAGTTAACTCGCTTATAACTCGGTAAATACGCGTCCGAGAGAACTGGCGTCACGACACACGGTTTCGTATGCACAGTTTACCACGAATATAACGTTTAAAATCATCTAGGAACGATAGGAAGAAAGTTTACTCTTACCGCGAACCGGCTAACCGACACGGCGCGGTACTTAGCAATCTATCGTTCCAGCGATACCTAAGTGACTCGCCGGAAGTTAACTCGCTTATAAATCGGTAAATACGCGTCCGAGAGAACTGGCGTCACGACACACGGTTTCGTATGCACAGTTTACCACGAATATAACGTTTAAAATCATCTAGGAACGATAGGAAGAAAGTTTACTCTTACCGCGAACCGGCTAACCGACACGGCGCGGTACTTAGCAATCTATCGTTCCAGCGATACCTAAGTGACTCGCCGGAAGTTAACTCGCTTATAACTCGGTAAATACGCGTCCGAGAGAACTGGCGTCACGACACACGGTTTCGTATGCACAGTTTACCACGAATATAACGTTTAAAATCATCTAGGAACGATAGGAAAAAAGTTTACTCTTACCGCGAACCGGCTAACCGACACGGCGCGGTACTTAGCAATCTATCGTTCCAGCGATACCTAAGTGACTCGCCGGAAGTTAACTCGCTTATAACTCGGTAAATACGCGTCCGAGAGAACTGGCGTCACGACACACGGTTTCGTATGCACAGTTTACCACGAATATAACGTTTAAAATCATCTAGGAACGATAGGAAAAAAGTTTACTCTTACCGCGAACCGGCTAACCGACACGGCGCGGTACTTAGCAATCTATCGTTCCAACGATACCTAAGTGACTCGCCGGAAGTTAACTCGCTTATAACTCGGTAAATACGCGTCCGAGAGAACTGGCGTCACGACACACGGTTTCGTATGCACAGTTTACCACGAATATAACGTTTAAAATCATCTAGGAACGATAGGAAAAAAGTTTACTCTTACCGCGAACCGGCTAACCGACACGGCGCGGTACTTAGCAATCTATCGTTCCAGCGATACCTAAGTGACTCGCCGGAAGTTAACTCGCTTATAACTCGGTAAATACGCGTCCGAGAGAACTGGCGTCACGACACACGGTTTCGTGTGCACAGTTTACCACGAATATAACGTTTAAAATCATCTAGGAACGATAGGAAAAAAGTTTACTCTTACCGCGAACCGGCTAACCGACACGGCGCGGTACTTAGCAATCTATCGTTCCAACGATACCTAAGTGACTCGCCGGAAGTTAACTCGCTTATAACTCGGTAAATACGCGTCCGAGAGAACTGGCGTCACGACACACGGTTTCGTATGCACAGTTTACCACGAATATAACGTTTAAAATCATCTAGGAACGATAGGAAAAAAGTTTACTCGTACCACGAACCGGCTAACCGACACGGCGCGGTACTTAGCAATCTATCGTTCCAACGATACCTAAGTGACTCGCCGGAAGTTAACTCGCTTATAACTCGGTAAATACGCGTCCGAGAGAACTGGCGTCACGACACACGGTTTCGTATGCACAGTTTACCACGAATATAACGTTTAAAATCATCTAGGAACGATAGGAAAAAAGTTTACTCTTACCACGAACCGGCTAACCGACACGGCGCGGTACTTAGCAATCTATCGTTCCAACGATACCTAAGTGACTCGCCGGAAGTTAACTCGCTTATAACTCGGTAAATACGCGTCCGAGAGAACTGGCGTCACGACACACGGTTTCGTATGCACAGTTTACCACGAATATAACGTTTAAAATCACCTAGGAACGATAGGAAAAAAGTTTACTCTTACCGCGAACCGGCTAACCGACACGGCGCGGTACTTAGCAATCTATCGTTCCAACGATACCTAAGTGACTCGCCGGAAGTTAACTCGCTTATAACTCGGTAAATACGCGTCCGAGAGAACTGGCGTCACGACACACGGTTTCGTATGCACAGTTTACCACGAATATAACGTTTAAAATCATCTAGGAACGATAGGAAAAAAGTTTACTCTTACCGCGAACCGGCTAACCGACACGGCGCGGTACTTAGCAATCTATCGTTCCAGCGATACCTAAGTGACTCGCCGGAAGTTAACTCGCTTATAACTCGGTAAATACGCGTCCGAGAGAACTGGCGTCACGACACACGGTTTCGTATGCACAGTTTACCACGAATATAACGTTTAAAATCATCTAGGAACGATAGGAAAAAAGTTTACACTTACCGCGAACCGGCTAACCGACACGGCGCGGTACTTAGCAATCTATCGTTCCAACGATACCTAAGTGACTCGCCGGAAGTTAACTCGCTTATAATTCGGTAAATACGCGTCCGAGAGAACTGGCGTCACGACACACGGTTTCGTATGCACAGTTTACCACGAATATAACGTTTAAAATCATCTAGGAACGATAGGAAGAAAGTTTACTCTTACCGCGAACCGGCTAACCGACACGGCGCTGTACTTAGCAATCTATCGTTCCAGCGATACCTAAGTGACTCGCCGGAAGTTAACTCGCTTATAACTCGGTAAATACGCGTCCGAGAGAACTGGCGTCACGACACACGGTTTCGTATGCACAGTTTACCACGAATATAACGTTTAAAATCATCTAGGAACGATAGGAAAAAAGTTTACTCTTACCGCGAACCGGCTAACCGACACGGCGCGGTACTTAGCAATCTATCGTTCTAACGATACCTAAGTGACTCGCCGGAAGTTAACTCGCTTATAACTCGGTAAATACGCGTCCGAGAGAACTGGCGTCACGACACACGGTTTCGTATGCACAGTTTACCACGAATATAACGTTTAAAATCATCTAGGAACGATAGGAAAAAAGTTTACTCTTACCGCGAACCGGCTAACCGACACGGCGCGGTACTTAGCAATCTATCGTTCCAACGATACCTAAGTGACTCGCCGGAAGTTAACTCGCTTATAACTCGGTAAATACGCGTCCGAGAGAACTGGCGTCACGACACACGGTTTCGTATGCACAGTTTACCACGAATATAACGTTTAAAATCATCTAGGAACGATAGGAAAAAAGTTTACTCTTACCGCGAACCGGCTAACCGACACGGCGCGGTACTTAGCAATCTATCGTTCCAACGATACCTAAGTGACTCGCCGGAAGTTAACTCGCTTATAACTCGGTAAATACGCGTCCGAGAGAACTGGCGTCACGACACACGGTTTCGTATGCACAGTTTACCACGAATATAACGTTTAAAATCATCTAGGAACGATAGGAAGAAAGTTTACTCTTACCGCGAACCGGCTAACCGACACGGCGCGGTACTTAGCAATCTATCGTTCCAGCGATACCTAAGTGACTCGCCGGAAGTTAACTCGCTTATAACTCGGTAAATACGCGTCCGAGAGAACTGGCGTCACGACACACGGTTTCGTATGCACAGTTTACCACGAATATAACGTTTACAATCATCTAGGAACGATAGGAAAAAAGTTTACTCTTACCGCGAACCGGCTAACCGACACGGCGCGGTACTTAGCAATCTATCGTTCCAACGATACCTAAGTGACTCGCCGGAAGTTAACTCGCTTATAACTCGGTAAATACGCGTCCGAGAGAACTGGCGTCACGACACACGGTTTCGTATGCACAGTTTACCACGAATATAATGTTTAAAATCATCTAGGAACGATAGGAAAAAAGTTTACTCTTACCGCGAACCGGCTAACCGACACGGCGCGGTACTTAGCAATCTATCGTTCCAACGATACCTAAGTGACTCGCCGGAAGTTAACTCGCTTATAACTCGGTAAATACGCGTCCGAGAGAACTGGCGTCACGACACACGGTTTCGTATGCACAGTTTACCACGAATATAACGTTTAAAATCATCTAGGAACGATAGGAAGAAAGTTTACTCTTACCGCGAACCGGCTAACCGACACGGCGCGGTACTTAGCAATCTATCGTTCCAGCGATACCTAAGTGACTCGCCGGAAGTTAACTCGCTTATAACTCGGTAAATACGCGTCCGAGAGAACTGGCGTCACGACACACGGTTTCGTATGCACAGTTTACCACGAATATAACGTTTAAAATCATCTAGGAACGATAGGAAAAAAGTTTACTCTTACCGCGAACGGGCTAACCGACACGGCGCGGTACTTAGCAATCTATCGTTCCAGCGATACCTAAGTGACTCGCCGGAAGTTAACTCGCTTATAACTCGGTAAATACGCGTCCGAGGGAACTGGCGTCACGACACACGGTTTCGTATGCACAGTTTACCACGAATATAACGTTTACAATCATCTAGGAACGATAGGAAAAAAGTTTACTCTTACCGCGAACCGGCTAACCGACACGGCGCGGTACTTAGCAATCTATCGTTCCAGCGATACCTAAGTGACTCGCCGGAAGTTAACTCGCTTATAACTCGGTAAATACGCGTCCGAGAGAACTGGCGTCACGACACACGGTTTCGTATGCACAGTTTACCACGAATATAACGTTTAAAATCATCTAGGAACGATAGGAAAAAAGTTTACTCTTACCGCGAACCGGCTAACCGACACGGCGCGGTACTTAGCAATCTATCGTTCCAGCGATACCTAAGTGACTCGCCGGAAGTTAACTCGCTTATAACTCGGTAAATACGCGTCCGAGAGAACTGGCGTCACGACACACGGTTTCGTATGCACAGTTTACCACGAATATAACGTTTAAAATCATCTAGGAACGATAGGAAAAAAGTTTACTCTTACCGCGAACCGGCTAACCGACACGGCGCGGTACTTAGCAATCTATCGTTCCAACGATACCTAAGTGACTCGCCGGAAGTTAACTCGCTTATAACTCGGTAAATACGCGTCCGAGAGAACTGGCGTCACGACACACGGTTTCGTATGCACAGTTTACCACGAATATAACGTTTAAAATCATCTAGGAACGATAGGAAAAAAGTTTACTCTTACCGCGAACCGGCTAACCGACACGGCGCGGTACTTAGCAATCTGTCGTTCCAACGATACCTAAGTGACTCGCCGGAAGTTAACTCGCTTATAACTCGGTAAATACGCGTCCGAGAGAACTGGCGTCACGACACACGGTTTCGTATGCACAGTTTACCACGAATATAACGTTTAAAATCATCTAGGAACGATAGGAAGAAAGTTTACTCTTACCGCGAACCGGCTAACCGACACGGCGCGGTACTTAGCAATCTATCCTTCCAGCGATACCTAAGTGACTCGCCGGAAGTTAACTCGCTTATAACTCGGTAAATACGCGTCCGAGAGAACTGGCGTCACGACACACGGTTTCGTATGCACAGTTTACCACGAATATAACGTTTAAAATCATCTAGGAACGATAGGAAAAAAGTTTACTCTTACCGCGAACCGGCTAACCGACACGGCGCGGTACTTAGCAATCTATCGTTCCAACGACACCTAAGTGACTCGCCGGAAGTTAACTCGCTTATAACTCGGTAAATACGCGTCCGAGAGAACTGGCGTCACGACACACGGTTTCGTATGCACAGTTTACCACGAATATAACGTTTTAAATCATCTAGGAACGATAGGAAAAAAGTTTACTCTTACCGCGAACCGGCTAACCGACACGGCGCGGTACTTAGCAATCTATCGTTCCAACGATACCTAAGTGACTCGCCGGAAGTTAACTCGCTTATAACTCGGTAAATACGCGTCCGAGAGAACTGGCGTCACGACACACGGTTTCGTATGCACAGTTTACCACGAATATAACGTTTAAAATCATCTAGGAACGATAGGAAAAAAGTTTACTCTTACCGCGAACCGGCTAACCAACACGGCGCGGTACTTAGCAATCTATCGTTCCACCGATACCTAAGTGACTCGCCGGAAGTTAACTCGCTTATAACTCGGTAAATACGCGTCCGAGAGAACTGGCGTCACGACACACGGTTTCGTATGCACAGTTTACCACGAATATAACGTTTAAAATCATCTAGGAACGATAGGAAAAAAGTTTACTCTTACCGCGAACCGGCTAACCGACACGGCGCGGTACTTAGCAATCTATCGTTCCAACGATACCTAAGTGACTCGCCGGAAGTTAACTCGCTTATAACTCGGTAAATACGCGTCCGAGAGAACTGGCGTCACGACACACGGTTTCGTATGCACAGTTTACCACGAATATAACGTTTAAAATCATCTAGGAACGATAGGAAAAAAGTTTACTCTTACCGCGAACCGGCTAACCGACACGGCGCGGTACTTAGCAATCTATCGTTCCAACGATACCTAAGTGACTCGCCGGAAGTTAACTCGCTTATAACTCGGTAAATACGCGTCCGAGAGAACTGGCGTCACGACACACGGTTTCGTATGCACAGTTTACCACGAATATAACGTTTAAAATCATCTAGGAACGATAGGAAAAAAGTTTACTCTTACCGCGAACCGGCTAACCGACACGGCGCGGTACTTAGCAATCTATCGTTCCAACGATACCTAAGTGACTCGCCGGAAGTTAACTCGCTTATAACTCGGTAAATACGCGTCCGAGAGAACTGGCGTCACGACACACGGTTTCGTATGCACAGTTTACCACGAATATAACGTTTAAAATCATCTAGGAACGATAGGAAAAAAGTTTACTCTTACCGCGAACCGGCTAACCGACACGGCGCGGTACTTAGCAATCTATCGTTCCAACGATACCTAAGTGACTCGCCGGAAGTTAACTCGCTTATAACTCGGTAAATACGCGTCCGAGAGAACTGGCGTCACGACACACGGTTTCGTATGCACAGTTTACCACGAATATAACGTTTAAAATCATCTAGGAACGATAGGAAAAAAGTTTACTCTTACCGCGAACCGGCTAACCGACACGGCGCGGTACTTAGCAATCTGTCGTTCCAACGATACCTAAGTGACTCGCCGGAAGTTAACTCGCTTATAACTCGGTAAATACGCGTCCGAGAGAACTGGCGTCACGACACACGGTTTCGTATGCACAGTTTACCACGAATATAACGTTTAAAATCATCTAGGAACGATAGGAAGAAAGTTTACTCTTACCGCGAACCGGCTAACCGACACGGCGCGGTACTTAGCAATCTATCCTTCCAGCGATACCTAAGTGACTCGCCGGAAGTTAACTCGCTTATAACTCGGTAAATACGCGTCCGAGAGAACTGGCGTCACGACACACGGTTTCGTATGCACAGTTTACCACGAATATAACGTTTAAAATCATCTAGGAACGATAGGAAAAAAGTTTACTCTTACCGCGAACCGGCTAACCGACACGGCGCGGTACTTAGCAATCTATCGTTCCAACGACACCTAAGTGACTCGCCGGAAGTTAACTCGCTTATAACTCGGTAAATACGCGTCCGAGAGAACTGGCGTCACGACACACGGTTTCGTATGCACAGTTTACCACGAATATAACGTTTTAAATCATCTAGGAACGATAGGAAAAAAGTTTACTCTTACCGCGAACCGGCTAACCGACACGGCGCGGTACTTAGCAATCTATCGTTCCAACGATACCTAAGTGACTCGCCGGAAGTTAACTCGCTTATAACTCGGTAAATACGCGTCCGAGAGAACTGGCGTCACGACACACGGTTTCGTATGCACAGTTTACCACGAATATAACGTTTAAAATCATCTAGGAACGATAGGAAAAAAGTTTACTCTTACCGCGAACCGGCTAACCAACACGGCGCGGTACTTAGCAATCTATCGTTCCAGCGATACCTAAGTGACTCGCCGGAAGTTAACTCGCTTATAACTCGGTAAATACGCGTCCGAGAGAACTGGCGTCACGACACACGGTTTCGTATGCACAGTTTACCACGAATATAACGTTTAAAATCATCTAGGAACGATAGGAAAAAAGTTTACTCTTACCGCGAACCGGCTAACCGACACGGCGCGGTACTTAGCAATCTATCGTTCCAACGATACCTAAGTGACTCGCCGGAAGTTAACTCGCTTATAACTCGGTAAATACGCGTCCGAGAGAACTGGCGTCACGACACACGGTTTCGTATGCACAGTTTACCACGAATATAACGTTTAAAATCATCTAGGAACGATAGGAAAAAAGTTTACTCTTACCGCGAACCGGCTAACCGACACGGCGCGGTACTTAGCAATCTATCGTTCCAACGATACCTAAGTGACTCGCCGGAAGTTAACTCGCTTATAACTCGGTAAATACGCGTCCGAGAGAACTGGCGTCACGACACACGGTTTCGTATGCACAGTTTACCACGAATATAACGTTTAAAATCATCTAGGAACGATAGGAAAAAAGTTTACTCTTACCGCGAACCGGCTAACCGACACGGCGCGGTACTTAGCAATCTATCGTTCCAACGATACCTAAGTGACTCGCCGGAAGTTAACTCGCTTATAACTCGGTAAATACGCGTCCGAGAGAACTGGCGTCACGACACACGGTTTCGTATGCACAGTTTACCACGAATATAACGTTTAAAATCATCTAGGAACGATAGGAAGAAAGTTTACTCTTACCGCGAACCGGCTAACCGACACGGCGCGGTACTTAGCAATCTATGCTTCCAGCGATACCTAAGTGACTCGCCGGAAGTTAACTCGCTTATAACTCGGTAAATACGCGTCCGAGAGAACTGGCGTCACGACACACGGTTTCGTATGCACAGTTTACCACGAATATAACGTTTAAAATCATCTAGGAACGATAGGAAAAAAGTTTACTCTTACCGCGAACCGGCTAACCGACACGGCGCGGTACTTAGCAATCTATCGTTCCAACGATACCTAAGTGACTCGCCGGAAGTTAACTCGCTTATAACTCGGTAAATACGCGTCCGAGAGAACTGGCGTCACGACACACGGTTTCGTATGCACAGTTTACCACGAATATAACGTTTAAAATCATCTAGGAACGATAGGAAGAAAGTTTACTCTTACCGCGAACCGGCTAACCGACACGGCGCGGTACTTAGCAATCTATCGTTCCAGCGATACCTAAGTGACTCGCCGGAAGTTAACTCGCTTATAACTCGGTAAATACGCGTCCGAGAGAACTGGCGTCACGACACACGGTTTCGTATGCACAGTTTACCACGAATATAACGTTTACAATCATCTAGGAACGATAGGAAAAAAGTTTACTCTTACCGCGAACCGGCTAACCGACACGGCGCGGTACTTAGCAATCTATCGTTCCAACGATACCTAAGTGACTCGCCGGAAGTTAACTCGCTTATAACTCGGTAAATACGCGTCCGAGAGAACTGGCGTCACGACACACGGTTTCGTATGCACAGTTTACCACGAATATAATGTTTAAAATCATCTAGGAACGATAGGAAAAAAGTTTACTCTTACCGCGAACCGGCTAACCGACACGGCGCGGTACTTAGCAATCTATCGTTCCAACGATACCTAAGTGACTCGCCGGAAGTTAACTCGCTTATAACTCGGTAAATACGCGTCCGAGAGAACTGGCGTCACGACACACGGTTTCGTATGCACAGTTTACCACGAATATAACGTTTAAAATCATCTAGGAACGATAGGAAGAAAGTTTACTCTTACCGCGAACCGGCTAACCGACACGGCGCGGTACTTAGCAATCTATCGTTCCAGCGATACCTAAGTGACTCGCCGGAAGTTAACTCGCTTATAACTCGGTAAATACGCGTCCGAGAGAACTGGCGTCACGACACACGGTTTCGTATGCACAGTTTACCACGAATATAACGTTTAAAATCATCTAGGAACGATAGGAAAAAAGTTTACTCTTACCGCGAACGGGCTAACCGACACGGCGCGGTACTTAGCAATCTATCGTTCCAGCGATACCTAAGTGACTCGCCGGAAGTTAACTCGCTTATAACTCGGTAAATACGCGTCCGAGGGAACTGGCGTCACGACACACGGTTTCGTATGCACAGTTTACCACGAATATAACGTTTACAATCATCTAGGAACGATAGGAAAAAAGTTTACTCTTACCGCGAACCGGCTAACCGACACGGCGCGGTACTTAGCAATCTATCGTTCCAGCGATACCTAAGTGACTCGCCGGAAGTTAACTCGCTTATAACTCGGTAAATACGCGTCCGAGAGAACTGGCGTCACGACACACGGTTTCGTATGCACAGTTTACCACGAATATAACGTTTAAAATCATCTAGGAACGATAGGAAAAAAGTTTACTCTTACCGCGAACCGGCTAACCGACACGGCGCGGTACTTAGCAATCTATCGTTCCAGCGATACCTAAGTGACTCGCCGGAAGTTAACTCGCTTATAACTCGGTAAATACGCGTCCGAGAGAACTGGCGTCACGACACACGGTTTCGTATGCACAGTTTACCACGAATATAACGTTTAAAATCATCTAGGAACGATAGGAAAAAAGTTTACTCTTACCGCGAACCGGCTAACCGACACGGCGCGGTACTTAGCAATCTATCGTTCCAGCGATACCTAAGTGACTCGCCGGAAGTTAACTCGCTTATAACTCGGTAAATACGCGTCCGAGAGAACTGGCGTCACGACACACGGTTTCGTATGCACAGTTTACCACGAATATAACGTTTAAAATCATCTAGGAACGATAGGAAAAAAGTTTACTCTTACCGCGAACCGGCTAACCAACACGGCGCGGTACTTAGCAATCTATCGTTCCACCGATACCTAAGTGACTCGCCGGAAGTTAACTCGCTTATAACTCGGTAAATACGCGTCCGAGAGAACTGGCGTCACGACACACGGTTTCGTATGCACAGTTTACCACGAATATAACGTTTAAAATCATCTAGGAACGATAGGAAAAAAGTTTACTCTTACCGCGAACCGGCTAACCGACACGGCGCGGTACTTAGCAATCTATCGTTCCAACGATACCTAAGTGACTCGCCGGAAGTTAACTCGCTTATAACTCGGTAAATACGCGTCCGAGAGAACTGGCGTCACGACACACGGTTTCGTATGCACAGTTTACCACGAATATAACGTTTAAAATCATCTAGGAACGATAGGAAAAAAGTTTACTCTTACCGCGAACCGGCTAACCAACACGGCGCGGTACTTAGCAATCTATCGTTCCAGCGATACCTAAGTGACTCGCCGGAAGTTAACTCGCTTATAACTCGGTAAATACGCGTCCGAGAGAACTGGCGTCACGACACACGGCTTCGTATGCACAGTTTACCACGAATATAACGTTTAAAATCATCTAGGAACGATAGGAAAAAAGTTTACTCTTACCGCGAACCGGCTAACCGACACGGCGCGGTACTTAGCAATCTATCGTTCCAACGATACCTAAGTGACTCGCCGGAAGTTAACTCGCTTATAACTCGGTAAATACGCGTCCGAGAGAACTGGCGTCACGACACACGGTTTCGTATGCACAGTTTACCACGAATATAACGTTTAAAATCATCTAGGAACGATAGGAAGAAAGTTTACTCTTACCGCGAACCGGCTAACCGACACGGCGCGGTACTTAGCAATCTATCGTTCCAACGATACCTAAGTGACTCGCCGGAAGTTAACTCGCTTATAACTCGGTAAATACGCGTCCGAGAGAACTGGCGTCACGACACACGGTTTCGTATGCACAGTTTACCACGAATATAACGTTTAAAATCATCTAGGAACGATAGGAAGAAAGTTTACTCTTACCGCGAACCGGCTAACCGACACGGCGCGGTACTTAGCAATCTATCCTTCCAGCGATACCTAAGTGACTCGCCGGAAGTTAACTCGCTTATAACTCGGTAAATACGCGTCCGAGAGAACTGGCGTCACGACACACGGTTTCGTATGCACAGTTTACCACGAATATAACGTTTAAAATCATCTAGGAACGATAGGAAAAAAGTTTACTCTTACCGCGAACCGGCTAACCGACACGGCGCGGTACTTAGCAATCTATCGTTCCAACGATACCTAAGTGACTCGCCGGAAGTTAACTCGCTTATAACTCGGTAAATACGCGTCCGAGAGAACTGGCGTCACGACACACGGTTTCGTATGCACAGTTTACCACGAATATAACGTTTAAAATCATCTAGGAACGATAGGAAAAAAGTTTACTCTTACCGCGAACCGGCTAACCGACACGGCGCGGTACTTAGCAATCTATCGTTCCAGCGATACCTAAGTGACTCGCCGGAAGTTAACTCGCTTATAACTCGGTAAATACGCGTCCGAGAGAACTGGCGTCACGACACACGGTTTCGTATGCACAGTTTACCACGAATATAACGTTTAAAATCATCTAGGAACGATAGGAAAAAAGTTTACTCTTACCGCGAACCGGCTAACCGACACGGCGCGGTACTTAGCAATCTATCCTTCCAGCGATACCTAAGTGACTCGCCGGAAGTTAACTCGCTTATAACTCGGTAAATACGCGTCCGAGAGAACTGGCGTCACGACACACGGTTTCGTATGCACAGTTTACCACGAATATAACGTTTAAAATCATCTAGGAACGATAGGAAAAAAGTTTACTCTTACCGCGAACCGGCTAACCGACACGGCGCGGTACTTAGCAATCTATCGTTCCAACGATACCTAAGTGACTCGCCGGAAGTTAACTCGCTTATAACTCGGTAAATACGCGTCCGAGAGAACTGGCGTCACGACACACGGTTTCGTATGCACAGTTTACCACGAATATAACGTTTAAAATCATCTAGGAACGATAGGAAAAAAGTTTACTCTTACCGCGAACCGGCTAACCGACACGGCGCGGTACTTAGCAATCTATCGTTCCAGCGATACCTAAGTGACTCGCCGGAAATTAACTCGCTTATAACTCGGTAAATACGCGTCCGAGAGAACTGGCGTCACGACACACGGTTTCGTATGCACAGTTTACCACGAATATAACGTTTAAAATCATCTAGGAACGATAGGAAAAAAGTTTACTCTTACCGCGAACCGGCTAACCGACACGGCGCGGTACTTAGCAATCTATCCTTCCAGCGATACCTAAGCGACTCGCCGGAAGTTAACTCGCTTATAACTCGGTAAATACGCGTCCGAGAGAACTGGCGTCACGACACACGGTTTCGTATGCACAGTTTACCACGAATATAACGTTTAAAATCATCTAGGAACGATAGGAAAAAAGTTTACTCTTACCGCGAACCGGCTAACCGACACGGCGCGGTACTTAGCAATCTATCGTTCCAACGATACCTAAGTGACTCGCCGGAAGTTAACTCGCTTATAACTCGGTAAATACGCGTCCGAGAGAACTGGCGTCACGACACACGGTTTCGTATGCACAGTTTACCACGAATATAACGTTTAAAATCATCTAGGAACGATAGGAAAAAAGTTTACTCTTACCGCGAACCGGCTAACCGACACGGCGCGGTACTTAGCAATCTATCGTTCCAGCGATACCTAAGTGACTCGCCGGAAGTTAACTCGCTTATAACTCGGTAAATACGCGTCCGAGAGAACTGGCGTCACGACACACGGTTTCGTATGCACAGTTTACCACGAATATAACGTTTAAAATCATCTAGGAACGATAGGAAAAAAGTTTACTCTTACCGCGAACCGGCTAACCGACACGGCGCGGTACTTAGCAATCTATCGTTCCAACGATACCTAAGTGACTCGCCGGAAGTTAACTCGCTTATAACTCGGTAAATACGCGTCCGAGAGAACTGGCGTCACGACACACGGTTTCGTATGCACAGTTTACCACGAATATAACGTTTAAAATCATCTAGGAACGATAGGAAAAAAGTTTACTCTTACCGCGAACCGGCTAACCGACACGGCGCGGTACTTAGCAATTTATCGTTCCAGCGATACCTAAGTGACTCGCCGGAAGTTAACTCGCTTATAACTCGGTAAATACGCGTCCGAGAGAACTGGCGTCACGACAACACGGTTTCGTATGCACAGTTTACCACGAATATAACGTTTAAAATCATCTAGGAACGATAGGAAAAAAGTTTACTCTTACCGCGAACCGGCTAACCGACACGGCGCGGTACTTAGCAATCTATCGTTCCAAACGATACCTAAGTGACTCGCCGGAAGTTAACTCGCTTATAACTCGGTAAATACGCGTCCGAGAGAACTGGCGTCACGACACACGGTTTCGTATGCACAGTTTACCACGAATATAACGTTTAAAATCATCTAGGAACGATAGGAAAAAAGTTTACTCTTACCGCGAACCGGCTAACCGACACGGCGCGGTACTTAGCAATCTATCGTTCCAACGATAACCTAAGTGACTCGCCGGAAGTTAACTCGCTTATAACTCGAGTTAAATACGCGTCCGAGAGAACTGGCGTCACGACACACGGTTTCGTATGCACAGTTTACCACGAATATAACGTTTAAAATCATCTAGGAACGATAGGAAAAAAGTTTACTCTTACCGCGAACCGGCTAACCGACACGGCGCGGTACTTAGCAATCTATCGTTCCAACGATACCTAAGTGACTCGCCGGAAGTTAACTCGCTTATAACTCGGTAAATACGCGTCCGAGAGAACTGGCGTCACGACACACGGTTTCGTATGCACAGTTTACCACGAATTATAACGTTTAAAATCATCTAGGAACGATAGGAAGAAAGTTTACTCTTACCGCGAACCGGCTAACCGACACGGCGCGGTACTTAGCAATCTATCCTTCCAGCGATACCTAAGTGACTCGCCGGAAGTTAACTCGCTTATAACTCGGTAAATACGCGTCCGAGAGAACTGGCGTCACGACACACGGTTTCGTATGCACAGTTTACCACGAATATAACGTTTAAAATCATCTAGGAACGATAGGAAAAAAGTTTACTCTTACCGCGAACCGGCTAACCGACACGGCGCGGTACTTAGCAATCTATCGTTCCAACGATACCTAAGTGACTCGCCGGAAGTTAACTCGCTTATAACTCGGTAAATACGCGTCCGAGAGAACTGGCGTCACGACACACGGTTTCGTATGCACAGTTTACCACGAATATAACGTTTAAAATCATCTAGGAACGATAGGAAAAAAAGTTTACTCTTACCGCGAACCGGCTAACCGACACGGCGCGGTACTTAGCAATCTATCGTTCCAACGATACCTAAGTGACTCGCCGGAAGTTAACTCGCTTATAACTCGGTAAATACGCGTCCGAGAGAACTGGCGTCACGACACACGGTTTCGTATGCACAGTTTACCACGAATATAACGTTTAAAATCATCTAGGAACGATAGGAAGAAAGTTTACTCTTACCGCGAACCGGCTAACCGACACGGCGCGGTACTTAGCAATCTATCGTTCCAGCGATACCTAAGTGACTCGCCGGAAGTTAACTCGCTTATAACTC